>JAZKJV010009262.1:600000-1163904 GCA_037367405.1 Ottelia alismoides | reverse complement strand
TAAGTGAGAAGTATTTACAATAACACACACACAATTTTTTTTTTCGATTTTCGGCTTAAGGACCCTTATCTCCCCCTACTTTATTCGCGGTCGATCAGGTCAAGTCTTGACCTTCTCTCAGGGTTCAGTTCAGCTTGTATACAGTCTTCCCTTTTTTATTTTATTTCTTTTCTTTATTTTTCCTTTCTTTCTTTATTTCTTTATTTTAGGTTAGAAATAGTAAGAAGTGTACAATATTTACACAGATGCAAGTTAGTAAGAATATGGAGTTAGTGTTATATGCAGGTGTTTTATAAAGGAATTTAAGCTAAAATAAATGAATAAAGATGACGAATCGCAGATTCATCATCCCCCTATGCTTTACCTTTGCTAGTCCCTTAGAAAACACTTATTTGAAAGAATAAGTGAAGAAAAAGAAAAAGAAAGGGAAAGTAAAGAAAGTAGGACCACATTGAGTATTAAACTTATCTTCACAAAGTTGTAGTTTGGAGCTCTATCGGACCTTTGGATTATTAGCGTGTCAGAACTTCTGTGAGACTTAGAATTTTAAAATCTACAGCCTTCAAGTTCTATACATCATTGTCACAGTTTCAACTCAGAAGTCATCTTAGATCAATCCTCTTCCCAAAGCACACCATATGAACATTGAACAATCGACTCATGTGTGTGAAATATTTTAGCTCTTCCCATCCAGAATGCCGGACTACCATGCAAATCTCCTCTCCAGTAACTCTTCCTCGGGGAGTCAGGTATTTCCTTCTAAGGTCTGTCGCACTATGTTCACAATCGAGTTGGGGGAGAAGTTAGAAGAAGGAGAAAAGAACTGGAGGGTGGCCAGTGTAGTCACCTCTCCTTGTGAAGCTGGCTAGTGTAGTCGAGTCTCCACCAAGATCTGTAGGTTTTCTTGAAACTTGGACCTTTTTGGTCAGATATTTATTTGGTAATGGCTTCTTTGTATTTGGATTTTTGGTGGTTCTGCTTGGATCTTATTGTGCCCCTACAGATATAGAATCTTTTTATTTCTGAACATGTTTTGGGGTCTTAGAAAAAATTGTGCCCAGTCGTCCATCTCTTTTCCAAAGCTTTATTTCAACCCGTACTCCGGTCTTTAGATTTCCACGCTACTAGAAAAGAAACTCACACAGTCTTCCAACATCCCGTCTGAGTTGAGCTAAGTGCATAGTGCGAGACTACAAATTGATTCCCTATTCCAGAGTTATACCGAGAATGAAGAGACCAGGTTAGGCACTAAGAGTCAAACGCTGCACATTGTCTTGTGGAACTCAAAGAATTAAGTCAAAGACCTGAAGCTTCTAAAATCCTATTTCTCGGTGAAGTTCCTCTGAAAATTAGGTGGATTAAGGTCCAACTAAGCTCCATTCTTCAATTTTATTACAGACAGTCTAAATATCAATACTATCCTGAAAAATGCACATTCAAATGCAAAGTATGAACAATGTAGATAGTTTTTTTGAAAAGAAATGATGCACATGTGAAAAGAACATTTTTTTAAAAAACAATTTTCTGAATTTGAACTTTGTATGGATTTTTGGAGGAAAAATGCAGATGTGAAAGAAAGGTTTTTTTTAATTATGCAAATTTTTATAGACTTTTGGTTTTTTAGTTTTTTTAAAGGAAAAAGGGTTAGTAAAATATATACAAGTATATACTAGAATTTTTTTGTTTGTTTTGTTTTGTTTGTTTATTTTTTCTTTTATTATTATTATTATTTTGTGTGTGTGTTTTTGTTGATTTGATTTTTTTGTTGTGTTTTTTGTTTGTTTTTATTTTTTTGTTTTTTACACACATGGATTTTACAAAATTATACACATAACCCCCTAAATAAACATATTTAAAAGTACGAGTAATGTCTAAAGTATATATACAATATATACGACACCCCCCTATACTTAGCTCGAACTATGTCCTCATATAGTGATCAGAGAGAGAAACAGGAAGACATAACTTGTGCTACGTATAGAAAAGTGAAAAGACTCCTATGCTACAATGACTCAAAGAAAGGATAAAAAGAAGAGAAGTTGGTGATTCCCTATACTTAGGATCAAGTAATCGTAAGTATAGTAGAGTGTACAAAAGGGAAGTACACATGAAGAGAATGTACAGACTCAAAAATAAAAAGACACGATATGAACAACATCACCCCCCACACTTAGGGTAGAGTTTCCCTAAGTATATGCAACAACAAGAGTGATGAACAGGATGAATATGAACAACAAAAATCATTCACCCCCTATACTTAGGATAAAGCACATCCTAAGTATAGCATATATACACACACAGAAAAGGGGTGAATGATAAGATGGGAGAAGAAAGATTGAAATGAAAGGATATACAAGAGGAGTGGATGATCATGAATCAGACGCAGAAGATGCAATCAAGAGATCATCATCTGATACTACAGATATCGAATCAACAACGGACATAAATGTATCATGATCTAGATATGGCTTCAGCAACTGTCCATTCACAACAAATTGTTGTGCGTCAGATGACAACCCAGATGTGACAATACTCCCATTGTCACACACAGCTCTCTCGATGAACGGTCCTGACCACTTGCTTTTCAATTTTCCTGAAAACAACTTCAACATAGCATCAAATAACTAAACTTTCTGATCAGGGGAGAAAGTCTTTCTTTGGATGTGTTTATCATGCCAGCGCTTGACTTTCTCCTTATACATAAGTGAGTTATTATATGCAAAGTTTCGGAATTCCAGTAATTTGTTCAAATCCAACTTCTTGTTCCTTCCTTCCTTCTCATAATCTAAATTGCATACATGGAGTGCCCATAAAGATTTTTGAATTAATTCCACTGGCAGGTGGCAAGGCTTTCCATACACCAATCTGTAGAGAGACATACCCAAAGGAGACTTGTACGCCATCTGATAATCCCATAGAACTGACTCAAGCATCTGGGACCAGTTCTTCCTATCTGGACGTACAAGTTTCCGCAATATCGTCTTCATCTCCCTATTTGAAATTTCTGCCAAGCCATTAGTGTGAGGGTGGTAAGGAGACGCAACTCTGCGCTCAATGGCATACTCCTTCACAAGCTTCTTTACTTCTCTATTAATGAAATGTCTTCCCCCATCTAAAATCAGTATTTTGGGAATACCAAACCACACAATAATATGGTCCTTGAGAAAGGAACACACTGTACGACTATCTGCGGTTCGGGTGGGGATAGCCTCTACCCATCGACTAACATAATCCACGACGGGCAGGATGTACTGAAATCCCTGACTGACAGGAAATGGGCCCATGAAGTCTATACCCCAAGCATCAAAAACATCAGAAATATGTATATATCTTAGGGGCATGGTATCTTTGTAACCAACAGTTCCTCCCATTTTCTGACAATCAGTACAACCTCGAACATACTCTGTAGCATCCTTAAATAATGTGGGCCACCATAGGCCACTCTGCAAAACTTTTGCTGCTGTGCGTTTCCCCGAATGATGCCCATCAGATTCTAGTTTGTGATAGTTCTCAAATACACTGGTGTGTTCCTCCTGAGGAATGCACCTTCTCCAGATACAATCCGCACCCTCACGAAATAGGTACGGATCCTCCCACTTGTAATAATGAATCTCTAACAGAAATCTATCTACCTTGTACTTCGGCCAATCCTGTGGATTTTTTTTGGAGACAAGATAGTTCACAATATCATCATACCATGGGAGTGAGTCCACATACAAAATGGCCTCATCTGAAAAGGTTTAGGAAATAAGAATCATGTTCTGCTCGGAAGTCTCTATGTCTGTGATACAGGAAAGGTGATCTGCCATAACATTTTTCACTCCAGGTTTATCTCGAATCTCTAAATCAAATTCCTGGATAAGAAGGATCCATCTGATAAAGCGTGGTTTGGCATCCTTCTTTGCCTGTAAGTATCATATGGCAGTGTGATCCATGTACATAATAACGTGTGAGCCGATGAGGTAAGATCTGAACTTTTCTAGCCCAAACACAACTGCTAACATTTTCTTCTCTGTAACTGTATAATTCCGATGTACTTCATCTAGAGTCTTGCTAGCATAGTGTATAGAAAATGGTACCCCATCCCTTCTCTGTCCTAAAACCGATCCAACTGTGAAATCTGATGCATCCGTCATGATCTCAAAAAGAAGACACTAGTCAGGTGGCTGTAAGATAGGAGCACTAGTAACCATTTCTTTCATTTGGTTAAATGTAAGGAGAACTTTCTCATCGACAACAAAATCGGTCTCTTTACACAGAAGCTCAGTCAAAGGTCTGGCAATTTTGCTGAAGTCCTTTATGAATCGCCTATAGAATCCTACGTGTCCCAAAAATGACCTCAACTGCTTCAAATTATACGGTGGCTCTAATTTGGAAATCACATCAATCTTAGTCGGGTCAACCTCCATACCATGTTTGGAGATGACATGGTCCAATACAATCCCATTAGTCACCATAAAGTGACTCTTCTCCCATGAGAGCACTAGGTTTACCTCACAACAACATTGAAGAAATCAGTCTAAATGAGCAAGACATGTGTCAAAACTATCCCCGTAGACCGAGAAATCGTCCATGCAGACTTCAAGAAAATTTCCCACCATGTCAGCAAAAATTGCCAACATACACCTTTGAAATGTAGCGGGGGCGTTACACAATCAAAAGGGCATCCGTCTAAAGGCGTAAGTGCCAAACAGACTATTGAAAGTAGTTTTCTCATGATCCTCAGGAGCGATAGCAACTTGATTGTATCCCGAGTACCCATCAAAGAAGTAAAAGAACTCTTTCCCTGCCAACCTCTCAATAATTTGATCAATAAAGGGCAGTGGAAAGTGATCCTTCTTAGAATCTGAGTTCAGGCGTCGGTAGCCTACACAGACACGCCATGAAGTAGGTACCCGGGTCAGAATCTCCTCACAGCGGTCATTCCTTACGATCGTAATCCTAGATTTCTTTGGGACCACATGTAAAGGGCTGACCCATTTGGAATCCGAAATGGGATATATAATGCCAGCATCACACCATTTCTTGATCTCCTTCATGACAACCTCCCTTAGGTTTGGACTTAGATGGCGCTGACATTCACGGGAGGGTTTACAGTCATCCTCTAGGTAGATACGATGTGAGCACAATGCTGGATTGATCCCACAGAGATCCGAGATATTCCATCCTATGGCCTTCCGGTTTCTCTCAAGAACCTCTAGCACGTGAGATTCTTGTTCAACGGTCAACCGTGAGCTGAGGATGATCGGAAACAATTGCGGGTGCCTGCAAGGAAGGCATATTTCAACATTGATGGTAAAACCTTGAGCTCGGGTGGTGTCTGAATCGGCTCTGCGATAACCTCTACTACTGTACCGGTAGATGGTATGTGATCTGCGCTCTGTAGACTATCCACCTTGGCTAATGACGGCTCAACAAATAAAATATCTAATAGATCTGTAATGAATGATCTATGCTTAGAAGGAATGGCTCATCAGGATGTTCAATATTCTTATCAATGAACAGCTCTGATATCTCAGCAATAATCCCAGAAAGATGTCTCTCATCTGTGCATAAATCAGAAAATTCAACGAATAGCTTAGATATTTGGACCTCACAACTCTGCTCAAATTGCTCATCAGCAATTGTCTCAATTGGACCACCAAGGGAACTCATGTCGAATATACTATCCAGAGAGTCCTTTTGGGAAAAGAACTCCTGGGTATCTATAAAATCTGTGAAAAGATTGTCTCTCTAAATTCAGCAAGAAAATCACAGTCATCTGGCTCTGATATAACTTTCTCTGTATCATCTGCTGTATGTAGCGGTGATGGTCTAGGATCAGAGATCGTCTCAATTTTCTCCTTGTCACTACGAGAGTGAAAGATGATCTCTCTAGTACCATAATCAAATGTTGCTTCGGTTGTTCGAAGGAACGGTCGACCTAGTATGATCGGGGTATGGAGTAATGGTGCAGGTGTGTCCATATCCATGACAACAAAATCAATAGGGAATTTCATTTCCTGCACCGTTACAATAAAATCCTCTAAAATACCTCTTGGACGCTTAATCGATCTATAAACAAACTGAAGGATCATTCTGGTTGTTTTAAGATGCCCTAACTAGAATTCAGATAGTAAAGAGGAAGGCATGAGATTAATGGAGGAACCGCTATCGAGAAGAGTATGATCAAATTCTTGATCAAAGATATGGCAACAGATGTAAGGTGCTCCTTTGCCTTTCTTTTTAGGCGGAAGGTTACTGATGGCATGAACTGTGGCCATGGTCAAAATGTGTTTCTCTATTTCCTTTCATATGTTCTTCCTTGGTTGACGCTTTTTGGGTACATGCCTCTTTCATTCCCTTTTTTACTGTAGGCATGTATTCCATTGACTTAAGGAGTGGCATCTTTAAAAAGTTGTTCTGTAAGATCTCAACAACTCCAAGATCAGATAGTGTTTTTTTTAATTTTTGAATTTTTTTGCTTTAAAAGCAGAAGGAAATGACACAGAATCAGAATAAACATGTAAACGTTCATTTCCTTTATTCAAAGTAGAATCATCATGTACAAGAGGACAACCAAAATTAGTCTATATAATGTTGTCCGATCTAGGTGAAGGAAAAAACAGAATCTAAAATAGAATGGGATACTACTGCTCTGCGACTGGTATATTCTCTCTTGTTGATGGTGATTTGCATCTGTCTGGTGAAGGCGGTGAAACTCCAGATGTGGGTTCTGCTATACTGGGCCTCTTGACTGTTGGTGAAGGAGATGATGCAGAAGATGATGCTCTCTCTGTGGATCGATCTCCCAACCACAACTGCTGTGTAGGCAGGTGTAATCTCCTACCTCTCCTAAGATGAATGGCGTCAGATAAACATGTAAAATCAAGGGACATACCTGTCTCAGGGGTGGGTGGGTCATTGGCTAGCTACTCCTTGCGTCTGAAGTTGTTGGGATTGGCTTCAACCTTTCTGAAATCAGTGTCTTAGTGGTGGTCAGGTCGTCAATCCGCTGAGTTAGTTCATTTATGTTATTCATGAGCAGTGTAAATTGGTTCAATGCTAGATTGACTGAAGGGGCCTCAAGTTGCTCATTGACTAGCTGTCGTTGATGCTGATAGTACGGAGGTTGTTGGTACCCATACAGATTCTGATAATGAGGAGGAGGAGGGGGAGAATACTGTCCATAATATGGAGTCTGCTGCTGATTAGGATGAGGGAAATACATAGACTGCTGCTGAGGATGTCCCTATCTCCAGTTTTGGAACTGGGGTGGAGACTGATACTGAGGTTGGAACTGCTGGTGCTGGTACTGGTACTGGTACTGCTGCTGTCTTCCTCCCTGAAACTGGTGGGTGGGTCTCTGACCCTACTGTGAACCCAACTAGCCTTGCCCTGACGGATGGGGCTGGTTTCGCTCACGGTCGAACCAGATACCATTCACCTCCTGAATACCGGGTGGAGGTGGAGACTGCTGCTCAGGAATGTAGGCTACTTCCTGTTGATATGGAACTATCTGATGTGAATGTTGTTGAACCTAATCAGGTGTCTGCACGTCGTAGACATGCTGAACTGTGGATGGTCCTCCGCTACTCTGCTTGGTGGAAGAAGTCTGCTCCATAGTAGAGGTATTGGCTGCTGCATTCGTACTGTGAACTGCGTTGATCGAATTTACAAGAAGCTCCAGATGCTTTGTTATCTTATCCAGCTTATCCAGGTTCTTTATCCTCTGCTCGATCACATGAAGCTTATCAAGTTCCTAGGATCGCTTTTCAATAATGTCCACTTTGGATAGGTGATTTCCAATGATGGCCAGGTCAGTGCTATGCACCTTATCTACATCTTTTATTGACGTCATATTGATATACTTGTGCGGTATTGTTGGGGTTGTGACGGGGTGCTTCTGAAAAGCACGTGAAGAAGAAAGAGCTGCTGAACTTTCTGCCATCTCCTCAAAAATTTGATAAAGGACATCCTCGTCCTTATTGAAGTGACTTACCCTACAAGCGGCATCTACCAGCTTCTGGTTCTCAATTCTTAAACCTCAAAAAATATTTTGTACAAGGCTGGTCTTTGGAATATCATGATGGGGGCATTTCTCCGTCAGATCTTTGAATCGTTCCCATGCCTTGTGAATAGGCTCTTGGGGCATCTGGAAGAAATTAGCTATTAAGGATCACATTAGGTTGAGTCATCCATGTGGATAATACTTGTTTAGAAATTCGAACCTCAACTCTTCCCAAGTAGTGACAACCATCCCCAAGTGATTTAACCAATGTAAAGCTTTTCCCATCAGACTGAATGGAAAGGCGGTCATCTGTACTACCTCTAATGGGACATTTGGGTAGTGTACTGTTCCATAAATGCGATCGTACTACTGGAGGTGTATATAAGGTTCTTCATTAATATTTCCATGGAATATTGGGAGAAGAGGTAAAATAGTAGGCTTAAGTTCAAAATGCCCATGAACCGTAGGGATTTGTATCCAAGAATTTATCTGTCCTGCCCCTGGATTATAAGCATATTTTAGTGTAGGATTAGCCCCAGATTCTATATGAGGTTCTTCTCCGCCATTCCCACCTCCAGGGTTTATGTTGTCCCCCTCTCTCTTATCTTCTCTTTCCTGTCTCAGCTCGAGAATCATGTCTCTCAATGCATTCTAAAAATTAGCCAGCTCTGCTATCTGCGCTTGAATTGTCTGGATGGAGGCAAACATGGTGTTGTTGATCTCGCTCTGTTCCGACATGGTTCCCTTTCCCTTTGGCGGCATCAAGTTTTCGGTGTCTGACTCTGAAAATGTGCATGATACTCGATTAGTACTCAGAATTGATGGAGTCTCATATATTAATTCGAGATTAAAGCCAATCTCAAATAGTGGATTGATGGATGTTGTGAAGGGCGAAGCGGAGGAAGAGGAATATTCGGAAAGTGAGTCTCCCCGAATAGAAGGTGAACGGCTCGGAGTGTAGACTGAGTTCGCAGAGTTCGAACGAGAAATACTCCGATTTGACATCTTCAAAATCAATAGGTAGGATGTGAGAACACGAAGGTCAATGCAAGAGTGAAAGTGAATGAAGGCGCAAATTGCTTAGAACGATCTTTACTGCTAGCAAGCAAACACAATACAAACCCTCAGTTCACCAACTCAACTCAATGTGAAGACCATGAAGGTTCGATCAACTATCTTGTCAATTTTAGAGTTTGGTGACAATACAATCTATCAAAGAAGTTAAAAGCGAGCTATTAGGAACCCAATGCTCTCAGGAGACTGGCCTAATCCCAAAGTTAGATCTTTCCTAGCCAGTATGAATTGCGGATCGTTTACCGGCTACCCGATCAATTCAATCTGTTAAGGACGTCACGGGCGACTGTATTGGCTACAGGAGAGATCCAAACTAGAGAACGACTAACTGAAGATATTAGTCTGAAAAGAGTTTGGGCATGGCTCTATCCTAGTGTGCGGGTCGCTCTCTCGCTCAAAAAAATCAAACAATGAGGGGGTTACTCTCCCCAAAAAATTGATTTTTCCTTGTATTTTTTAGGGTCGAGTTTTCTTTAGAAGTCTCGATTTTAGCAGTTATCACTTGGTTAAAATATTTTCAAAGAATCGCCTATCGAGTGTCCAATTTCCTTTTAACTTATGTGAGTGAAAACAAGGAAGGAGATCGTAAATGCCAATGCGCGATTAAAAATAATGATGCATGTAGGGGTTAGATATGCGTACCATGTCTCCAGCACTCTACGTGCAAGTGATCCGCACAGAATTTAAATAAACTATCCTATATGCAAATGCAAGTGAACCATCCTAGATGATAGCCTCTATTATGGGCAAGAACAAGTTAATTTGACTAAGTCCAAATTACACTCTACTCTATAGGCACAAAAAACTCTTATTTAGGATGTATGGACCTAATTAATTACCTGGCTCAAGCAAATTAATTAAAACAATCAAGAGTTAGCTCACGAAATTCGCGGGAAATAAAGAAAAATAAGGCGATGAAAACAAAACCGGTGAGGTCCCCCAAGTGCACCGGCACTTGGCGAAACAGACCCCGCAACAAATGAATGTCCTTTTACGGAGTTCAAATGGAAAAGATAAACTCTATATCTCTCTCTTTTAATTTTTTTCTCGTCTACTTCTATTATTTTCTCCTCTTCTCACGCTATCCTGCAACTTGGTGAAGAATCAAGCCGCCTTCACGTCGCTTGGGTGCTTCGGCTATCCTAGGATCGCCTCCTTCGCTCCGCGGGCCCTCGCAAGGAAAAGAAGAGAGAATGTGTAAGAAATACAATTATCAAATATGAGAAAAAATGAAACAAATGCAGTTATATGAACAATGGAATAATGTGGCAAATTATAAACGGATATTAACAACGAAGAATAGCAGGTCAAAAGAGAAACCTAACTACCCTCGTCGTGCCTCCCCGGCATATATAGAAATTATTTTTTTTAATTTTTATTTTTTTGCTGTTTTTTTATTAATGGTCCAACAAAACAAACGTTAGAGAAAAAGAAATAAATACTTTATTATTATTTATTTATTTATTTACAAATCGAAAAATGAACGAGGATTCAACAGAAATGAGAGATTCGAATCCGATCTCCAGCCACCGTACGCGGCCAGAGTTGAGAGATCATGAACGATAGAAATAGAATACAGTGAGATCAAGAATGTGAGATGTGAAATCGAGTCGAAGATGGATCAAATCGAGATGGATATTTTTTTAAGATATAGAAAAATAATATGATGATGGAATTAAAAAAATGCGACAAAATAAACTACGATTAAACTAAGATAAAAAATAAGAAAAATATGGATCTTACCTTAGGAGCGGAAATGGATCGTGATCGCCTCGACAAGGCCGACTCGCTGTCATCGGGCAGCTCGGAGGCTAGACTCTTATCTCTAAAGTTTGATCAAGTTGGAATGAGGGAGAAGGAGCCATATAAATAGAAAGATAGAATGAAATTTGAATTTTTGATTTTTTTGGATAAAGAGATAAGAGAGATGAAAATTGAAATGAATTTTTGATTTTTTTTTTGTGGAAGAGATAAGGGAGATGAAATGAGATAAAGTAAAAGAGATAAAACTATTTACAAAATTATCTACTTTTTTAAAATTTTCATCACTTTATTTATTTGAAATAAAAAATGTTCTTTTTTTTATTTTTCATGGTGATTAATTAAAAATAGCAACTATATACATAAATAATATACATATATGACATTATATACAAGGGTAAATGAGAAAATTAGCCCCCTTTTATTTTAAAATTTTTTATTTTTTATTTTATTTTAAATAATTAGAAAGACTAAATTACAAATATATATAAGTAAAATATGCACAAAATACATGGGAAAATTGCACAAACCACCCTAGAAAAATGACTTTTCATCCGCAAATCCAAAAATTATGAAAATACGGCTATTTTAAAGATAATTTAATTTCAAATCCAATGGAAGTGAGATTGATTCAATTTGAGCTCATATGGACCAGGAATTGGTATTTCAATTAATGCTTAGTGGTTTTTTACAAGTGTGGCTACTTTTATTCTGTACATGACTTAATTGTGCAATTAATTTTATTAATTAAGGCATATTTTTATTTACAACTGTCGTTTTGAAAGCTATTTGATTTTAGGTAAATTAAGGCATAAATAAATTAGTGTTAATTTTGTTCAGATATACACAAAATAAGTGAGAAGTATTTACAACAACACACACAGAATTTTTTTTATTTTCTGCTTAAGGACCCTTATCCCTCCTACTTTATTCCTGGTCAATCAGGTCAAGTCTTGACCTTCTCTCGTGGTTTGGGTCCGCATGTATACAATCTTCCCTTATTTTATTTTATTTTCTTTTCTTTATTTTTCCTTCCTTTCTTTCTTTATTCATTTTAGGTTAAAGTAAGTAAGAAGTGTACAATATTTACACAGTTGCAAGTTAGTAAGAATATGGAGTTAGTGTTATATGCATGTGTTTTATAAGGGATTTTAAGAAAATAAATGAATAAAGATGACGAGTCACAGATTCATCAGCGCACCGAAGGAGACAGAGATCTATGAGCAGACAATCGGATTGCATAATGACAATGCTACAACGATGGTGACTCACTCTATGGCTCCATGATGGATTGATGCAGAACGGGTTTTTTTGCGCGTCGACGAAAAATAAATTTGAACGGTGGATTTTGGTAGGAGAAGAAATTTGGGGGGAGGAGAGGAGAAGGCGTGCCTGTTGCGCGAGACTTGGGGAGGAAGAAACGTGAAGACCATGTTGAGAGAGGGGAGAAATGAGACAGAGAGAGAGATAGATAAATCTCAAATTTTGTATCAACTGAACTCCTTAAAATAATGGACTATCATCCCTTTATAAAGGAGGGATGAGATTACAAAAATAGTAAAACAACTAATTATCCTAAATTGACTCTAACTGACTAATTTTGGAATTCAAATCGTTAATTAACTAATCGAGATCACAGGCGATCTCGTTTATTTAAATAAAAATGCGACACATCAAATAAACGTAAATAAAATTAACGGATAATATTAACTAAATATTCAGACCTATATTTCTGTTCCACGCTACATCAGCTCTCCTCCGCTTTTAAAAATTCGTCTCCCGACGTTGGATCTGCAGGCTTGGAGGATGATACTTTTGATTCCGCGGTCTCAGTCATCACATGGAAGAAGTGGTGTGGAGCGAATGGCGGGATCCACACATGCACGGCGCAGGCATTGGCGACTTCGATTTCGTGATGGAAGAGCGTGTGTGGCGCATAGGCGGGAATCCATCCGGATTTCGTCCCGTTGATGTGGTGCTCGAAGAATTGATGGGTCATCTTCATAACGATCAATTCGGCCTGCGGAGAGCCCATAGTAAAGTAATAGCACAAGGCGAGTAGAGGAGGGGATGTGTCTAATGAATGAAGCCATGGGGCCTTTAAATAGGAGAAACCCATGGTTCTAGTCTTATTTTGATAAGAAGGGTTCCCCGATTTCCTTTTTTCAGTACTTCTCTTAAAATATTTCTGCCACAGGGGGGTTGGTTGCAATTTTCGCACCCCTTCACATAAACGAATTTAGTAAGAGGAGTTTTCGAGTTTCCCCTTTGACTTAAAACATTGCAAGGGGGGTCTGGTCTGGAATTATTCCAAGTTATTTTCCATCGAGAGGAGGTCTCAACCCATACTAGGGTTTCAACTCACATAGAGCATCGGCATCGCCGTGTTTGGCGATTACGCAGGAAGCGTTGAGGGAAGCGGCAAGGCCATGAGACCGTTCGACGGTGCGCTGGCAGCAGTCTGGTTGTTGGACGGCTGAGGACGTAGGCAGGGGCAGGTGCATTGTTGCAGGGGAGGTGGGGGCGGCTCGGGAAGCGGTAGGTGGGGCGTGGCAGCGAGGAGGGAATGGATGCGGGGCGGGCGTCAAAGAGGGGGGTATGCGGGGAGGGTTGGCAGCGAGGGGTGGCAGAGGAACGTAGATTAGTGCGTGGGTGGGGGATGGGTCCGTGAGTGAGCGTGGGCGATGGAGGCTGGCGGAAGAGGAGAAAGTGGGGTCGCAAGGAGGGGCGCGCAGGAAGGGGCCGATTTGCGCAGGGAGGGGAGGGAGGGTGGCGGCGTGGGTACTGGGGCGAGCAGTCGGGGTGGCAGGGAGGGCCCGAGGGGCTGGGTTTTGGGCCGCATGGTTTGCGGGGGTGGGGAAAGGCATCGACGGGGCTGGGGGCTGGGCTGGAGCCGCCGGGCTGTGAGAAGGGGGCCCAAGGGTGCGGGGCTAACAAGGTTGGGCTACAGCCGGGCTGGAACTGTTATCAGGGGCAATATCGGCGATGGTGGCTGATCTGAAGCGGTCTGGACTGCGAGCAGTGCGTCGTTGTCGGCATAATTATTTTGGCCCTCTTCATCAGAAACTTGGACGTAAGTTTCACCGCCCCTTTTGGCGATGAGTTCTTCTAGTTGTCCCGTCAATGATTCTCTATTCTGTGACATAACTTGGAGCATATTCGATAGTGTTTGTCTAACCTCAGCACACCATGCACGGTCGTTGGGGAGAGATCCGTTGGACTTTCTGCGTGAATGACGAGAGGGATCGCCAGATCGTGAGGACAACCTAGATGCCATGCTCTGATACCAATTGATGCAGAACGGGGTTTTTTTGCGCGTCGACGAAAAATAAATTTGAACGGTGGATTTTGTTAGGAGAGGAAATTGGAGGGGAGGAGAGGAGAAGGCGCGCCTATTGCACGAGACTTGGGGAGGAAGAAACGTGAAGACCACGTTGAGAGAGGAGAGGAATGAGAGAGAGAGATAAATCTCAAATTTTGTATCAGCTGAACTGCTTAATACAATGGACCATCATCCCTTTATATAGGAAGGATGAAATTACAAAAATATTAAAACAACTAATTATCCTAAATTGACTCTAACCGACTAATTTTGAAATTCAAATCGTTAACTAATTAATCGAGATCACAAACGATCTCGTTTATTTAAATAAAAATGTGACAACACAAATAGACGTAAATAAAATTAACAGATAATATTAACTAAATATTCGGCCCTATATTTTTGTTCCACGCTGCATCAACTCTCTCCGCTTTTAAAAATTCGTCTCCCGACAAATTGTTGGATCTCCAGGCTTGGAGGTTGATACTTTTGATTCCGCGATCTCGGTCATCCCATGGAAGAATTGGTGTGGAGCGAATGACGGGATCCACACATGCGCGGCGCGGGCGTTGGCGACGTCGATTTCGTGATGGAAGAGCAGGTGTGGCGCATAGGCGGGCGTCCATTCGGAATTCGTCCCATTGACGTGGTGCTCGAAGAACTGATGGGGCATCTTCATAACGATCAATTCGGCCTGCGGAGAGCCCATAGTAAAGCAATAGCACAAGGCGAGTAGAGGAGGGGATGTGTCCAATGAATGAAGCGATGGGGCCTTTAAATAGGAGAAACCCATGGTCCTAGTCATATTTGGATAAGAAGGGTTCCCAGATTTCCTTTTTTTAGTACATCTCTTTAATAATTTCTGCGACAGGGGGTTTGGTTGCAATTTTCACACCCCTTCACATAAACAAATTTCGTAAGAGGATTTTTTGAGTTTCCCCTTTGACTTAAAACATTTACAAGGGGGGCCTGGTCTACAATTGTTCCAAGTTATTTTCCATCGAGAGGAGGTCTCAACCCATACTAGGGTTTCGACTCCCATAGAGCATCGGTGGCGTCGTGTTTGGCGGTTGCTCGGGAAGCGCTGAGGGCAGCGGCAAGGCCTCAAGACCGTTCGACGGTGCGCAAGCGATGGTCTGGTTGTTGGACGGCTGAGGACGTAGGCAGGGGTAGGTGCGTTGTTGCAGGGGAGGTGGGGGCGGCTCGGGAAGCGGTAGGCGGGGCATGGCAGCGAGGAGGGAATGGATGCGGGGCAGGTGGCGAGGAGGGGTGGTATGTGGGGAGGGTTGGCGGTGAGGGGAGGAGAAGGAACGCAGATTAGCACATAGGAGGGGGGTAGGTCCGTGAGAGAGCGTGGGCGATGGAGGTTGGCGGAAGAGAGGAAAGTGGGGTCGCGAGGAGGGGCGTGCATGAGGGGTCCTTTTTGCGCAAGGTGGGTAAGGAGGGTGGCGGCGTGGGGACTAGGGTGAGCAGTCGGGGTGGCAGGGAGGGCCCGGGGGGCTGGGTTTTGGGTCGCAGGGTTTGCGGGGGTGGGGAAAGGCATTGGCGGGGCTGGGGGCTAGGTTGGAGCCACCGGGCTGTGAGAAGAGGGCCCAAGGGAGCGGGGTTGATAAGGTTGAGCTGCAGCGGGGCTGGAACTGTTGTCAGGAGTGATATCGGCGATGGTGGCTGATCTGTAGCAGCCTGCACTGCGAGCAGTGCGTCGTTGTCGGCATAATTTTCTTGACCCTTTTCATCAAGAACTTGGACGAAAGTTTCACCGCCCCTTTTGGCGATGAGTTCTTCTAGTTGTCATGTCAATGATTCTCTATTCTGTGACAGAACTTGGAGCATATTCGATAGTGTTTGTCTAACCTCAGCACGCCATGCACGGTCATTGGGGAGAAATCTGCTGGACTTTCTGTGTGAATGAAGAGAGGGATCGCCAGATCCTGAGGACGACCTAGATGCCATGCTCTGATACCAATTGATGCAGAATGGGGTTTTTTTGCGTGTCGACGAAAAATAAATTTGAACGATGGATTTTGGTAGGAGAAGAAATTGGAGTGGAGGAGAGGAGAAGGCGCGCATGTTGCGCGAGACTTGGGGATGAAGAAACGTGAAGATCACGTTGAGAGAGGAGATAAATGAGAGAGAGAGATAAATATCAAATTTTGTATCAAATAAACTGCTTAAAACAATGGACCATCATCCCTTTATATAGGAGGGATGAGATTACAAAAATAGTAAAACAACTAATTATCCTAAATTGACTCTAACGACTAATTTTGGAATTCAAATCGTTAACTAATTAATCGAGATCACAGGCGATCTCATTTACTTAATTAAAAATGCGACAACTCAAATAAACGTAAATAAAATTAACGGATAATATTAACTAAATATTCGGCCCTATATTTCTGTTCCACGCAACATCAACTCTCCTCCGCTTTTAAAAATTCGTCTCCCGAGGAATTGTTGGATCGGTAGGCTTGGAGGTTGATACTTTTGATTCTGCAATCTCGTTCATCCCATTGAAGAATTGGTGTGGAGCGAATGGAGGGATCCACACATATGCGACGCGGGCATTGGTGACGTCGATTTCGTGATGGAAGAGCGGGTGTGGCGCATAGGCGGGCGTCCATCCAGATTTCTTCCCGTTGATGTGGTGCTCGAAGAACTGATGAGGAATCTTCATAACGATCAATTCGGCCTGCGGAGAGCCCATAGCAAAGCAATAGCACAAGGCGAGTAGAGGAGGGGATGTGTCCAATGAATGAAGCCATGGGGCCTTTAAATAGGAGAAATCCATGGTCCTAGTCCTATTTGTATAAGAAAGGTTCTCGGATTTCCTTTTTTCAGTACTTCTCTTTAAATATTTCTGCCACAGGGGGTTTGGTTGCAATTTTCGCACCCCTTCACATAAACAAATTTTGTAAGAGGAGTTTTTGAGTTTCCCCTATGACTTAAAACATTTGCAAGGGGGGTCTGGTCTGCAATTGTTCCAAGTTATTTTCCATCGAGAGGAGGTCTTAACCCATACTAGGGTTTCGACTCCCATATAGCATTGGCGACGTCGTGTTTGGAGGTTGCGCGGGAAGTGCTAAGGGCAGTGGCAAGGCCTCGAGACCGTTCGGTTGTGCGCTGGCAGCGGTCTGGTTGTTGGACGACTGAGGACGTAGGCAGGGGCAGGTGCGTTGTTGCAGTGGAGGTGGGGGCAGCTCGGGAAACGGTAGGCGGGGCGTGGCGGTGAGGAGGGAATCGATGCGAGGCAGGAGGCGAGGAGGGGAAATATGCGGGGAGGGTTGGCGGCGAGGGAGGCGGAGGAACGTAGATTAGCGCGTGGTAGGCGGCGGGTCCGTGAGTGAGCGTGGGCGATGGAGGTTGGCGGAAAAGGGGAAAGTGGAGTCGCGAGAAGGGGCGCACTGGAGGGGGCCGGTTTGCGCAGGGAGGGAAGGGAGGGTGGCGGTGTGGGGACTGGGGTGAGAAGTTGGGGTGGCAGGGAGGGCACGGGGGGCAGGGTTTTGGGCCGTAGGGTTTGCGGGGGTGGGGAAAAGCATCGGCGGGGCTGGGGGCTGGGCTGGAGCTGTAGGGGCTGTGAGAAGGGGGCCCGAGGGTGCGGGACTGATAAGGTTGGGCTGCAGCGGGGCTGGAACTGTTGTCGGGGGCGATATCGGCGATGGTAGCTGATCTGAAGTGGCCTGGACTACGAGCAGTGCGTCGTTGTCGGCATAATTTTCTTGGATCTCTTCATCAGGAACTTGGACGAAAGTTTCACCGCCCCTTTGGAGATGAGTTCTTCTAGTTGTCGCATCAATGATTCTCTCTTCTGTGACAGAACTTGGAGCATATTCGATAGTATTTGTCTAACCTCAGCATGCCATGCACGATCGTTGGGGCGAGTTCTGCTGGACTTTCTGCGTGAATAACGAGAGGGATCGCCATATCGTGAGGACGACCTAGATGCCATGCTTTGATACCAATTAATGCAGAACGGGGTTTCTTGGCGCGTCGACAAAAAATAAATTTGAACGGTGGATTTTGGTAGGAGAAGAAATTGGAGGGGAGGAGAGGAGAAGGCACGCTTGTTGTGCGAGACTTGGGGAGGAAGAAACGTGAAGATCACGTTGAGAGAGGAGAGAAATGAGAGAGAGAGAGAGAGAGAGAGATAAATCTCAAATTTTGTATCAACTGAACTGCTTAAAACAATGGACCATCATCCCTTTATATAGGTTGGATGAGATTACAAAAATAGTAAAACAACTAATTATCCTAAATTGACTCTAACCGACTAATTTTGGAATTCAAATTGTTAACTAATTAATCGAGATCACATGCGATCTCGTTTATTTAACTAAAAATGCACAACTCAAATAAACGTAAATAAAATTAACGGATAGTATTAACTAAATATTCAGCCCAATATTTCTGTTCCACGCTGCATCATGGATGGCCACACACACACACACACAGAGAGAGAGAGAGATACGATGTGTAGAGAGAGACGACGTGTAGAGAGAGAGGGAGAGAGAGCATCACTTGATGTTGTAAACGTGTAACTTGAAGAGCAAGGGGTGCCTCTTCTTATATAGGGTATTGGGATCCATGGATCTCAATCCATGGACAACACAAAATTAATAGTTGAGATTGATTTGTGTTTCTTTTAATGGCCATGATGTTGTTGTAAAAAACACAATAACAATTGATTTAAATTAAATTAATTTATATTGATAAATCAGTATAATTAATTTCAAATTCAAGTCATTTTACTGGTCTTGGAGATAATGAGAAGATTGATCACATTCCCTAAAAAGGGGGGACGCCTACTCCTTTGAGATGGAATAGGTCCATCTCCTCAAAATATCATGAGATCTCATTATCTCATGATATTTCCAAGATTTACAATAACATTTATTGTAAATTATTTCACAAAAATAAATCATAATTATCTTGTGAACATTGCAATCATGCCATTGGAAAATGTGAATCACGTTCACATCACAAAATAAAATATAAATTATATTTTCAATTAATCATCCAATGTGAATCCAATTCACATCCATAATTATTAACAAATATAAATGACAATATGCTCTCTTTAATATATTATAAATCACAATTATAATATTCTTGAATAATATGGATAGTGCTATCCACATTATTCATATCCATGATAATTAAATTACATTCAATTATCTTGGATCTCTTTTCTCATGTGCCCAAATAATATGCATTGCATTCACATTATTCACAACTTTAATAATTAAATCACATTTAATTATCTCAGATAACTCTCCTTATAATATGAATCAAATTCATATTATTCATGATAATTAAATCACATTTAATTATCCATTTTCTCAATGCTCGGATACATATATCAACATCCATGAACTCTTTCAAGGATAATGCGCTTTCTCCGCGGATACTTGGAGATAAAGGCATGGTGATTGTATTTTTCCACATATAATGACCTAGATAGTGAGATCACATCTCAAATCCAGATCTTGCGGACCTCCCATAGATGCTTGATTAAATCAAGACCGCAAATCTAATCTTCTCATTACATCTGAATCACAATCAGATCAATGTCCAACATTTGGATTAAGATCAGATTATTTCTCAATGAGAGGAGGCACTAAAATCCATACCTATTTCATCACTCCCTCGGAATAGAAGCGTCATGGTTATACAATCGTTTATGATCACATCACCCTCAGGCATTCCTAATACCTCTACATCCTGCATACTGGAAGACCCAGAATAAATCTGAAGTTTTAGATCTCTTTTTACATTGTCTCCGTTAGGATTTTACCATTAAGGTTCTCATTCGATCATTGGAAGTTGGTATCGATCATATACTTTCCAAAAGCATATATCATACCTAGGTGTTGATCATATATTTTCCAAAAGCATATAACAAACCTTACATATTCAGTCAAGCTTCCAAAGCGAGATGAACGCGTGCGGAGTTTGATTCTTCCCAATATCTCATGAGTGAACTCATGTCTTCCGATTTAGTAATGAACCTGTATGATCCTTTTGAGAGATCGTATTACTCATATGCCCTTGCATGCACACCAGCACGTCGGTGTATAGACCTTGGTTAGGTCATCGACTTATTGGTCTGCCAAATGTACATACTTAGACATATAGTAACACAGCTGTCTCCGGTCAAAAGATGCATACCTATATCATGACAACATACGACATAGGTCTTTGGTTATCTCGATCTCATTAGGTCAACTCTTTGACCTAACTAATCTGACATCTCTAAATCTCTATTCCCATGTAGAGGACCTGCATCAATAGGTCGGTCAGATATCAACCAAATAAGAAAGGATTGCCATCTCCTACTCAGGCTGGAGAACATTTCTAAATAATCATTTGACGGTGCTTGATGAGTCCTCAATCTAACTCTTTAGATATTCATCCAAGCACCAGCCTATGTGATTCAATAATTGAATCAACATCTTTATGATCATTAATATGGCAATGGCACATAACCCTAATTGTACTAAGGGACCTATTATTTAAATTAATTATTCTTCATTTCAGATCAGGGAATGATATTTGCAATAGCATTTATTGCATAATGGCTCTCCGTGGGCTCGGATGTCCAACAACAACAATAACAATTAGAACATAAGGCTCTCTCCTTCCCTCTCTCTCTCTCTGCACATCAACCCTCTCCCTCCCTCTCTCATTGTGTCCATCCACCATGGGCCCTAGAGAGAGTCGCCATCGCCACATCGTCGTCGTTATGCTGTCGGATTGTTTGCTTGAGGATATCCATCTCCTTCTATACGCCTCGCTCGTGAAGAAGATGTGGGATCTCGGGTGACAAGATTAGGAGATTCGCCGCTTGGATCATCAACATAGATTGGGAGGAGCTCGCATTTCATCGGCGCGCTCGCAAGCGTCTCCTTCGTCAGATCGAACTTGAGACAGGAGGTCTCTTCGTTTACAGACTCAATCGCAACCACACTTTAATAGGTAACCCTAGTACTTATTTTTGGTTTAGATGAAATGATCCGAGAAGTGTTCTTGGATTATGTGGTTTCATCATTTGAAAAAATTTTAAATTCCGCTACTTCAAGCAACTAGTGCGAATAGTCGTTCCCGATCATATACGATGTGATCCTCATACTTCCATGATGTCCTTAAGGATCTTACCATATCCGTCAAGTGGTATCAGAGCCTTAAGTTGGAGGTTTCAGATACGATCCATAAACCTGAGATGACTTGGGCTCATTAGGGTTTGCGAAAATTTTTTCACATTTGGTTCACGTAGCCCTATTTTGTGAATCTTGTTGTCTCTATTTAATTTTTTAAAAATGAAATTATCACTTGGATTATGTTCCCCACTAACAGTAGGATTTGAGTTAAACTTATTTGGAATATGTTTGCTCAAGTTATGATCATTTTAGTGAACATGTATCCCTTGTTTCGGGGATTGTGAATCTTGATGTAATGAAGAAGTTAATTATTGTTTTGAAATACCTAGAAGTGCATGCAAATAACTTAGATTTTGTTTTAAATCAAATTAGCAAACTTTTGAAACTTATTTTGCATGATTTGGATTTAAAGAGATATGTTAATTTTAGTAAGTGGGAGTCACTGTTGGAAATTACATTCCTAATCAAGAACCTTGTGATTGTCATTTAATCGATTAGTGAAATTAGTGGTTAATTTCCTAAAATAATTATGGATAAATATTTTAGAAATATTTGATTGATAATTATTTCCTTAAATGACATTACCTTAACCAATAATTGATTAGATATGATCTAGATCACAATTGGTTACACAATCTTTTTTCCAACAAACAAAGTTGCTTGAAGAGGATTGGGGATTTGTTTAGCAAATCTCCTTATAATATAAATCAAAATAGTTTTGATTATTATTATATGGTATAACTTTGGTTGAAAAACCGATTACCATCTCAAGTACGAAGTGATCAATTTGGCATTATCCTAACTCGAGGCAGATAGAGTGTCTAGTCGGGGAGCATTGAGGTAGCAGGTTGCTCCATGAGCGGTCTGTCCCACTCCTGTCGGTACTGGCCATGAGTTTGGGTAGGGAAGGGATAATGCTTGAGAGATAATGATATATTTTTCTAATTATCAAAATTTGAAATAATACGTATTTTGAGATTGTACCATATGTCAAGTAATAATTAAAAATTATTTATTGGCTAATTGATTGGATTGATATATAATTTAATAGGAATAAATAATTGGATCCAATTTATATTAAAACAATCTATTTTGAAGATTTGTTATATTCCTTGGAAGAATTAAATATGTGAATATGATTCTTAATAATTTACTAGAATTGGAACAAGATATGGAGGATCACATAAATGACATCCATAGTCTCCCGTCAAGGTAAAGGGTTCCATCATCAGGGATTGTATGTAGTAGACGCCTATCCGAAGTGACAACTCCTGCATACAAGCACATCTAGATCGATCTCTTTGCTTCTTGAAAGAATAAGGTCGCATGCGTAGTGACCCCAATATGGAGTCCTCATATTATTGGGGCCATATTGGATTGCGCATAGCGAGTTGTATTCATGTTGATGGTTGGTTTAATTAATGATGGGTCAACATCACCTTAGGGGTGTTGGGCCCTGTTGTTAAAGACCGAATTGGGAATACGAGTTGGACTTGCAAGGCGGAATGTGTTCCCGCTTTTTTTATCCGAGTTACATGTTCTCATATTGTTGGGATGTGACGAAGATAAGAAAGGAGATCCTAGATTTTGCTTGAGATAAAATGGTAAGTATATCTCTTGCATTGAAAATAAATAAGGAAATGAACTTTCAGTGTTGACAAGGCAAGATAACTTTGAGATAAAAATTCATAAATTAAAGTAAAATATGTATATATATATATATATGCAAATTTCTTATTTCAGATAATCCTTCATTAAATCCACTCAATACTATACTCAATAATAACCAGTAAAATATCATAGATTGGATCCATGATCAGGATATTGTACTTGAAGTTGGACACATAATGTATGTTGATGCAATGTGCAAGTTTTCTCATAATAACGAGGAATGATAATTAAATAGACAATAGAACAACAACCTAGGGTTTGTGTGTCTCTATAGTTTTGATCTCTCATTGAATGTACTTTGGAAATGACATGTTAATGATGATCAAAATTGTCAAATAATCCTTATAAGATATAAGAAGATGTTATGGAATACATATGTGCTCTTGACATTTAATCATGAATGGCATGGTTCACTGCATCATGCAGTATGGTGGCTCTATAAGAGATGATGTATTCAAACTGTTTGGGTACCTACCTGAACCAAAGTCCTTAAGAGTTAAGATGTATGCAGATATGATGAGTGTGATCATTCTACTGTTTACAATCTAGTCATTCATGAAGCTTCATAATAATCATATTGTATGAATTGAATGAAGCATGTATAAATGTTGAAGTACTCTTATATTGAAATCTTTTTGAATTCAACATAAGAGATCCTTTGTCTTAAGTAATGGTTGTTTATAGATGAGAAAAGGAGTGCAGTGGAAGCATGGGTTGGAGAAGGAAAGTCAAAGAGTTGATTGTACTTCTATAAATTTCCATACATATGACATCCAAAGAGTTGGATGGATGCCAATACTGTAATAAGTCGATGTACTGATAGTGTGACTATCTAGGATATCTAGGATCCTTAGAGAAAGACTCAGATAGGTGCATCATAATGATCGACATTTCATCATTGAAATTGACTTACTTATTAGATAAGATCAAAGTTTGATAATTGTATATCATTCATCTAATGACACTTGCAATTGGTTCATAAGCTTTCTAAGACAAGAAAATTTGATTTTAAGGTTTAATAGTCATCTACATGGATATTGATGCAATCATTGCAACAATATCTATTAGATAGATATACTTCATAATTTCAGTAGGAGAGTCCATAGTCTTAGAGAATGTCCTTATGACCTAGATATTAGAGTACACTCATTGTTTATTTAAAATGTTGGAAATAAACATGAATTCTTGAATAGACCTATCATAAAGAGTTATGATGAATATATTTCAGATAGACTTTTATAAACTCTACTAAACTAGAAATTAATGAATGGTTCATTAGCATTTCTAATACTGAAAATTAAACCTTTAAAGATCAATAGGAGGATTAAGATCATTTGACAATGATTTGGCATCAAGAATTGGACATATGCCTATTGATGAGATGAATAGACTGGTAACAGATGAAGCTTTAGAGTGTCTGAAATTTCAAATCTTACATGCTTGTGAATATTGTATTCAAAGTAAAAATATCCAATGCACCGTTCTCTAAGAATGGTGTAAGACATCAAGGTATTCAGGATTTCATACATATTGATGTAAGTGGATCATATATATCATAATAAACATTGATGATATGGGATATCATTTGATGATTATTTCTGATATGATATTTCTTCCCTTCACCTTAGAAACCTATGAAATGTTCAAAGATTTCACAGTTTTGATTTAGAACTAATATTTAAAGGAATATGAAATGAATTTGATCTAACCTAGGTAGCAAGTTACCATTAGATGAATTCAAAGGAAATACCTTAGGGAGAAAAGAATATAATTCCTATCTCACTCCTCCTGATACACCTAAACTCAATAGAGTTATAGGGAGATACAATTGGATCATGTGTGAGATTTGATCAATGATCACTCTTAGCATAATTACCTCTTAGTTTCAAGGTATGTATGTAGTAGAGACTACAATGTATATCCTTAATAAGGTTTCATGCAAATTAGCTGGAATCTAGCACAAGAGAGTGCTACTTCATTAGGAAAATAAAGGATGGTATTGGACACTTACTTTATGACCTTGAGATTCGAAAAGATTTCATATCTGAGAATGTGATTCTTAGATGATTACTTTTTTAAGAATCAAGATGAAAATGAAGTGAAGGAACTCATTTAATCTTGAGAATATAATGAGGCTCCTAAAATCGGAAACTAAAAGGACAATTAAATATGAAACACACATACCTTTTCAAATGAGTTTGAGGATGGATTCCATGTGTCATGGAAAGATGGATGTTAGCAATAAATTTCAAAGTACATTTCATATACAAATGTTGTATATGAACCCTCGAGGATCCACCTATATGGGTAAGACCCATTAAGGTGTAAATGGATCTTCAAGAGAAAGAGGGAACCTGATGAGATGGTAGAGACCTTCAAAGCACGGCTAGTTGCCATGAGCTACATACCGAAGAGAAGATATCGCTTGCGACGAGACTTGCTCTCCAATGACCATGCTTAAACCCATCAGGATATTGCTAATTCTAACAACACAACCTGACTTTGACATCTTCAAGATGTGAGTCAAGATTGCATTCCTCTATGAATACCTCTGTGAGGATATTTACATGAAGTATCCCCAGGGCTTCATGGTTGAGGAAAGCAAGGTGTGCAGGCTGAAGAATTCCATATATGGACTCAAATAAGCTTCTTGTAGTTGGAACATTGGATTTAATGAAATTATAAATGTGATGATATCAGATAGAATCTTGATAAACCGTGTGAAGCTTAGTGGGAGTGCCATTGTGTTCATCGTGCTAAATGTAGATAGTATCCTAATAATTTGGAATGATATAAGGATAATAATAAGTGTTTTATAGTTAGGCTATTCCCTACCTTGGGATATGATCTCAAGGATACCTCTTAGATCTTAGTTCTGAAGTTGTTCAGAAGCAAATAAAAGAGGGTATTGGGACCGTCGCATTTGTGGTACACCTTGAACGTTTCCATTTTCTAGAAAATTCCAAGAAAGGATTCTTTTTCTTAAGATATCATACTGAACTATCTGAAGGGACAACACCTCAAAGAGTTGAGAAAGTGAATGCTATAAATGCTTGCCCTTGTGCATCAGTTACGAGAAGCCGAATATATGCTATATGTGTACAAAAGCCAGATGTATACCATGCAGTGGGATTAGTGAACTATTACTAATTCTACTATAGAAATAAAACACTTGATTGTAGTAATAACAATATATTCACATATGACAAGACATAGAGATCGTGATCTAAAAGTCTTATCATTCGCATTGGATGCGAGCACTATTACTAGGAGATATGCAAGTATCATTAAAAGACTTGGTGTAGTCTCTCGGAACAGAGTGTCTGATCAACTTACCTAGCTATTTTTCTAAATAGCCTATGATTGTCACATGAGTGTGGGTTTAAAGATTACCCATTAATGGCTCTTTGGGCTAGTTGTTGGTGGACATGAAAGCCCACGACGAGCCATTATGGAATAAATGTTATTGTGAATATCATTCCCTGATCTGAAATGAAGAATAAATTTGCATAATAGGTCCCTTAGTATAATTAGGATTATATACCATGGCCATCTTGATGATCATATAGCTGTTGATTCAATTATTAAAACATAGATACTGGTGCTATGATGAATATCTAAAGAGTTATATTGAGGACTCATCAAGCACCAGATGATCTCCAACCTGAGAAGGAGATGGCAATTCTTTCTCTAAAGGCTGATATCTAACCGACCTCTTGATGCAGGCCCTCTGCATAGGAAATGAGATTCGGAGATGTCAGATAAGTTAGGTCAAAGAGTTGACTTAACCATATCGACAAAACCAAAGTCCTATTTCGTATGTTGTCACGATATAGGCATGCATCCTCAGACCGGAGACAAATGTGTTACTATATGTTTGAGTATGTACATTTAGCAGACCAATATGTTCATGACCTAATTAAGGTCTATACACCAGCGCATTGGTGTACATATAAGGGCATATGAGTAATACGATCTCTCAAAGGGACCATACCGGTTCATTTACTGAACCAGAAGACATGAGCTCACTTTTGAGATATTGGGAAGATCAAATTCCATGCACGGTCATCTCGCTTTGGAATCTTGACTGACTTTGTACGTTTGATATATTCTTTTGTAAAGTATATGATCAACACCTGGGTATGACATATGCTTTTGGAAAGTATATGATCGATACCAACTCCCAATAGTCAAATGAAACTTAATGATAAAACCTGAAGTAGACAGAGTAAAATTGATTTAATATTTCAGGTTTATTCTGGGTCTTCCAGTATGCAAGATGTAAAGGTATTAGGAATTTCCGAGGGTTGATGTGATCAGAAATGATTGTATAACCATGACGCTTCCATTCCTAGGGAGTGATGAAACTGGTCTGGATTTTAGTGACTCCTCTCAGTAGAGAAGTGATCCTATCTTGATCTAAATGTTGTACATTGTTTTGAATGTGATTCAGATGCAATAGGAAGATTAGATTTGCGTTCTTGATTTAATCAAGCATCTATGAGAGGTCCGTAAGATCTGGATTTGAGATGTGAGCTCAATATCCAAGTCACTATACGTGGAACAATACAATCACTCTGTCATTATCTCCAAGTATCCGTGGAGAAAGCACATTATCCTTAAAAAAGTTCAGGATAATTTCATTATTGATATATGTATTCGAGCATTGAGAATATAGATAACTAAAGGTGGTTTAAATATTATGAATAATAAGAATTTGATTTATTTTATAAATAGAGTTATCTAATATAATTAAATGTGATTTAATTATCAAAGATATAAATAATGTGAACGTGATTCATATTATTTAGGAACATGAGAATAGAGATCCAAGATGATTAAATGTTATTTATTTATCATGGATATGAATAATGTGGTATGTTATAAATGTGATTTATAATATATAAGAGAGAGCTATTTGTAAATAACATTTACAAATTAAATATTGATGTGAATTGGATTCACTTTGGACAATTAATTGAAAATGTAATTTACATTTTATTTTGGGTTGTGAATGTAATTCACATTTTCTAATGGCATGATTGCAATATTCAAAAAATAATTATGAATTATTTTTGTAGAATAATTTACAACAAATGTTGTTGTAAATATTGGAGATTTCCATGTGTTGGAAAAGAAAAGAGCCCACCCATGTGTTTAGTACCACATGGGGGAGTGATCACTGTTGGGTCTGTCCGTGGGGCTATATAAGGAGCCCCACACCCCCTGTACTCATTGAGAACTTCAATAGAAGAAACGCCCAATTCAGGGGCTTCTCCTGTGGTTTCATCTTGCTCCTCTCGGAATAGGGTTCCACTTTAAATCCCAGTGTCCTCTAATGTTTTCTTTATCTTTATTTTCTGATACGCTTTCGCATTATGTTTTTCTACATGGTATCAGAGCGGGTCGATTCTCGAGGATTTAAGTTCTTATTTTTTTTCGAGATTCGTTGTTTGTTCGTGAAGATGTATTCTTTCAATATTATTATCTAGTATGGTTCAAGTTTGTGTTAGGGGTTTCTTTGTGAAACCCTGATCATGCAATCAGTCTTGATCTTCCACGGTCCGTAAAATTCCTATCCGCAAGCAGGCAGGAAGCCCTATCAAGGTGCTCGATCATCTTCCTTCCTACGAGAATCCAAGCGGGATCTCCAGGAAAGCAACAGGCAGAACCCTTCTCCTGCACGATCCCCTCTGCTATGGCGATTCCAGTCAAATCCAAGCGGAGCCCTACTCGTAAAGAACCCGTATGAAGCGGCACGGCCCCTCCAGGACCCCATCTCACTCCTCCGAGCGAACCTTCTCCAATCCACGCAAGGTCGCGTACATCTCCAGCCGCCACAAGCAATCTCCCACCATCGCGTTCCTCTCCAGGTGCCGCCCTTCCAAAGACCAGGTGACGATCCTTGGCTCAAGGTTAAGCTTGTTGGCGGGGCTTCCCTCCTCCTTTTGGCGGCACCCTCTTCTCCCCATCGCGTGGTCCGCACAGGCGGCAGTCCCCTCCTTCCCGAGCTTCAAGCTCCTGGCGGCGATGGCCATCCCGCTTCCCACATGAGGCGTGTCCCTCCAGCGACTCCTTCGATCCCAGACTCACGCTGCCTACAATCGCAGATCTCGCGCGCAAGCCTCCAAATCCCGCGCCTCCTACAGCCGCACAAGCCTCCAGATCTAGCGGTGGCGGCTGGTGCGTGAAACCCCCAAGTGTGGGGGCTGTTATTGCGTGAAGAGGTTCCTCCGTAGGAACCCTACGGGCTGAGGCCCGTTAAAAAAAATAGCGGCGGCAATGGAATAGCCCCATTTGGGCGGCATCGTGCAATGTTGTGGGTTACGAGAATCCTAAGATCTGTATGGATCGAGGCCCAGCATTAAAAAAAAGGTTATTTTGTGTGTACAAGCCCAAGTGGGCCGTTGAAAAAAAATGAAAGAAAGCAAGAGAAGAAAAGAGAGGGAAGCCAAGGGGACTGTGTCGTGAGTTAAAAAAAGGGGGGGGGGGAGATTTGTTCTAAAAAAAAAGAGGGAGATGTTCTGTAAAGCCCAGATGGGCTGATGCATTATTTAAAAAAAAAGGTCGTGTACAAAAAAAATTGTACGTATTTCAAAAAAAAAGGCGCGTACAAGGAAAAAGCCGTACGCAATTGTAACAAAAAAATTGAAAAAAAAGAAAAAAAAGTCGCGTACAAGAAAAAAGTCGTACGCATAAAAAAATGTGATTCATGTTTGCTTCTCCCAACTTGTATTTATTTTCATTATCCTCACAAGTTTGGAAGAAAGGGGATTAAAAGCCTTATGCATCCTACATCATTGACTGACAGACCAAACACTCTGGATTTCAAAGAATATCAAGACATCTTTACTGTGCATCGATCCTCGTCATGGTGTCTCTATCCTCGACATCGACTCCGCACTGGATTTATTTTCTTCAAGGCACGACGGAGACAAAGTCCGGTGACCCACAGGCACGACTGAGATAGAGATCCGGTGACCATGCAGGCATGACAGAGACAGTCCGGTGACCTTCCAGGCACGACAGAGATACGTTCCGGTGACCTGATATACCCGTCAGCAAGAGGGTTTGTCTACCAGTTGCGGATACATATGTTTATTGTGGTGATTTCAAGTGAAGATGTAATGATGTATATTTTTCTTTATTGTTGCAAGTTGCAGCTGTCCCAGCTACCAACTTGAGGGGGAGTGTTGGAAAAGAAAAGAGCCCACCCATGTGTTTAGTACCACATGGGGGAGCGATCACTGTTGGGTCTGTCCGTGGGGCTATATAAGGAACCCCACACCCCCTGTACTCATTGAGAACTTCAATAGAAGAAACACCCAATTCAGGGGCTTCTCCCGTGGTTTCATCCCGCTCCTCTCAGAGTAGGGTTCCACGTTAAATCCCAGTGTCCCCTAATGTTTTCTTTATCTTTATTTTTTGATACGCTTCCGCATTATTTTTTTCTACACCATGGAATAATGTAATCTCATGATATTACATGAGATTGTCCCATTCCTAATTGGGAGAGTGGATGACCACCAACCCCTCCTCCCCCCAATGAGGGAAGGGTGGTCGTCCACTTCTCTTAATGGAAGGAGGCAATCTCCATTTCAAAATATTCATGCTTGATTGATTTAATTTGGGATTAATTATTGATATATATTTAATAAAAATTAGATTAATAGTTGTTGTGTTTTTTTACAACAAATCATGACCATTGAATGAAGCACAAGTCGATCTCATCCATTGATTTTCTGTAGTCCATGGATTGTGATCCATGGACTCCCAAAATACTATATAAGAAGAGGCACCCCTCGCACTTCAAAGTAACAATGACAACAATGAGATCATAAGCCCCCCTCTCTCTACACATCAACCCTCTCTCTCCCTCTCTCATTGTGGTCGTCCACCATGAAACCCTAGAGAGTGTCACCATCACCGTAGTGTCATCGTTATGCTGCCGGATTGTTTGCTTGTGGATCTCTATCTCCTTCGGTGCACCTCACTCGTGAAGAAGATGTCGAATCTCATGTGATTAGATCAGGAGATTCACCGCCTGGATCATCAACAGGGATTTTGAGGAGCATGTGTTTTATACGCGCTCGCAAGCATCTCCCCCATCCGATCAGACTAGAGACAGGAGGTCTCTTCGTTTAGAGACTCGATCACAACCACGCTTCAAGAGGTAACCCTAATACTTGTTTGTGGTTTTGATGAAACGATCAGAGAAGTGTTCTTGGATGATGTGGTTTCATCATTTGAAAAGTTTTTAAATTTTTTTGCCTTGAGCAACTAGTGTGACTAGTCGCTCCTGATCGCATACGATGCGATCCTCACGCTTCCATGATGCGCTTAAGGATCTTACCATATACTTCACATATCATTTGCATAACATTCACATTTTTTCGTATTGAGTTTGATATTTGAACATGTCTAAGTAAAATTTGAATATTGGAGCTTGGTTGAACCTTAAATCTACCTAATTATAGGAACCTTATAGGAGTTAGAATTGAGTTATTTCAGGTGTAGTGGACTTAATTCTTTTGAGAATCACGAGATTTGGTTCAATAGATTCTTGACTGCTTAAGTAGAGTGTTTCGGAGCACACGCATGACTCTTGTCGAAATGATGATGATTTCATTAAAATTGGAGCTATGATACCAAATACGGCTTTGTGGGACCCATTATGTACTTTACCTATATATTTTCATACATTTTATTTATTATTTGTAATTTTACTCTCTTTATATTTATCAATATTTGTAAATACTAATCGAATTATATTAAAAGAAATAATCAAAATTCCATTAAAATAAATAATATTATAAAATACATAGGTAAACTATGCAAATATTATACATAGTTATTCATTTAAGTATATAAATAAAGTCAAAAAGGAAATAAAAATATACAAATATATATTTTAATATATTATAAATATATAAATTATGTACATAAAAAATCAAATAAAAAAATCAAATACACTATATATAGGTAAATATACATATAATTGTACATCAAAAAATTAACATACAATAAATCAGTCGATAAAAATAAATAAAAATCATCCAAAAATACAACATAAAATAACAAATATTTTCATGTTTTAAGAAATTAATAAAATCATTTTCTATTTTATCTTCTATTTTCCTTTCGATTTTATCCTCTAGCTTCTGACATGACCCAATCAAGTGTGGGTCTTGGTTGACCTGCCGGTAAACTGTACCTGGGCCTAACCCCAGGCTTGTCAAAATGCTGACATCGTCTCTTCTCTTATTTGTCATGGTCTAAATTGCATTTTCTAGGCTTGATTCCATCTTCGAATATGTTCCTCGATCAATATACTTTCCCACCATAATGATTCTTCGAACAATGGACCATTGATTCAGATGCAAACCCTAATCGAAGTCTCCTCTCTATTTATCTTCTCCGTCGAACTCCGATGGATTTTGATCCATCTTGAACCATCTTCGTCCCATTTTCTTTTCTCCTGGAGCATCCCCAGTGACAGTGGATGCATCTCCTGAGATCTAGGTGCGAGAAGGAGGTGAAGAGGAGAGATCAAAGCCTTACCGGACTTGTTCAAGCGAAGGTTCTCTACTCACTATCCCACAGATTCGAGCAGCTCTTTTTCTTTGATTATTTAGTTCCTAGCACTAGTAGAAGGATAATTTTGCTTTTTATTTCGATTAATTTTGCCCCTTATTTCGTAAAATATAGAATTGTAGTTTGACAGAGCTAAGGCTCAAGCCATTATTCTCCATCGTGCTAGCCCTTGTTCCAACTTGGTGTCCATCCCATATCCTTTCCCATTCACTTATGAACCACTAGAATCCATCCATACCCCCATCCTGCATAGATCAGGAGATCAAGGTCATCACCTCTGTCGCATGCCGGAGACCTCTGCCCGGACTCATCTCACCATCTTTTACCACCAAATCAAGCCCCAAACCTTTGCATTTTTGGTTCCAAGCTAACTCTGTAGGTTATGTCGCTTGAAGACCCCCCTTTTGAGTCGATTATTGCATGACCAGATGTACTTCTGGAGCTCCGACTTCCCAAGCCTTCCAGGATCCTATCGCCCAGACCTCTCTTAGTATCCCAACCGGTGTGGAGGACCATAGACCTCATTTTGATCCACTCAAGAGCCTCCCCGATGGTTGGAGTCGATTAGGAGCCTGGATAGAAGCTCACCCACCTAGGAGTTCTTCCAGGGGTGCTCCCAACCGTCAGATCAAAATCCATCCCGATGTACAACAGCTCTGTCCGATCTCGTTAATCCTAGCCGTCAGATCTGCAGGTGAGATCTAATCTCTGCCCTTGATCAGTGAAGAAGCATCTGCTGTCCAGAGCATAACAAGTTGATAAGTTGCACCCCATCTGCTGCACATCATCACCTATTAAGGGTATATTGCATATTTACCCCCAGTTTTTTGTATTTTACTTATACTCAATAAGCTTTTATTTGTAGTTTTAACATTTTTATAATATTTACTTTTAGGACCCTAAACTTTCCTTATTTGCACTTTAGTCCAATCCACGTCTCCTCACACGCCTATGCATGTGAGGGGACTGTGTATTTTGCAAGGACACCACTGTGGGTTTGTGTTATTGTTTAGTCCATGATTTTATATAATAGTGTTATATTTTTGGGAAAAATTACAACCGGGACCTGTATCTTTTTGGATATTGAAAATACCTCCACTGGTGCATACTAAATTGAAATATTCGGGGACTTTTGCATGTATACTCCTGGATTTCTTTAGGGCATTCTGAAATAGATTGAAGTTTTATTGTGATTGCAGTTAGGTCCCATCTAGCACAATTAATTTCATTTCTTGTATTTACATTATTAAAAATAGTATTTTGCATTTAAAAGCTATAGGAAATGTATTTTAAATGTCCAATATATTTTAAATCATACATATTTTTATTGAGGTAATTAAAAGTATTTTCCTATTATTTAAAATACAAAACTGTGCATTTTCTCATATTTGCATTTAATAACATAAGGATTTTAAAAGTGTTTTGAAAAATTCCAAAAAAATAATATGTGTTTATTTAAGCTTACATGATTTTCTAATCTTTTATTTTTGCAAAATATTATCAAAAACTAAAGTATTAAGAAACCCCAAAAACCTTATAAACATCAGAAAAAATTATATAAAAGTCCAAAAATATTTATTTCCCTTTTGAATTTTATTTATACTATATAGTATATATTAAAAATAGTTTTGTAAATTTTTATGATAATTATCTATTTTTTAATCCCAACACAATATGACATATTACTATAAGTCCTTGTTGTGACATTTCTAATCAATTAAAAATCAATAGAAAATAGCAACCATTATAAGAAAATAAACAAAAATAGAGAAAAACAGTAAAAACACAAATAGATTTTATTTTTCATTTTTAACTTTATATAATTTAATTTATAGATAAAAAACCTTATATATAACATATGGACTCAATGGGGCTGACCCCAGGAGGTAGCCAACATGGTTGCCCCACCCCATTTTTGCGCAATTTTTTTTGCAAAATATCACTGTGTATATTCATCTATATATCCCTACTATCTGTCATTCAAATTTCGTCAAAAACAGAGACTCAAATTTTCTTCATCTAGAACAGGTTGATTACGACAACGTTTAGACCGTTAAATTACCTGTTCAAAATGGAGGGCATTGGAGTCTTTATTTCTGACGAAATTCGAATAACATATAGGAGGGATATATAGATGAATATACATGATGATATTTTTCAAAAAATAATAAAATAATGCGAGAAAATAGGGCGGGGGAAGCCATGTTGGCTGCCCCCTAGGGACAACCCCATTTTTCCATAGCATATATATTATTGTATATTACTTATAATTAATTTAATATACCAATAAATATTTTAATACCTTTAAAAAGTTTAAAGTATTTTACTTATATTTTACTGATTTTATATATATAATATTTATATCCTATATAGTAATTATATTTTACATTATATGTATACTCATATATATATCTTATTAAAAAGGAAAACAAATTAAAAATTAGAAAACATAAAAATAAAATAAAAATTACAAAACTAAAAACAAAAGAATATTTATAAATTGAAATCCAAAAAAATAACCCACACTAATTAGAAAACCCCCATAAAACACACAACACATTTGTAGATTTTCCGCATAGTTTGTCAATTTGTTTGGATATCCCCATTACTCCTTTGTGGTTTGACCCTTACACTTGCATGCTAAACATACTTATTTGTAGGGTATAATAAATTTCATCTAACTTAGATTCATTGTTCATTACTTCCTTGGGTTGATTGTTGATTGACACGCTTGAGTTGAGTGTTGAGAGCTGAGAGAATCGCCGACACAACAATTGTTGGATCTGACTTGTCGGACACCACATGCCATCCAAGATCCAACGTTAGACATCTCATACTTTCACGTTCATCAAATGGCTCTTTTGCCAAGGAGCAACGCTTAGGATAGATTTTGTGTGCATTAATTCATCTATCATTTTTTACTTTATCTTCATTTCATTTGTCTGATTGCTTATCTATGATAATACATCTTTATTTGTTTGGCTTCTTACGAGGGACCATGATGCGGATTGTAAATTTGGCGCGTCGACGAAAAATAAAAGTTTTGAACGATGGATTTTTGGTGGAGAAAATGGAGGGGTTGAGAAGAAGAAACTCATCGGGAGCGAGGAGTTTGGGAGGAAGAACGTGAAAATCACGCGTGAGGAGAGGGAGAGGGGAGAGGAGAGAGATAAAATCTCAAATTTTTAATCAAACTGAACTGATTACATAGGTAGTCTATCATCCTTTTATATAGGAGGCATGAGATTACAAAAACAGAAAAAAAAACAACTAATTATACTAATTGACTCTAACTAACTAACCGACTCATTTTGAAATTCAAATCATTAACTAATTAATCGAGATCACAGGTGATCTCGTTTATTTAGTTAAAATTGTGACAACTCAAATAAACGTAAATAAAATTGACATATAAAATTAAATAAATATTCGACCCTATATTTTTGTTCTTTAAATAAATATTCAGCCCTATATTTTGGTTCTACGCTGCATCAACTCTCCTCTGCTTTTAAAAATTCATCTCCCGATGAATTGCTGGATCTGTAGGCTTGGAGGTTGAATTCGCGTTCTCAGTCATTCGTTGGAAGAATTGGTGTGGAGTGAATGGCGGAATCCACATGCGGGCGTTGGTGACGTGGCCTTCGTGGTGGAAGAACATGTGTGGTGCAAATGGCGGCGTCTTCATGAATCTGGTCTCCTCATTGTGATGATCGAAAAAATGGTAGGGCATGAACAACATGGCCTTTGGAGGATTCATGGCAAAGAAATAGCACAATGAAAGGAGATGAGGAGATGTGGCCAATGAATGAGGCCATGGGGTCTTTAAATAGGTGAACCCCATGGTCCTAGTCCTAATAGTATAATGGAACCTCCCAAATTTCCTTCTTTCAGCATTTCTTTTAAAATATTTCCTCTCCAGGGGGTTGAAGTGCAAATTTCGTACCCCTTCATTTAAAATTACTTTGTAAGAGGAGCCCTCTAACTTTCCTTTTGAATAAAAACCTTTGCCTAGGGGGGCTTTCGTGTAATTTTTCCCACTTAACTCCCAATCCCACTTTTTATGGGATTCAGCTACCATGGGGAGGGCGTCCCCTGTTAGGGTTCCTCTTCCCTTCAATTGACGGCGATGGTGGTGGCCGAGACTCGACGGCGTGGGGTGGACGAGATCACGCCTGGAGGCGGGGGTTGCTGAGGGTGGGTCGCAAGGGGATACAGAGGGTGCGGAGGGTGGTAGAGGCTGAAGGTGGTGCGGAGGGGCGTTGTGGCGGGGTAGCGATGAGGGGAGGCAATGTGGTGAGTGTTGGCGCATGTGGAAAAGGTAGGTATTGGCGAAGGAGAGGGATTTTGGGCTGGGGAGGGGAAGGTTGCGGCGCCGATAATGGCGTGAAGGAGGGGAGAGTGGGTTTGGGAAGGGGAAGTCGAGGAGGGGAGCACGGCGTGGGGACTGGGGGTTTTGCTGGGTCCGTTGGGGGCGAGGGGGAGATCGTGGGGGGGGGGAGAGATAGTGGGTGGGGAAGGCGTTGGAGGGGCTGGGGGCTTGACTTGTGATGGGTCGAGGGCGAGGGTGCAAGGGCATCGGTTAGTGGTGGTGCGGCTTGGTGCGCGGGAGGGGGTATGGGGGCAGGGGCGTGGGAGGGTAGCGGGGGAGGGGAAGGCAGTGGCGCGCGGGGGTTGCGGGTCTGTGGGAATAGTTAGTGGTGATGTGGATGGGGCTGGGTTGGGTGTTGGGGCAGCGGAAGGCGTCGGCGGTACTAGGGGCATGGCCGGGGCCGTAGGTGCGGTGAGGATGGTGGATGGGGTCCGCGTAAGGGTGATGGATGGGGTGTGGGTCGATTTCGGGGGATTTTGCGAATCTGAAGTTACCTGGACAGCCCTCGATCGACCTTTTTTTCTTCCTAATTGGCCTGGACAACGGTCGGTTCGTCGTTGACGGCGAGATTTTCGTCTTCAAATTCGGTGTCGGTGATTGGTGTCACTGAAGCCTTCGATTTGGCAGCGCATAGGGCCTCGAAGTTAACCATAAGAGCTCGAAACTCGGAGTGGAATGTGGTTTGCAAATCATGTAGCATGCGCTCTGTCTCCTTGTTGTAGGCGTCGCTGGCAGAGATGGCTCGTCATTTGTGTTCGGATGAACGATGGTCCCTTGATGCATGTCGGTGCGAGCGTCTGGATGGATCGTCAGATCGTGAGGACGATCTGTAGGCCATGCTCTGATACCAAATGATGCGGATTGAAAAATTGGCGACGACGAAATAAATAAAATATTTTGAGGGGTGGATTTTGTAGAGAAAATGGAGGGGTTGAGAAGAAGAAACTCGTCGGGAAGCGAGGGGTTTGGGAGGAAGAACGTGAAGATCACGCGTGGGGAGAGAGAGAGGGGAGAGGAGAGAAATAAAATCTCAAATTTTTAATCAAACTGAACTGATTACATAGGTAGTCAATCATCCCTTTATATAGGAGGGATGAGATTACTAAAATAGAAAAAAAGCAACTAATTATCCTAAATTGACTCTAACTAATTAACCGACTAATTTTGAAATTCAAATCATTAACTAATTAATCAAGATCACAGGTGATCTCATTTATTTAATTAAAATTACGACAACTCAAATAAACGTAAATAAAATTGACAGATAAAATTAAATAAATATTCGGCCCTATATTTTGGTTCTATAAATAAATATTCGGCCCTATATTTTGATTCTACGCTGCATCAGACCACATGGTGAAGGTAACTTCTTTGGAAGCTGGTGCACCCGAGCAACGAGGAGATTGGCTCTTCTTCCCTTGAGACAATTGGAGAGCGAGAGAGAGAGAACAGATATCAGTGTATATTTTCCTTTTATTTTTATGAGAGAGAGGCATTCATTTTATTTTTTATTATAAATTTATAATAATACATGTGGACATTCGAACTATTGTGCCTATTTTACGGATTGTTTGTTCAATTGGGGGCTCAACGAATTTTCTGCATTTTCATCGCCTTCTACATTTCTTCCTCCTAATATTTCTTCTTATTTTCTTTTGTTTCTCATGATTTGTGCTTTTCATCTTTATTTTCATTATTTTCTGTGATTGAGCCCATAAATTTTTAGGATTTCTTGATCAAGTAAACTGTTTACACACCTAATATTTGTATGCTCCTATTATCTACTTGTGGATCTGGCTCAAACTCAAATTTTGCTTCACGATAATAACAATTCCTTCTTAGGGAAATTTCACCGTCTTGCATGCCATATAGATTGGGTTTAAAATTCTTGTTTTGCATTTCACAAGGAGAGAGATGGGAAGCATTGTGAGTTTTCTACCTTAGCATTTATCATTTTGACACAAGGGTGAGATTTCCATCCTAGTGTCGCCTTGCACTACTTTACAAGTATCTCCCTCTACATTAATCACTTAGGTTTAAAAGAAAATCCAAAAAAATCATATGTGATTATTTATGGAAAATATTCAAAAAAGTGAAACCCCAAAAAATTAAAACAAGGGGGCTGCTAATAAACTTTGAACATAATTAATTTTATTAATGGACATATTTGTTTAGGTTCACAAAGCCCACAATGTATTCAGGTAAATTCCAAATAGAGCGATGCATGACCCTTATGGAATAGAACCAAAAACCCTATTTGTAGCTGCCTCGATTATTACCTGGGACAGATGAAGTATCGGTGCTTCTACCGTATGTAGGCAAGTAGGGACTTGTCGAAGATGGTGTTCTCACCTTATGTAGACCATCTGACTTGGTCTGATGTACTTAACATAAGCCACCGCCTCACGGGTGTGTTTGTCTCATCATCTTGTGTCCGAGTACCTCATTTTTTTAGGGAAGTAGTGGTTTCACATATATGTCTCCTCTCTTTTTCTTCGATTGAGTAACCCCCCAGGCCTGATATTGAGGTTCTAAAAAATGTAGGATCACAGATACAAAGGAAGTGCAAAAAGTACAGGATACTTTTCTGACGGTACTCAATCCTATAGGGATAGTCGATAAGGATGTGTTACAAGATTTCCTAAAACAATAATAAAATTGAAAAGATAAAAATAATCAATCCTTCAAGGCTTCACAAGTATTGAGTTGGTGAACCCAATTCTATTTGGTGTTTGTTAGGATTCAAAGATCAATTACGTTCACTTGTGCCATCTTTCCTTCTATTTGCATTTCTTTTTGAGTTGCTCACTATGAGCCTTCTTTTATCTCTTCACCCATCCTCTTTTTTTACTCCTGATCATTTCTCCTCATCCATTTCTCTTTTTCTATCCCAATATGTCGTATCCTAAATGGTCTTGTTCGGATTTTGTGAAAATCTACATCGAATCTAGAATACTGACATCTTCAATAATGTGGGGTGATATCCAAGAAGTAAGTATGGATCTTGTGAACTTCTCCTTGGACTCCCCCATCTTCACCTGCTTGGGGATCGAGAAGACTCTTGTCTCAGACTTCTTCCTTCCACTACCTTCCTTTCACCAATAAATCCTTTGTTCGAGATACAATCTCGTCTTGAACTTGCTCCTTCTTTTTCGAGAATTGATCGGGTATTATTTCCCAATGCATATCCTTCACATGATCAGGAGCGTGAGCACGATTTAAACTTTGAGATGGCTCCACAAGGCAGAGGAAAGGGACCAGTTCATCCAAATATCGATCAGGGTACGGAGCAAGGCGCTCACCAGAACAAATTAAATAGTTAGCTTTTGGCATCTATCCAGGTTATCCAGCTGCATTTGACTGATCAATATCTTGCCTAGGTCACCTTTCAAGAGATGTTGAATGATTTGAGGAGAAGGTTAGAGGAACGAGAAACTTGAGGAGGGGGAGAGGATGATTTACATGACTACGATGATGATAATCACTCTATATATAGACCTCGCGGAGGTGAGGGAGAGGGAAGGAGAGGTCGGCCCAAGCTGATACTTAAGCAAACTTACAACCCTAGGGCTAGTAAAATAACTAAGTGGATCCAGATTCCTCCGATCCTTGGAAAGTTCGAGCTGAAACTGCAACTCCTCTCTCTTCTCCCCACCTTCCAAGGGAATTCCAATGATGAACCATATATCCATTTACAACAATTCGGATACATCTGCAACACTACACACTACCCCAACATTCTGTTGGGTGTAGTCAAGATGTACGCTTTCCATTTTATCCTTCAAATCAAGGCACTTTAGATAAACCATTGGGCAAAGTGGTGACAACATGGGAGGAACTAAAATATGCTTTTACGCACAAATATTACCACTTGGTCATCTTAATTGGATGCGATCCATGATCGTCAGTGTCTCCCATGGACCACAAGAGTCCTTTCATGAGACCAGGGAGTGTTTCAGCGATTTGATTGAGAAGTGTCCCCACCATGACATCCCAAAGACCAGTTTGGTCCAACATTTTTTTTTGTGGGGCTCACTGAAACCAACTAGCATTTGGTCGATGTCACTTGAGGAGGTTCACACTTAAACAAAGATGAGGATGTTGTGTGGCAGATTTTTGAGGAGATGGTCGAAGGAGAGATCACACTCTCCTCATCTCATTCCTTTCAGATACAACCACAGATCCTCCGCAATTCTATAAAGCTGGAAAACACCTATGAAGTGGACATGTGTGTGAATTCAGATCCCAGCATGATTGTCCATCACCTCTCCAAGGTGTACATCATTGAGAAGCGGACATAGGATCCTGAGAAGCTAGTTATGATCGAACAAAGGACTAAGAGCTCAATAAGATGGACATGATCACCAAGTAGATGGAGCTGTTGGTGAATACCATCAATGCATGCAACTCTGTGGCACTCACTCCTGAGACTCTTGCTGAGTAGAAGGATCCTAGAACGCAGCACCAACCTCAGCCTAGTTCTTTCCAACCACAAGTCCAGCACATATACTACGTGCAAGCACCTGAACAACAACCACCACGGACACATATGGTGGTTTACCTTTCCAAACCCCAGCAGTCATATGCCAAGCCACTCTCTCTGTCCCCATCACAAATTCAAGAGGTTAACCATATGTAGGGAAATGAACAACAATTGACCTATCCTCAGGGACAATCTCACTATCAAATCGATGCCATCCCACCATTCAACTAATAGGATGGTGGGAGGAGTCATTAGTGCCAGCAGTCCCACCATTTTACACACAGTGGAAACACCTATAGACATCAGCAATACCAGCAGCCGACATGCCACCAACAATACCATCAACACCAGTTGGCTGCTCAATAGAAAAACTATTCCTTCCCTCCTTGTTATCATTAGTAATCCTTCCCTCTCCATTATTCTCAGCAATACCAGCAGCATTCGCAGTACCAGCAGCCTCATCTTCCTCCAATTGTCGAATCTTCATAGGCTTCTTTGGAGAATCCTGCCCTAGACTGCTTGACTCAGATGATTCAGAACATGAAGGAGATGAACCAAAAGATTGACGACCTTACTACTTCCAAGACGGACATTCCGGCATAGGTAGAGGTGAACCCTAACAACTTCAAGAGAAAGGAGAAGGTATACTATAGTGCCACACCAACTCTCGAGTTAGGTGTAAACTCTTTTATGCTATCTAATATTGTTTGTCTAAGGAGCAGTAGAACACCACAACTGTCTACTTCCACTAAGGGGAAAGTTCAAGCTTCTGTAGGCAAATCTTCATCACCTATAATTGACCCCTATTGGAGCCTAAATCAGAGGAGGAGGAGCAAGCAACACGACCGCCACATCTCCACAGAAAATCTAAAACAAAAGAAAATCAAAACTCAAGCAGTAATAACAAAGGTCATGTCGATGCAACCAAGGAGCATCCAGCACCAACAACCACTCTTGTGCAAGCCGACATGGCTGAATTTCCTGCTTTGTTGTTCCTTTTGCTTTGGATGGTTGCATTTTTCCCAACCATCAGTCTGTAAATAAGAACAATGATCCACATGAAAATCATGTTTTTGATGATGATGTTTCTATCCCTTTTCTTGATGCATTAAAATCAAAAACCATAAAAATTGAAAAATGCTTTGTTTAAACTAAGCATTGTGGAATTATTGCAAAACATTATGCTCAAAATGCCACTTCTGAAAGCCATGGAGTACATGATGTTAATGAAGAAAGGGTTGAAAGAAGTATGTACCACCAAGGATCATCCAAGTAAATCAGGGACAAGAAACCAGTGAAGCATATCCTCACCATGGCTATAGTTCCTGCAATCAACAACCTCCCTGGAAAGAAGGACATGGGAGATTGACTCGTTAGATGTGAAATGCTTAACCATGATTTTTAAAGAACACTCTTGTATAGTGGATCTTCGATTAATCTGATGTCGGCGTCTCTACTCAAATAATTTGGGTTAGGACCGCTCAAAGCCACAAGGATGATTTACCAATTTGTAGACACCTCACTGAAGCAGCCTAAGGGAGTTTTGAGGATGCCATTATTACAATCCAAGGGATGCAATTCCATGTGGATTTCATTGTACTTGATATGGACACCTCAACACCCCTTCTGCATACCCCTATCATATTGGGATGGCCATTCCTTCGAACGACCGAAGCAGTAGTTGACTATGATACTAGAAAACTCACTTTTCGCTCAAGCAACGGCAAGGTACTTATTGAAATGATCCAATTTCCTAAACTTGTAGATTCATTGTCTGATGAGAGTAAACAGATGTAGAAATAAACAAAAGACTATGATTTTCTTGCAGATATTAGAGACACATCTTTATTCTTGAATGATACCGAAACAGATGAGTTCCTCTCCAAGGAGGAACCCCTAGAAAGCATAGTCGAACTCCCTATTGTCTTGAAAGATGAGGTATATGTTGATTTTCTAGATGAGTTTGATGAACTAAACAAAGACAATCCATCTCTATCCGAGCAAGACAAATTCCTTGAAGATCTCTCAGATGTCTTGCATTCATAGCTAGAACAATTTGAGGTGTATGATACATTACTGAGCGAGCCAACACCAATTACAATTGCTAAAGTCTCCATGAAGCTGACTGCAACCCTCCCTGAGATGAAGCCATTACCAACATCAATGAAATACGCCATCCTTGAAGGTGAATAAAACATGATCGTAGTCATCATAAACTCTAAGTTGACTGCAGATCAAGAATCTCGCTTGATTGAGGTTCTAGAGAGAAATTGCAAGGTAATAGGTTGGAAAATTTTGGATCTCCATGGGATAAATCCTTCATTGCACTCGCACCACATTTATTTGGAAGAAGATTGCAAGCCTTCTTGAGAGTTTCATCCTTATCTGAACCCAAAGCTTCGGGAGATTGTGATGAAAGAAATCACGAAGTGGTGCAATGTAGGCTTTATATATCCCATCTCCAATTCTAAATAGGTAAGTTCGTTGCATGTTGTTCCTAAGAAATCTATGATCACCACTGTAACAAAGGACAAGGGAGAGGAGATTTCGACCATGGTAACTACATCTAGGCACTTCTGCGTAGATTATGGATGCTTGAACCTAGCAACCAAAAAAGATCATTTCCCTTTGCCTTTCATTAATCAAATTGTTGAAAGATTAGCAACAAATGAATATTTATATTTTTTGAATGGGTACTCTGGGTATAATAAGGTTGGAATCGTCCTAGAAGATCAAGAGAAGACTACCTTCACCTCTCCATTTGGGACGTACGCTTTCAGATGCATGTCATTCGGACTGTGTAATGCTCCCTTCATATTTCAGAGGTGTAAGCTGGTCATCTTTGCAAACATGATGGGCAGTTTCCTTGAGGTCTTCATGGATGACTTCTCGGTCTACGAAGATAATTTTTATCAATGCCTGAACTACTTAAATCGAGTACATCAACTATGTTATGAAGTCAACCTAATTCTCTCGAGGGAGAAGAGTCACTTTATGGTGATTGAGGGAATCATGTTGGGTCATGTCGTCTCCAAGAGAGGCATGGAGGTCGACCTGACCAAAGTGGAATTTATCTCTAAACTTGAGCAACCTATTAATCTTAAGTCCGGTCATTTCTGGAGCATGTCAGTTTTTACCAATGGTTCATCAAAGATTTTAGCAAGATTGCCCAATCATTGACAAAGCTTCGTGGTAAGGACACCAAATTTATTATAGATGATAGAGTTATCCAAGCCATTTACATGTTGAAGGAGAAGATAATCATCAAGACTCCCATCGTGCAACCACCTGATAGGTCTTTTCCATTTGAGATCATGATAGATGATTGCCATTGGGGTTGTGTTAGGATAACAACGGAATGGATGGCTACTTGTTATTCACTATGCTAGTAGAACTCTGGATGAAGTCTAGAGGAATTACACATTAACAGAAAAAGAGCTGCTAGTAGTAGTCTTTGCTTTAGAAAAATTCAGGTCACATATTCTCGGTTCCAAAGTGATTATGTACACTGATTATTCTTCCATCCAATATCTACAGAGCAAGAAGGATGCAAAGTAATGCCTATGTTAGATCCTTCTACTCCTGGAGTTTGAACTTGAGATTCGAGATAAAACTAGAGTAAAAAATGTGGTGGCAGACCACCTTTCCAAATTAACAGAGATTGAGACTCTTGAGCTGGACATGATCCCAACAACAAAAACATTCCCAAATGAAGCCATTCTGTCAGTCACTTGCTCCCATGGTATGCCAATATCATCAATTACCTTATCTCAAAGGAAATTCCTCAAGATTCACCAAAGCTGAAAAGGGATAAATTCATATTTGACATACATTTTTACCACTAGAAGGATCCATATAAATTTCGTGAAGGTGTATACTACATCTGGCATAGATGTATTCTTGAGGAGGAGCACATGAGTGACTTGAACCACTACCACAAGTTGGAATAAAGTGGATACCACCCTGGAAAGCGAACAACAATCAAAGTTGTTCAAAGCAACCTCTTGTGGATGACTCTTTTCAAAGATTCTACTTAATTTGTGGAAGGATGTAATGACTACCAGAAGATGGGAGGCACAATCAATTCTAGAGACACCATGCCACTCAAATATATTCAAATTTAAGATGTCTTTGACATATGGAGATCGACTCCATGGGCCCTTTTCTGAACTTTCAAGGTTGTGAGTACATCTTGTAGGTTATTGATTATGTGAGTTAATGGGTGGAATCTATCCCCTCCCGAGCCACCGACAATCACACCGTCTGTCAATTCCTCAAGGAAAACACATTGTGCGGTTTAGGGTTCTGAAGATATTGATAGTTGATGGGGGTAGCCATTTCATAAATAAAGAGGTCAAGAAGCTGACCAAGGAGTACGACATCGAACATCGTATCACATCTCCATACCATCCACAAACCAATGGCTTGGCTAAGTATTCAAATAAGGAGAACAAAACAATCATACTTAAACATGTATGTCTCGATCACAAGAACTGGTCACAATTCCTCAACTTAGTTCTTTGGGCTTATAGATCAGCGTACAAGTCTCATCTTGGCATGTCTCCCTATTACCTTGTTTATGGCAAGCCTTGCCATCTGTCAGTGCATAAATCCTTGTGGACAATCAGTGTGTGCAATCTAGAATAAGAAAATGATGGAAAGAACCGAAAGTTGGACATGAATCATTTACTGGAATTCCAAGACTCTACGTATGACAACAACCTTATGTACAAGGAAAATGTCAAATGTTGGCATGACAAGCACATCAGGGGAAATACCTTTAAGATGAACCTGAAGGTGTGGCTGTTTGACACAACGTTAAAACTAGTTCCAAGCAAACTAAAGAGCAAATGGTATGGGCCATTAATTATTAAAAATGTGCATGGCATTGGTAACATTGTTATATCAGGCTTGTCATCTGACAAGCAACCTTTTATAGTTAACATATAGCTACTAAAACCATATCTTGAGCATGACACTTTTATGTCTGTTGTGGATTCACTTCAAGTCATCTACCAAGAAGATCCTCCAGATGCAGATGGAGCAGACAAATGAAAAATACTAAACACACTTTCCTTTTCTTCTTTTCATTTCTTTGTTATTTATTCTTTTGTTTACTCAGTCATCCCTTACATCACAACTATACTTAGGATATGCTTCATCCTAAGTTGGGGGGGGTCACTGACACGGGTGCTCATTCTATGATCCTTCACTTGTATCCCAACTTGTTTATATTCTGTCTATACCTAGTGATATCTTACCCTAAGTATAGGGGGGCAGGTTGAGCCAATGATTTCGTAAATTCCCAATCTTAACCCTCTCTACTTTGCATACAATCTACTATACTTAGGATAATTTATTATAAGTATGGAGGCAACGATCGACTTCTCATTCTTTTATTATTTAGTCGTTTTGGTATAGGCTTTTCTATACTCAGTACGACTTATGTCTTCATTTCTTATCTCTGATCTATGAGGACATAGCTCAAGCTAATTATAAGGGGCTCTCATATAAGTTGTATATACTTTACCCATAAATCGTACTTTCATATTTTTGTAAATATGGCTATTATAATGGGTAATGGTATATAACAAATTAATTGTAAAGAACACACTCAAAAATTCTTCACTAAAACACGAACTATTTTTCTTTCTAAAAAATTCTACAAAAATTGCGATAACCAAAATGCCTAAAAATCTGAAAAATGTTTGCAAAAATCCCACAAAAATTTACAAAACTTTGTGAAAAATCACATAAAAAGATCAAAAGTTAGAAAATGTCCCTACAAAAATATCTTTCTGCATTGCATGGGAAATTTTCAGAATGATTTTTATAATTGAACAAGTCTAAATAAAATTCGAAGATTGGAACTTGGTTTAGACCTTTATATACCTAATTTCATAATAACCTGTTAAGGACAAGAATTGTGACGCTTCATGTCATTATGAGTTAATTATTTAGGTTCTGTGAGACTGAGTTCATGAGTCGATTCAATGTGTCCAACAAGAACCATTCATGGCATCCGTACGACTAGGCAATGGCTTGACTAGAAACTTCACACTCAAAACTTAGCTCAACCTAGGTGGATTGTTGAAAAATCTCATTGTCTAAGTCAGGACAATAGTAGGCCACTTCGTCAAAGGGTGGATCACGAATAACTCTGACTACTGAAACTGATACTTCAAGTCACTTCATCTGGTAGCAAGGACATCTAACGACTGAAGAGTGGATTGAGACAAGGATCCAGTTGAGGAAGGGTCTGCTAGCACAACTTTTTCCAAGACCCCAAAACATGAGCAAATAAAAAGAATCTATATTCATCGGGGTAAAACAAGAATGACGAGCAATGCAAAGTCAAAGAAAAATCCAAAAATGAAGCCTACACTAAAAATTTCACAAAAATACGAGCTTCCAGAAAAAGCATGCTTCTTAGAGAAGACTCAGCTACACTGACCAAGCTTCACAAGCGAGTGAGACTACACTGGTCCATTCCCAATTCTTTTGCCATTCTTCTAGCTTCTCCCTTTCTCGATTGTAAAAGTAAGAGAATTGATTTAATGCTAAAATCCTAGTGTTAATCGATGAAAATAAACGTTTAAATGTCGTTCTTTTGTTATAGTTGGGCAATAGTAATCAATCAAGAAAATAATCTCAATTTTTTGTTCCATTAATACAAGGTGGTTTTTATGTTTATTTAACTTTGGAAAGTTGTAGGGTCGACTAAAGGAGGCAAAGGAACAACCTAGCTTAAAGTCTATCAAATTTATTGTGCAGTTTTCAAAGTGGATTTTTTTAGTATTTTTTTATGTTATTAAGGGATGCAAATGAAAGTGGTCCAATTTTAAGACTAAAACACAAATTCTATTTAACAGAGTTCAAAAATTACAAAACTTGGTTGAGATGTTAAAAATGATAAAATGAATGCACTATGATTTTTTTTGGAATTTTCTAATGTAATATGAATATTTTATGAATTAATGAATGCAAACATTATGAATCTCAATGATTATATAATAAATATTAGACCTACTTATTTTCAGGGAATACAATTATCTAAGATCTATCACTAAGTGATCTATCTCAAAAAATCCAAAATCCTAAAAAAGTGGAGTTTTATGTTTATTAAAAATTAATCATTGAAAGATACATAATGATTTCTAAAGAATAAATTATGCATGCAAGTGAGATTTTTTTAGAACAGTGTAAAATACAACCAAATGTACAAGTTGCAATTTTTTGGCAATTTTCTGAGCAATGGTTAATTATTTATGAATTCTGAAGCGTAGAGTCAGAAAATATGCAATATTTTCACAAAATTATTTACTAAAATAAATAATCATAGATCTTAAAAATGAGAATCGAGTGCCACTATTTAAAGAATTAGTTGATTAACAAAACACTATTTTTTGGATAATAAAATGATGCAATTTGACATTCAAAATATATAGGAAAGATATGGTTGTGTTTGCAAATTACAATGAATAAAATAAAACAAAATTGCAGAAACATGGACTAAAAAGAAATTACCAAAACCCATAGGACGTTTCTACAAAATTTCCAAACCATCACATGTGAAGCACGTGACCTCTGGTGGAGGGTCCTAGATGCAAAAGGTGGAAATTTCAGGGGTTTCGATGCAATTATTCTCTCCTCGCACATGCTCATCACGTGAGGAGGGCCTCAGACTTTGTGCCTGGCAGAGGAGCAGTGTTCGAGCGATCTAGCAAGGCTCCTAGGCGGAGGATGTCCGGTTAGTAGGGCAGCATGAGAGAACAGCTAGTGGTCAAGGAAGATTGCCCGCTAAGTCCAGGAAGGCTCTGGTAGCGTTGATGAAGCCCAAGCATCGGTGAAGAACGGGACAGCTCGATTCGGTGCATGAAGGTGAAGATCTACTAGGTGAAAGCCTCCAATGATGTGTTGATGAAGAATCGTGGAGCATCAACCCTCCCGGGAGGCGTGGAAGTCAGTCGGAGCACATGGGTTCGTTGAAGATCTGGAGTACATGAACTCAGAGAAGGAGAGTCGTGGGTGCACCTAGAGTGAGACCAGCATTGGAGAAAGTGGTTGTGTGAACCCATTGCAGGAGGAACGTTGATCCGGTGGAGGTGATTATTATGCGACGATGAATGATAAAAGGCGGGGGGGGGATAGCATTGTGGAACGAAGGTGGAGAAGGAGAAGATCAGAGTGAAGAGGGTGATGTCGGATATGGAAAAGGCAATGTGGCGGAGATAGGGGATACCTGGGAAGGGGGCTCGATGGCACAGAGAAGCCGGAGCGGAGCGATCTTCGTCACAAATGGAGCTGCAACAGTCAAGGGAAGACTGAATCTCGCCTAACGTGAAGGACGGCTCGTCGGAATTGGGTGTTGTAACTAACTTAAAGATCCTAGAGACCTCCCTCTTCAGTTGCAACATGGCAGATGCCTATCTCCAATGGTGGAGCGAGGGCTAAATAGATGGGAAGGAAGTGGAGTTTGAGCAAATAAGGAAAGGGATTAGAGATGAGGCATGATCGAGGGTGGAGCGATTCAAAAGGATTTGAGGATCAAAGATCGAGGGATGCGGTGGTCGGAATAGGAATGGGGGATTGGTGATTGATTAGACGTATCAGATTTGGGGATCTGAAGGGGATCTAGATTGGGTTTGATTCAGGGGTTCTAGGGGATAGCTGGCGATGGTGGGCGAGATGCTCGGGGTTGACGATGAAGGATGTTCGTTTGATCTGTCGAGATCGAATAACCGTAGTGGTGACACATGGTCGGTGGTGAAAAGGAGAGAAGAGGGGCGATCCATCCGTTGGAAGGAGAGCTCTTCATCCAACGGTTGGATAAAGAATGATTAAGTGAGGGATGAGGCATCGATGAGATCTACAACTTTTATGAATGGGCTAAAACCAAAATTAGTCATCTGTAAAAAGTGATATTTTTGGTGGTACTTTATACCTATACTGTATTTTATATTTTTTTTCATTTTTGGTGCATGATAAAAATCAAAAAAATGGATAAAATAAAGACAAATATTTACACATTAATCTATTTTTTTGGATTTTTCATAATTAAGAAAACAGAGAAATAAAATAAAGAAAACTTATTGTACAGACTCTCAATGAAGACTCAGACTTAGTTGGTTTCTTTGACTTCAAGCTTGTTTTAATTTTTGTGCATTTCAGAAAAAATTTTGTCAAAGAAAATAAATAAAAAAAGATTTAATTACGTACATGAAATATCAGGTCAAAATCATCTAAAATGCACGACGTGCAAAAGAGGCCCAAAACCCAACTTTCATAAATGAGTTCTGATTCTTTTGAACTTGGTCTTATTTTGCAGATAATTGAATGTGCAATAGTTCAAAAGAGAGTAGGGTGAAATCTGTCATTTTGTGAGAGAGATATCAATGTTTTAGTCTGTATGTCCTGAAACCAGGGTTTGGGTTTATTTTTCAATTATTTCTCTTAATCTTTTTTTTTGCATTTTTCATTGATTATGATTAATGATATGTAAACAATGGAGTTGGTTTCATGTGATTTGGAGTTAAAATTAATCATTAAAAATCAGTGAAGTTGCTATTTTACAGGTCAATTATACACTGGATTCTTGGCTCCTCATTTGATGTATGATAAAATACGAATATTATTTACACATGCATGGATGATAATTATGCAAGATAAATGACAAAATGCAGATGAATTTTAGTGAACTGATCTTGATCAGTCTCTTTTAGAGTAATGAATAACAGATTCGTCAAGCACCTTACTTAGAAGGGAATATCTATCTTCACGAGGATGGGATACCAAAGGAGGGGACTCCTTAATAGTTCATTGGTTTGTCTGGGGAGAGATAACACAATTCACACACATGGTATCTGTCACCTCAAGGTTGCAAGAGTATAAGTCTAAAAGGATGGTTTTGACCTGGCTGTGAATTTAACTGGATACATGAGCATAGAACTTAGAGGCAGTATAGTTACAAGTCCTAACCCTAACTCAGTTCTGAACACATCATTAATCCGGAGGTTTTAATAATACTCCAAACTTTGATTTTATATGGATAACTTTAAAAATCAGAGTCATTCTACCTTCTTTTTCTTTTCTTTATTTTCTTTTTGCATCACTTATTCGCCCAATGTGTTTGCTAGGGACTTATAAAGCTAATTATTGGGGGGTGATGAATACACATTCATTAACCTTTATTCCTTTATTTTGTATTTACAACCCTAGTTAAATGCATGTAAATATAGCTAACTTTTACAAATTAACAATATGACATTTACCTATAAATAGTACTTAAATACATGTATTTCATTATAAAATAAATGAATAAAGAAAAGAAAATAAAAATAAAGGAAGGTATTGCAAATACTGGCTGACCCCTAAACCTTGATACTAAGTCAATATTTACTTGACCAATAAGAAATAAAGTAGGGAGAGATAAGGGCATATAAATGCAGATAAAAAAACACTCTCACCTAGAAACCCTAGGTGACTTGTACACTACATATAGCTGAAACTTTCACTAATTTATGCACACTCTTTTACACTTCAAAAAAAATATTTTCAACATCAAACTTGTACATAAAAATATATAGAAAAAGTCAAAATTAATTGTACATAAAAATAAGCTATAATGCGACCGTAACACACAAAGGAAAAAGTCACAAATAGAACTTCACAGATCAATATCTTCTTAATATATAAAATCAAAATGGACTAGCCTCACATTTATTGTACTTCAAATGTAATTATCTGTCTAATAAAGTTGATTTCATTTAAATGGGAGTTAAGATACAAAATATGGCTTTTATGGTCCCATTGTGTACTCTACCTGTATATATTTTTACGCATTTAATTTGTAATTTTACTCTCTTTATATTTTTTAATATATGTAAATATTATTTAATTATATTAAAATTATCAACACAAAATAAATAATTAAAATTCCATTAAAATACAATTATAATAAACTACATAGGTAAACTATGCTTAAATTACAAATACTTATATTTATTTAAGCATATAAATAAAGTAAGAAAAATGAAATAAAAATATACAAATATATAATTAAATGTAATATAAATATAAAAATTATGTACATAAAATTATAAAATTATAAGATATATAATACAAAATACAAAATAAAAATCAAATACACAATATATATATGTAATTATACCTATATTTATACTTGTAAAACCAAATAATAATAAATGGGTCGACAACATAAATAAAAATCACTTAAAAATATTACATAAATAATAAATATTTTCATGTTTTATGAAAAAAATTAATAAAATCATTTTCCATTTTACTTCTATTTTCCTCTGTTTTGTTCTCTAGTGCTTACGTGGCCCAATCCGGTGTGTATCTTGGTTGATCTACCAGTAAGTTATACATGTACCTAACCCTAGGCGTGTCAGAACACTGACCTCGTCTCCTCTCCAATTTGTCTCAGTCAAATCATGCATTTTTTGGGCTTGATTCCTTCTACAGTTCTGTTCCTCGTTCAATGTACTGTCACACCCTAGTTATTCCTCGAACGGTGGAGCATCAATTCACCTGCATACCCTAATACAAGTTGCCTCTACATTTGTCTTCTTCACCGACGTACATTTGAGTTGATATGCCTGGACCCATCTTCATCCCCTTTTCTCTTCACCTGGAGCATCTCCAATAATATTGGGTGCATCTCCTAAGATATAGGCGTGCAGAAGGAGGCACAGAGGCGAGATCGAAGCATCACCATACTTGCTCATGTAAAGGTTCTTTGCTCACTGTTCCCTAAATTTGAGCATCTCTTTTTATTTTCTTTTTTTAGTTCCTAGCATATCAGTAGGATAATTTATCTTTTTATTTCGATTATTTATGTCCCTTATTCTGTAAAATATAAATCATAGTTTGCTGGATCTGAGGCTCCATCCACCGTTCTCCATCATGCTAGCCCCTATTCCGACTCATCGTCCATCCCATATCCTTCCCCATTCCATTTTGAACCTGTAGCACTCATCCATACCCCCTGATCTGGCCCAAATCAGGAGATCAAGGTCTATACCTTCACCACACGTGGAGACCTCTGCCTCAACTCATCTCGCCATATTTTTGCCCCAAATCAAATTCTAGATCTTGGCATTTTTCTTTGAAGCTAACTCTGCAAATTTTGGAGCTTGAAGACCCCTTTTGGGTTGATTTTTGCACGGCAAATGTATTCCTGGAGCTCCACCTTCCCAAGCCTTCCAAGAACCTATCAATGGGTCTCAGATGTTTCTGAGCATCTCAATTGATACGGAGGATCATTAACGTCATTTTGAACCACTTGGGAGCCTCCTTGGTGGCCGGAGTCGATCAAGAGCCTAGATCGATGCTCATCTAGCTAGGACTTCTACACTGTTCTTCTAGGGGTGTAACCGTCAGATCCTGCCTAGCCCGACCATCAAAATCTGCGGGCGAAATCTAATCTCTGCACTTCATCTGTGAAGCGACATCGGCCATCCAGAGCATGCCACGTGGATACGTGGTGCCCCATCCACCATTCATCAATGTCTATTGGGAGTATATTTCATATTTCCCCATTACTTTTGTATTTCCTTTTAGTCCATAAACATTCATTCGTAGTTCAAATATTTTGTAATATTTACTCTTATGACCCTAAGCTTTCCATATATACACTTTAGTCCAATCCACATTACCTACAATGCTTTTGTATGCGAGTGGACTAGGTATTTTGCAAGGGCTCCCCTAAGGTTTTGTTTTATTATTTTGTCCAAGAAATTTATATATTAGTGTTATATTTTTGGAAAATTTGCAACCAAGACCTGCAACTTTTTGGATGTTACAAAAATACCCCTACTAGTGCGTATTAATTTGAAATATTCGAGGATTTTGCATGTACATCCCTGGATTTCTTTAGGGAGATTGGAAATACATTGAAATTCTATTTTAATTGTAGTTATGTCCCTGGTATCACAATTCACTTTATTTCTTGTATTTACATTATTAAAAATAACATTTTAATTCTAAAAATTATAGGAAAAATATTTGAAGTCCATGATATTTTTTAAAATCACATATATTTCTCTTGAGGCAATTAAAAGTATTTTCCAATTTTTAAAAATAAAAATAGTGCATTTTTTCTCTTGTTTAATCTAAAAACACATAAAAATTATAAAAAATGTTTTGAAAAAAATCCAAAAAATCGTATATTTTTATTTAAGCCCATTTGATTTTATGATTTTATTTTTGCAAAGTACTATGGAAAACTCTTAAACATTTAGAAAACCCCAAAAAGCTTTCAAAAATTAGTAAAAATTATATAAAAGTCTAAAAATATTTATTTCTGCTTCTTATTTTTTCTATACTATATAATTTATATTAAAAATAGTTTTGAAAATTTTTGAGATAATTATCCGCTTTAAATCCCAAACAATCAAGCTTATTATTATAAGTCCATGTTTCAACATTTTTTAATAAATTAAAATCCATAACAATTAGAAAGAAATATAAGAAAATTAATAACAATAGATAAAAACATTAAAAAACAAAAATGTTTTATTTTATTATAGTTACCTATATATAGTTGTACTTATAAATATAAAACCTTATATATATCATATATATTATTACCATGTATTACTTATACTTGTTTTTAATATTCTTGTAAATATTTTAAATTTTAAAAAAAAATAAAAAGGAATGTACTTGGTTCTATCTTCTTATATATATTATATTTATATTCTATATAGTAATTTTTTTTACATATTATATTTGTACTCATATATATACTTATTTCTTTTTAAAAAGAAAATGAAATAAAAAATCAGAGAAATATAAAAGAAAAAAATTACAAAAATAAAAAAATTATAAATTAAGAAAGAAAAAATATAAAATATTAAAACCCACAAAAATTAGGAAATCCCTATAAAACACAGAAAAAAATTTGTTGATTTTCTACATAGTTTATCAATTTGTGTGGCTATCCCCATTTCCCCGTTGTAGTTCGACCCCTACACTTGCGTACTATAGATACTTATTTGTAGGGTATAATAAGTTTCATCTCACTTAGATTCATTGTTCATTAACTCCGTGGGTTGATTATTGATTAACACACTTGATTTCAGTGGCGAGAGCCGCGAGAGGCATTGATATAGCGATTACTGGATCTGACTTGTTGGACACTGCTAGCCCTCCAAGACCAGATGTTAGACACCTCATACTTTCGCGTTCATCACCAGACCGTCGCAGAATCCAAGTCAACAAATATGTTGCTGCTGGGGAGTAATGGTTGAGTAGAGTACAATAGCATGCTTAGTTTCATTGCCATTTTCAATTATATTATTGCTTGTACATTTATCTCTTTGTTCTATTTTCAATCTATATTGTTTTGACCATATTTCTTTTTTGAATTCAATGAGGGCCTGCCTATCGAGGAAGAGTTTCTTAGGATGCTCATTTCACCTGAGATACTTGTGAAGGATATTTAGATATCCTTAAGCGCATCACGGAAGCATGAAGATCGCATCATATGCGATTGGAGCAACTAGTCGCACTAGTTGCTCGCTGCAGCAGAATTTAAAATTTTTTAAAAGATGAAATCACATGATCCTAGAACACTTCTCGGATTGTTTCAAATAACCAAATGTAAGATGTAGGATTACCTCTTGAAATGTGGTTGTGATCAAGTCTCTAAAGCAAGAGACTTCTTGTGTCAATTCCGATCCGACGGAGGAGACACTTGCGAGTGCATTAATGAGACGCATACTCCTTGCAATACTAGTTGATGATCCAAGCAAAGAATCTCTTGATCTCATCATACGAGATCCAATGTCTTCTTCACTAGCGATGCACACCGAAGGAGATGGAGATCCATGACGGTCGAATCGACGGCATGATGATGTGGCAACAATGATGATTCTCTCTACGGCACAAAGTGGATGGCCACTAAGAGAGGTAGAGAGATGGGGTGTATAGTATGAGAATGACATAGAGTGGTTATTCAATTGCTGTATAAAAGATGATATCGGGTTGCCTCTTCTTTTATAGTTTTTTGGGAGTGCATGGATCACAATCCATGTGAAACACAAAATCAAGGGTTGAGATTTATTTGTGTTTCTATATTCTATGACCATGATTTTGTTGTATAAAAATACAACAATAATTAATTTAAATAAAATTAAATATATAGAGATATAATTAATATAATTTAATTTGACTAAATCAATATTTATTAAAGGATTAGGAAGGTGACTAGCCACCTTCCATATATGGAAGGGTCGACCACCTTGAACATGTCAAGGGTGGTCGTCCTTGAACATGTCAAGGGTGGTCGTCCACCCTCCATATTAGGAAGGTAGTTCCATTCCAATTATATGAGATTATTATATCTCCCATAATCCTTTATTTAATTACGAAAACTTTTTATTGTGAATTAATTCACAAAAACAATTCCAAATTAATTTTATTTATATTTCAGTCATGTCATTAAATAATTGTGAATCATATTCACATATCCAAAATAAATTGTAAATTGTATTTCAAATTAATTTCCAATTTAAATCCAATTCACACCAACAATTAGTTTGTAGATACTACTTACAATGAGATCTGTCTAATATATTGTGAATCACATTTATAATATATATAAATAATATGGATAGTACTATCAACATTATTCTTATCCATGATAATTAACTCATATTTAATTGTCTTGGATCATAATTCTCATGTATCTAAAAAATATGAATCATATTCACATTATTCATGATAATTAAATCACATTTTATTATCAATATATCAATGCTAATATACATAATTCATCAATGGAATTATTCTTGAACACTTTCAAGAACAATACGCTTTCTTCGCGGATACTTGGAGATAAGGATAAGGTGATTGTACGTTCCACGTATAGTGACTTGGACATTGAAATCATATATCAAATCTAGATCTCGGGGACCTCCTTTAGATGTTTGATTAAATAAAAACTCTAAATCTAATCTTCTCATTGCATCTAAATCACATTCAAATCAATGTACAACATTTGGGCTAAGATTAGATTACTTCTCTACTGAGAGGATTCATTAAAATCGAGACATGTTTCATTACTCCCTCGGAATAGAAGCGTTGTGGTTATACAATCGTTTATTGATCACATCACCCTCAGGTATACCTAATACCTATAGATCCCGCATACTGGAAGACTGATGAATCCACGATTCATTATCTCAATATCTTGATCTTAGCAAAATCCACGAGTAAATTCCCTAATAAATGTATATAAAATCCATAAATTAACAAAATGACTCTTGTAAATAAAACACACTAATTATTGTATATTAAATTATACAAAATTAATTAACACTAAAAAGCTGCAAATTAAAGGAGTTTTTCACCTGTAAATAGCCTAAAACTTCATAGATTTTTAATAATTTTATTTCAACTCTTTTTTGGCTAATTATTTCTCTAACTTGTTTATAAAAGTGTATATAAAGATAAAAAAATACAAAACAAATTTCAGCTCAAATAAATGCTCTTAGATCCCAAAGAGAAAAAGTCGTAAAGTCCAACTTCCAGGCTAAATTCCTGCTTCGTATGAACTCCAAATTCACCAAACTCACTTTTAAAGTTCAAGTTAGAAAATTATCTATCCAAGGGAATTGGTTTCATTAAAATCGGAGCTTATTTGCAAAAGTTGGGTTTTGGGACCTAGATGTACATTGTATATTATGTATATATTCATTTTTTCTTCATTTTTATTTTACCTTTCTCATTTACTTAAAAAAAACCATTGTTATGTTGTATTTTGATTGTAGTATTTTATTGTATTTTCCTATTGTACATAGCTACTATAAAAAGAAAAAAATTATAAAAAGAAAAGCAAACAAAAAATATGTACATGTATATCTTCTTTTGTAAATTCTCCACTATTTTTCTTATCTTTATATTTTTTATTGTATTTTAGTAGCCTAATTTTATTGCATTCACATTCTCTACAATAACTTCCATTTTCCTCCATTAACCTCCAAGTCTTCGTCAACCTCCATTCAACACCATTATTCATCTAACTTCCCATTCAACTCCATCACTAATTTAACCTCCCATTCTACTCCACTTCCATTCTAACCTCCATTCCTTCCATCTGTTTTTATATACCTCTCCATCCTCATTTTTTGTCATCCGCCATTCTAATAGGAAAAGGAGAGAGCTTGGAGTGTTTTGTTGGTGACAGTGGCGAAGCGTCTTCCTCAAGCGACGACCTCCTTCAGACGAGATCCGCGGAGCTCCGCTCCGCGTCACAAGTTTCTCCATCGAGCTCGCATAGCCTCTTCGATTTTATTTCGCCAATCGGATCGAGGCGACGACATGAGTCCAGCGTAGCTGCTCTGCCAATTCGGCAAAAAATCATGTAAGTATTTCTTCTCATTTCTCTTGTTATTTTACTTTATCTAATATTTTGTTCTTTTTTATATATAACGTCATTCCATCACCACCACCATCATCTCCCTTATTTTTACTTCATCACTCCCACTTCTCCATTTGCATCCCTTGATTAACAAAATAAAAAAATATTTAAAATCTTAAAACAAAAAAAAGTTCTTTTTGTTATCACAGCAAAAAAATCAAAAAAATAAAAAAAAAAGGAATCGCTATAGCCCCACCCCTTCTTCCTCCTCCCGCGGCCACGTCACCGCCGGCTGCATCTATGCGCGGCCCCTAGCCGGCCAAGCCTCTGCCATAGCACGACGGACTCCACGCCAGTCGGGCGCCTCCTCCAGCCCCGCTCGCCTCCTCCCGCGCGCGGCGTCGCCACCCCATGCCTGTGCGCGGCTCCGCCATCGCCGCCCATTCGCGTCTCGTCAAGGCCGCCACCCACCACCCAGTTGGGTTCATCTCCACCGTGCTCCAAGGAAGAAGAAGAAGAAAGGTCCATTTGGTTATTATTTTTTTACCTAAAAATTGCACGTTATTTATTTTATGTTTTAGTAATTGCATAATAGTCCATGTATATATTTGCATTGTAATTCTAGTTTCTCTTTTTGTACAAAGACCCCTATGTTTGACTATTAATTTGGATATTTGTATTGCGCCATTTTATTCAATGAAAAGAGCCATTGTGTTGAGTAACTAATTATCTACATTCTGAATATTTATTCATATTTTTGTGATATTTGGGTAATTAATTAAAATTGTCTAACTGAGATTCTTGATATTTTGCTCAAATTAGACTTTTAAATTGATATCTAACTCATGGTTGCTCAAAACATTCCACAAAAATTAGATATGATGCTTTGAAATGTGATTGAGTGACTTTCCAAATTTCATCTAAAATGGAGTTGTCATGTACCTGAAATAAATTATGGAGTGATTATCGTATTTTATTTTTAATTAAATCCACATACATTTTTTTTACAAATATTTAAGTCTTCTAGATGCGAAATGAAACTACCTATTTAAGATAATTTGTTCTCTATCTAATTTGATATTATAGATTAATTAGGAATTATTTACTCACTATCACTATGATTTCACTAAAAACTCCATAAAAATTTCATATTTCGTCAAACAATTCCAAAAATATTACTGTACCTTCCTTACATCATGTTTATATTCCAGTAAAATTTTCATTATTTTTGCTTACTATTTGTGTATAATATTACGAAAATACCCTTAAAATTGTTTATTTTTCATTGTTGCATTTGAGTCCTAAAAAATACAAAAAATTGTGTTTTGTGTTCATCTCTGGATTAGGACTTTAGGAAAAATATAATTTGGCTAAATTGGACTAATTTGATATTTAAATTAATTCATACTTTTTATATGCTTTCTTAGTGTCGTAATTCACTTGCATTTGCATTCTTTTTGCATTAAAAAATTTAAAAAAATACCGCTTGGAAATATAGACCTAAGTTTTCAAGTTAAACCCAAGTTGTTCCTTTGCCTCCCTGAGTTCGACCCCGAACTTGCCCGGGATATAAATTAAGCCGAGACACTCTTTACGGAGATTCTTTTCTCGATTCTGATTGAATCGCGAAGTACACGAACTACAACGTGCCCAAATTAATTAACGTATTTAGCGACTCGTCAGATGGCACCATTGCCGGGGAGGCAAACGACTTAGGGATTAGTTTAAAATTTTGTATTTAGATTTTCATTTTCACAGGTAGTCTGACCCCCGAGCCACATTGTAATTAATCCAATTTCTGTCATTTTTTCTCTTCTTATTTTTGTATATATTCATTTTTATCTCTCTAATATAAATTTCATTTTCCTTGCGAGGGCCCGGTGGACTTGGAGTTTATCAGAGGTCGACAGACGCGACGTGTGCCGACTGCTGAAGATCAAGGAGAATTAATTTATTTTTGAGAGAAATTTTTGTAATTATTGTGTTGTAATAATTTAGGTAATTTTGCTCTTTATAGCGGCTCTTGTTTGAGAGCTCGCGCTTGTATCCAGACTGGACATTTGACCCCCTCGTGGTTGTGTGGTTGCTTGACGTAGAATAGGACTTGCACTCGGTCTCTTAGAGCATATTTTATTAAAATATCTTTATTGCTTGTGCTCGTAATTTTTAGGACCACACATCACATTTAACAAGACGCACTTAGACCGCATGGCTATTAGACAAATTTAACTTATTCATCATTCGCTAATAGAACTGCCTGTCTAGGAACGATTTTCTTGTTTGCATTCATATAGTATAAAATTTCAATTATGCCTTGCATCCCGCATGTAGAGCACGAGGATTATTGTAAATCTTCCAAACTGGGCATGCATCATTGATTTCATTATTTGCATCGGCTTTTCTCGACTCCCTCCCCTTGGTTTTTGAAACTTAGGTTAAAAGGAAATTGGGGCTGATCGTTAGGCGTGCTTTGTTTGGTGGAATAATCAAGTGATAATCAAACTTAAAATCGGGACTGCTAATCAGAGTTGACCAAAAAAACTGATTAAAACTAACACTTGTTTTGGGAGAGCAAAACCCTCATTGTTTGCTTGGCTAATTGTGATTGTTGAGAGGTGAGGACGCATCCCTAAGATAGTGCCCAAAACCAACTTTAGAGCCTTGCGTAGTTGGACTTATATCTTGATTTATCACCTAATTAAAACTGAAAAGATAAACGGTCGGACTTTTGCGACCATCACTGTGTTGAGTAGGTGAACTCAGGGTTTGCTCTTGTGTTTGTTTGTTTTGTGTGTTATTCGGTGCACTTGCACGCTTTCTTCCTCGATCCCCTACATTCTCCCATCTCCCTTCCAAGATGTTAGAATTTTGGTCACCATATCCGTGTCATCGTTCTTCGACCATATTCCGATCATATCCACCCATTTATTCCTCTTCATACCCATACATCGATCGCAAAGTCAGAACTCTGACTGACTTCTCCACTTCTTCGTCCTTCTCACCTACCCCACATTCTTGCACCCCTGATCCACAACCACACTGGATTGACTCCCCATATTCTAGTCCTCTTGCTGGAATCAAGGAACAAATCGAAGAGCAAGCGACTGCTGAGATGAATGATTGGCATAATCAGTTGACCCCACATACCTCACTTTCACCTCGAGTTGGGACAGAACAACAATTGCCATATACATATCCCGACTTAACCTTAGGGTACAACATGGTCGACCAAACAAACCGAATGGAGAGGCCTGCACCGTACAATCTTCCTGACTTGATTGACCTGAGTGATAGAAACCACATTGACCAACCTTCATATCACCCATTTGGAGAGACGACATATACAGGGGATTGGATTCATGCGACTGATTTACAGACCCCCTATCTATTAACTCCATCTGAGGAGGCTCTGACCAACAACTGCCATACAGATGGTCTATGCTCAACTCAGTATTGCACACCAGAGTCAAGGTGTGTTGAGTATAAGAGCCCAAGTTCTCAGCAGTATCCTCCAATTGCGTCGAATTCTCTCATGAGGTTTAATGAGAACTTATTGGAGGATGATATTTGTAGACCGATTAAGAGTCCAGGTAGGAATGTGGATCATGGATCTTACGGATCGAATTTTGAAAACATGGAAGACACCGGATTGACCACACGTCATGTACAGCTGGAGTCCCTTCTACCCCACTCTTCTACTAACCACTTTCCCTCCAAACCAAAGTCCGTACATTCTCCTAGTCCTCCTTCATCTATCAAAAAGACCAAAAAAATGGAAAAACCAGAAAATACCATAAAAATTGAAAATGGAAAAGACTTACAAAAATTGGATCCTGCAGTTAGGGAAGAACTGGATAGAAAGTTTATTTTTGAGCTTCCCTTAATAATGGCCATTGAACACTTTCCTGACCATAAATGATTTGTGAGAAGTAAACTGATGCCTAAAAGGTCGGGAAACAAGAGAACAAGGACTGAGATACATATAATGTCTATGGCCAAATCTTTGATGATAGGGAGAAAAACCAAGAGCCGTAGAGTAAAGCAGTTGCCTAGGTTTTATTATGAAATCAAAGATACCACATTCACCCATGCAAGAATCGATGATGACTTACCGATTAATATCCTCCCGACCTCCATGTTTGCCAAGATCAAACTTGGATCTGCAAAGAAGTCAAGAGAGACCATTCAGTTGGCAGATCAGTCTATTAAACGGTCAGGATGAACCATTTCCATCATCGTTACTTTCCAAGGTGCTCTACTGGAGATAGACTTCACGATCATTGACATTGAGCATCGAGGAGAGTTCACCCAGTCTCCGATCATTCTTGGGAAGCCGTTCTTAGCCTTGGCTAAGACAACTATAGATTGTGAGACTCGGGAGGTCAATTTCTCTGCATTGGGAGCACTCAGACCTCACCCGATCGTTGAGGACACACGATATTCCAAGGTAACCCGTAAAGTTGCAGACAGTCGTGACCTTCGAGAGACAGTTGAGTCCCATCTCTTTACTACACCTGAGATACCAACTGTCAAGACGACCATTGGTTTAGAGACTTCCTATAACCACACAACTCCTACTGCTTGCACCACCAACGCGACAACTTCTAGAGAGGACTCACGACCAAAAGCTATCATTGAGTCGGACATGACCTTTGTGGATTGCCTTGATCATTTCGATGATCCGACACAAGAACTCAACAATGTCAAGCCAACTGAGAACACTGTGCCTTATCAGAGATGTGTGCTGACCCTACAGGAGTATTACAATGCATATGGTGACTCATCTGATGATGAACCTCTGGTCAGAACCTCTCACACACCACATCCAGGACATACACCAAAGGAGACAACTGGGACCAAATTGACCAATCTTAATAAATCGGTTGCTCCATCCTCTAGTCGGTCATCTGGTAAGAAGAAGACGGGTGTTGATTCCTTGAGGTGTTCCCCCGAACTCCTAAGACGTATCAATCTCCTCTTCCTCTTGATGCTTCAGGTTCTAGAAAACCGACTAAGAAGGTTACCTTCAATGTTCTAGAGAAGGAACTTTCTGAGGAGTCCTCATCAGGTCCGGATGAGGTGATCTACATGAGTGAGCTTAGTTCGGCTGTTCTGAAGCCATATTTGAGCAAGCAACCGTGTGCCGACCCTCGTTGGACGTTCCCCACACCTCACTATTATTCCTCTGCAGACGATTCTAATAGCGACACACATGTTTACTATCCTCCCCATCGCTCCCGCAAGAAGGTCCGTCACAAACCTTCTTGATCCTTGTATATTCTCACTCCTTGTACATATTTTCCTTCCTTTATTTCCTTCCCTCCCCCGTGATTCGTATCCCTCACCCCAGTTCCATTTGTTTTCATTTTGTGGCTATACTTAGGATGACTAGATCCTAAGTATAGGGGGTGAGTGACCCGAGTTGCTCCATCTCTTCTTTTTATTTTCTTTTTGAATATTCTTTCCCATTCTCATCGGTCCCCCATTCTTGTGTTCTTTCCAATACTTAGGCTGACCAGAGCCTAAGTATAGGGGGATCGATGCCCGTTGTATTATCCACACTCTTATTTTTTTCACTTCTATTCTTTTCACCCACTTATATACTTAGTACGAGCTATGGCTTTTTGTCACCTAGTGCCATGAGGACATAGCACATGCTAAGTACAGGGGGGCGTGTATATATTACATATATATACTTTACCCATAGCTCATACTTTCACGTATTTTTGTATATATTATACAATAAATATGGGGTGGGTAAAATTGAAAAAAAAAACTTTTCAAAAAAAACTTACTTTCAAAAAAGAAAACTCTTATTTGCTTACAAAAAACAACTTTTTCAAAAGAAATCTCTTTTCTTTCTTTGTTAGTTGTGTCTTTTAAAAAAACTTTTTGAAGAAAAAAATCTTTCTTTCTTACTTTCCTTTTCAAAAAAACTACAAAAAACAAAAATAAAAGAAACAAAAAAAATAAATAAAATAAAAAAAACTAACTTATAGGTTGGTTTGATCCCTGACACTTTCACTTTCACACAAGACTAGTGATGTTCAAGGACACTTGGTTTCTGAGATATCAAAATTTTGAGTTAACCAGCCTTAGTCATTAGGGTCTTGGACTTAATTATTCACATTTCCCTAGTTTGAAATATTTGTGTGCTATATTGTATACTTAGTCTCTACCTTAAGAATATGATCATCACCTCACATATACGACTGCAGTTATGATGAGATGAGTTGAAATTTCACTTGAGGAACTGGGATGAGGGATTTGAGTTTGGACTTGATTTGATAATACTCGAGGATGGGATAAAATCAATGAAGGCTTCATGAAACCTGAGTGTCAGCACATTTAGCCAGTTTGAGAATATGGTTCTTGTACTATCTCTTGACATTTACCTATGTGCCAGGGTGTGATAAAATTAAAAAAAATGGTTGATCAGTGTGCGCCAACTCTTGATAAAAGCAGTGAAGCTAGCCACAAATACTACAAGGCAATGAAATGTCAAAGAAAAGCTCTCATTCCACAAAGTCAAATATCAAAGAGCTTCCACCAAAGGCGAGCTCTCCCAACCATTTCAAAAGTGTCCACTTGGACCACCGCTATTAGGTCCAGGAGTTGGGCTTGCACCAAAAAAGGGCTCTACATCGTAAATGCTACAAGTTTGGGTGTATAAGGTACGATAGGTACACAAAAAAGGCATAGCCCGGTGTACTCCCAGGAAAACAAGTGCAGACGGCTCCAACTTCTCTTGACGGATGCACTGATCAACATCAAAAATATGCGTTGTGTAATAAGGCACTTGAGAGGATCCTTGTTCCAATGAGAGGGAGAGAAGAAAAGACACAATCCTATGCCCTCTATCAACTGGCCTTCCATCTACACTTTTAAGTCTGACAACTAAAGAGAAGGTGGATTGGATGCAAGAAATGGTTTATTCCCTAGTGTTGAGGATCGGGTTCTTAGGAGAGTCTCTTGGACTGGAACCTTGGATGACGTGGTGACTCTACTCGTGTAACTGCGGTCAACACTTAAAGTCATATCCCTCATATATATATATATATATATATATATATATATATATATATATATATATATATAGGGACCCTTTCAAATGAGGTGGGGTCTCATAGAGATTATAGTGAGCCAACAATAAATACGGTTGGATTATGATCGGATGGATGAGATTAAAACCACTATCATTATATGGAATGGTTTTGACGAAAAAACATTTCTATATATAGAGAATACAAACGTGCGATTTTAATGGGATAGTAGAGAAAAAGACGGAACTACAAATTAGGCAAAACTACTTTCTTAAAAACAGACGCCAAGACGGCTAATGTATATAGTGAATAGCAAATATTTCAAAAAATATTACCTTTTTGGTATAGTTTATTGAATAATACTTTAACCAGTTGCTATTATATGAGACTTTTTTGAAATAAAGCTATTATATTTACAAAAATTTGTTCATATTTTGATGGTTTTAAAAGGCAGCACATGAGGGAAAAATGCGGATGTACAAATTTGGCAAAACTAATTTATTGAACAATGTAAATATATTTTGGATTGTAAAAAATGTATTTTAAAAAAATATTCATGAACATTTAATTAACAGATTTCACAATGAATTTTTACATCGAAAATTTGAATACATTGAAACAAATTTGAAATTTGAACGTATAATAATACAAACACTTGATTAGTATTCGAAATAGCATATACTACTGAAATTTAAAAATTAAGCAAATTTATTAATAACTGATGGGCTCAACAATGTATACTACGATTTTTTAAAATAATAATAAGATTAAAATATTTGAAATTTTATACTTATGTAAGATTGAAATTTAATTAATTTTTTGTTAAACTTGATTTGATTTATACAAATATTTACAGATATTTTGAAATAGAAGATACTATATTACAAAATAAAAGGTACTATATTACAATGGTTCCGACTTTACAATCAAAATTTAACATTGAGTTATAAATGGAAAAAATTAATTGAGTAATCATGAGGATGTATCGACAGGTGCTTATGATAATAATAAAAGAAGGAAAGTATTAATTTACTTCCGTGAAGGGGAGCTCACGGTCCGTAAAATTAATTGGATGGTTCCGTAAAAGAAGGAAAGTATTAATACTCGGAATTATGGTAATACGTTAAGAGTTTCCATAAAATGGGATAAGGGCGGTTTTGATGGTGGTTTTCTATTGCGAATCCGGTTTTAATCATGTCCATCGATCCGAATCCAACAACTGGATATTGCGGCTCATCATAATCACAATGAGACCCCGTCTCATTTGAAGTTTCTCCTATATATATATATATATATATATATATATATATATATATATATACATACATACATACATACATACATACATATAAAGAGAGTGATGATTAGGGAAATTGGATACCTTTTAACTAGAGCCTGGTTCATCTTAGAATTTTAGGATCTGTAAAATCGGGAGTTCTTGAACAGATCAAGTCTTGTATTCACATGTATAGTCAGGGGTTATTCTACTTATTCATTCTTTATTTGCTCGAGGACTAGCAAAGTTTAAGTATAGGGGTGTGATGAATCCACGATTCATTATCTCAATATCTTGATCTTAGCAAAATCCACAAGTAAATTCCTTAATAAATGTATATCAAATCCATAAATTAACAAAATGACTCTTGTATATAAAATACATTAATTATTGTATATTAGATTATAAAAAATAAATTAACACCAAAAAGCTGCAAATTAAAGGAGTTTTTCACCTGTAAATAGCCTAAAACTTCATAGATTTTTAATAATTTAATTTCAACTCCTTTTTGGCTAATTCCTTCTCTAACTTGTTTATAAAAATGTATATAAAATTACAAAAATACAAAACAAATTTCAGCTCAAATAAATGCTCTTAGACCCCAAAGAGAAAAAGCAGTAAAGTCCAACTTCCAGGCTAAATTCTCGCTTCATATGAACTCCAAATTCACCAAACTCACTTTTAAAGTTCAAGTTAGAAAATTATCTATCCAACGGAAGTGGTTTCATTAAAATCAGAGATTATTTGCAAAAGTTGGGTTTTGGGACCTAGATGTACATTGCATATTATGTATATATTCATTTTTTCTTCAATTTTATTTTACCTTTCTCATTTACTTAAAAATAAAAAAAATCATTGTTGTGTTGTATTTTGATTGTAGTATTTTATTGTATTTTCCTATTGTTCATAGCTACTATTAAAAACACAAAAAAATTATAAAAAGAAATGCAAACAAAAAATATGTAAATGTATATCTTCTTTTGTAAATTCTCCACTATTTTTCTTATCTTTATATTTTTTATTGTATTTTAGTAGCCTTATTTTATTGCATTCACATTCTCTACAATAACTTTCGTTTTCCTCCATTAACATCCAAGTCTCCATCAACCTCCATTCAACACCATTATTCATCTAACTTCCCATTCAACTCCATCACTAATTTAACATCCCATTCCACTCCACTTCCATTCTAACCTCCATTCGTTCCATCTGTTTTTATACACCTCTCCATCCTCATTTTTTGTCATCCACCATTCTAATAGAAAAAGGAGAGAGCTTGGAGTGTTTTGTTGGTGATAGTGGCGAAGCATCTTCCTCAAGCGACGACCTCCATCAGGCGAGATCCGCGGAGCTCTGCTCTGCGTCACGAGTTCTCCATCGAGCTCGCATAGCCTCTTCGATTTTATTTCACCAATCGGATCGAGGCGACGACAGGAGTCCGGCGTAGCTGCTCCACCAATCCGGCGAAAAATCAGGTAAGTATTTCTTCTCATTTCTCTTGTTATTTTACTTTATCTAATATTTTGTTCTTTTTTTATATATCACATCATTCCATCACCACCACCATCATCTCCCTTATTTTTATTCTATCACTCCCACTTCTCCATTTGCATCCCTTGTTTAACAAAATAAAAAAATATAAAAAAATATAAAACAAAAAAAAGTTGTTTTTGTTATCACAGCAAAAAAAATTCAACAAAAAATTCAAAAAAAAAGGAGCCGCTGCAGCCCCACCCCTTCTTCCTCCTCCCGCGACCACATCACCGACGGTCGCATCTACGTGCGGCCCCCAGCCGGCCAAGCCTCCGTCATAGCGCGGCGGACTCCGCGCCAGCCAGGCGCCTCCTCCAGCCCCGCTCGCCTCCTCCCACGCGCGACGCCGCCACCCCACGCCTGCGCGCGGCTCCGCCATCGCTGCCACCCACGGTGCCGCGAACGTCGCCACCGCCGCCCCCTTGCCTCTCCGACACCTGTGCCACCGTCGTGCGCCGCCCATTCACATCTCACCGCCGCCGCCCACCACCCAATTGGGTTCATCTCCACCGTGCCCCAAGGAAGAAAAAGAAGAAAGGTCCATTTGGTTATTTTTTTATGTAAAAATTGCATGTTATTTATTTTATATTTCAGTAATTGCATAACAGTCCCTAAATATATTTACATTGAAATTCTAGTTTCTCTTTTTGTACAAAGACTCCTGTGTTTGACTATTAATTTGAATATCTGTATTGTGTCATTTTATTCAATGAAAAGAGCCATTGTGTTGAGCAACTAATTATCTACATTCTGAATATTTATTTATATTTTTGTGATATTTGGGTAATTAATTAAAATTGTCTAACTGAAATTCTTGATATTTTACCCAAATCAGACTCTTAAATTGATATCTAACTCACGGTTGCTCAAAAAATGCCACAAAAATTAGAAAAGATGTTTTGAAATGTGATTGAGTTACTATCCAAATTTCATCTAAAATGGAGTTATCATGTGCCTGAAATAAATTATGGAGTGATTTTCGTATTTTATTTTTAATTAAATCCACATACATCTTTTTACAAAATTTTAAGTCTCCTGGATGCCAAATGAAACTACCTATTTGAGATAATTCGTTCTCTATCTAATTTGATATTGTGGATTAATTAGGAATTATTACTCATAGTCACTCTGATTTCACTAAAAACTCCATAAAAAATTCATATTTCATCAAAAAAATCCAAAAATATTAATGTACCTTCCTTACAACATGTTTATATTCCAGTAAAATTTTCATTATTTTTGCTTACTGTTTGTGTGAAAAATTACGAAAATACCCATAAAAGTGTTTATTTTTCATTATTGCTTTTGAGTCCTAAAAAATACAAAAAAATGTGTTTTGCGTTCATCTCTGGATTAGGACTTTAGGAAAAATATAATTTGGCTAAATTGGACTAATTTGACATTTAAATTAATTCGACCTTGTTATATTCTTTCTTAGTGTCCTAATTCACTTGCATTTTCATTCTTTTTGCATTAAAAAAATTTAAAAAATACCGCTTGGAAATCTAGACCTAAGTTTTCAAATTAAACCCATGTTGTTCCTTTGCCTCCCTGAGTTCGACCCCGGACTTGCCTGGGATATAAATTAAGCCGAGACACTCTTCACGGAGATTCTTTTCACGGTTCTGACTGAATCGTGAAGTACACGTACTAAAACGTGCCCAAATTATTTATCGTATTGAGCGACCCGTCAAAGACTAAACTAAACCTGAAGTTTAAGATCTCTCCTAGATTGTCTCCTTCAGGTTTTTATATTTAAGTTTCTCATTCGGTCATTGGGATTTGGTATCGATCATATGCTTTCCAAAAGCATATATCATACCTACAAATTCTTGTCATGCTTCCAAAGCAAGACAACCATGCATGGAATTTGATCAGCTCGGTCAGAGGATGCGTGCCTATATCGTGATAGCATACAACATAGGTCTTAGGTTATCTCGTTCTCGTTAATCAAGTCTTTGACCTAACTTATATAACACCACCGAATCTCTATTCCTATGTAGAGGACCTACATCAAGAGGTCGGTCAGATATCAACCACGAGAGAAAGGATTTCCATCTCCTACTCATGCTGGAGATCATCTCTTAACAATCATTTGACAGTGCTTGATGAGTCCTCATTTTAACTCATTAGATATTCATCCAAGCACCGACCTCTAGGATTTAATGTATGAATCAACAACTGTATGATCATTAAGATGGCCATGGTACACAGCTCTAATTGTACTAAGGGACCTATTATGCAAATAAGTTATTCTTCATTTCATATCAGGGAATGGTTTGCAATAACATTAATTGCATAATGACTCGTCATGGGATCTAATGTCCAACAATACTCCACTATCCCAAAGAGACAATAATGGGATATTCTTTAAACCCACACTCGTGTGCTAATCATAAGCTATTTAGAAAATAGTTTGGTAAGATGATCAATCACTCATTCATGAGAGACCGTGCCATCTCCTTTTAGGGTACTTGCATATCCCCAGGAAATAGTGCTCATATCCAATGCAAATGTTGCATATTATGCAACCAATACTCAATTTTATTAAAGCAGTTATATTGTCCTTGACACTACAACTCAATAATTATTATAACTAGTATGTGATTTCAATTATCTTTATCACAATGCCTTTATTTTCGGATATCTCTATCTCCTAAGACTATGACCCAGTCTTAAGTCTTATAAGGCATCTACAATTAAGAACATAGATCATTATCTATAAAGACTTAAGTTCTTGAAGATAAGACTTTGAGATCACTATCTCAAAACTCTTGTCCTCTTTGAAAATATAGTTATTAATGCAATCAAGTGTTTTATCTCCATAGTAGGATTAGCAACAGTTTTACTACTCCCACTACATGGCAGACATCAGACTTTTGTACACATCTAGCATACACCAGGCTTCTCATAAATGATGCACAAGGGCATGTGGTTTTAGCATTCACTTCCTCAACTCTTTAAGTTTTATCCCTTTAGATAGGTCAATACCATATCTTAAGGTAAGGAAGCCTTCGTTTGGATTTTCCCAAAAATGGAACATGTCCAAGATGTACTGCTAATGTCACAGTTCCAATGCCCTCTTCCCTTTGTTTTTGAGCAACTTCAGAACTAAGGTCTATGAGGTATCCTTGAGATCATATCTCAAGGTATGGAATAACCAGATTATAAAATACTTATTTTCATCCTTATATCATTCCAAATGATTAGGATCTTATCTACATTTAGTGCAATGAACACAATGACACTCCCACTAAGCTTCACATGGTTCATCAAGATTTTGTATGAAATCATAACCATTATAATTTCACTAAATCCGATGTTCCAACTACTAGAAGCTTATCTAAGTCCATAGATGGAGTTCCTTAGTTTGCACACCTTGCATTCCTAATCCTTGAAACCATGAGGCTACCTCATATGAATGTCCTCGATGAGTAATAAATAGAGGAATGCAATCTTGACTTCCATCTTGTAGATGTCATAGTCCAGCTGTGTAGCTATAGTTACCAATATTCTGGTGGGTTTAAGCATGGTCACTGAAGAGCAAGTCTCATCGCAAGTGATGTCTTCCCTTCGTGTGTATCTTGTGGATACTGGCCATGCTCTGAAGGTCTCTACCTTCTAATCAGCTTCCTCTTTCTCTTGACGATCCATTTACACTCAGGTTTAACCCTTATAGGTAGATCCTCGAGGGTACTTATAAAATACTTGTATATGGTGTATACTTTAGACTTTATTGCTAGCATCCATCTTTCCATGTCATGATCCTCACAAGCTTCGTCATATGAAGTAAGATCATTGTCAGACTTAACTTATACATGGAATCCATCCTCAAACTCATTTGAAGAGGTATAAGTGCTTCATCTTTAATTACCCTTTTAGTTTCTGATTTCAGTAGCCTCATTATCTTCTCAAGATTCAATGAGTTCCTTTACTTCATTTTCATCTTTATTCTAAAGAAAGTCATCTTCTAAGGATCATATCACTAGAGATGAAATCTTTTAAGAATATCAAGTTCATAAAGTAGGTATCCAATACCATTCTTTACATTCCTAATGAAGTAGCACTCTGTGGTACTAGACTCTATCTTACTTGCATCCATGACAAAGTTGTGGACCAAGCACAATAAATCCTCAAGTGTCCAACACAAGGCAAGGTTCCAAACCATATCTTATGAGGGTTTTAAGGATATATATTGTAGTCTCTGCTACATATATACTCGGAATCTAAGAGGTAATTATGCTAAGATTCGTCATTGAGCAAATCATGTCACATATGATCCAATTGTATCTCCCTACAACTATATTGAGTTTAGGTGTATTAAGAGGAGTAAGATAGGAATGATATTCCTTTCTTTGTAAGGTATTCCTTGAATTGTTTTATTAATAGGTACTTTCTACCATGGTTATATCATATTCATTTCATCTTCTTCAAACTTTTTTTCTAAACAAAAAAGTGAAATTTTTGAACAGTTCAAAGGTTTCTAATGTGAAGGGAAGAAATCTCATATCACAGATAATCATCAATAGATATCACATATCATTAATGTCTATTATGATAAAGATAATCCACATACATCAATGTGTATGAGATCTTGAATACCTTGGAATCTTACACCATTCCCATAGAATGGTGTATTGGACATTTTAATTTTGAATAAAATATTCACAAGTATGTTAGATTTGAAGTTTCAGTCATTCTAAAGTGTCATCTCTTACTAGTCTATTGCTCTCATCAACAAACATATGTCCAAGGCTCGATGCCAGATAATTGTCAAATGATCTTCTTCCTCCTATTGATATTTTAAGATTCAAATTTTATGTATTTAAAAATGTTAATGAATAGAGTCCTCTAGATGTTAGATTACAATCTGAAATATATCCATCATAATTTTTTATGATAGGTCTATTCCGGAAATCATGTTTATTTACAACATTTAAAAATAGACAATGAGTGTATTATAATATCTAAATTACAGAGACACTCTCTATGAATAAGGGCTCTCCCACTAAAAATATGAAGTATATCTATCCAATAGAGATTGTTGAACAATTGCATTAACATCCATGCGGATAACTATTAAACCTTAAAATCAAAATATCTAGTCTTCTAAAGCATATGCAACCAATTGCAAGTGTTATTAGAAGAGTGATATACAATTATTAGATTTTTATCTTATATAATAAGTAAGTCTATTTCAATGATGATATGTAGATATAAAAAATTCCAATGCACTGTCATAGTCCTTCTCTAAGGATGTTAGATAGTCTAGATAGTCATACTATCAGAAAATCAGCTTGTTGCATTACTGGCATTCATCCAACTCTTTGCATGTCATATGTGTGGAAATTATAGAAGTACAATCAACTCTTTTGACTTTCCTTCTCATTTGAGTTAGACCCATTCTTCAATTGTGGTCCCTTCATCTACAAACAACTATTGTTTAAGACAAAGGATCTCTTATGTTGAACTCAAAAAAGTTCAATATAAGATTATTTCAATATTTATACATTCTTTATTCTATCCGTACAATAGGAATATTACGAAGCTTCATGAAATACTAGAGAATAGATAGCAGAATGATAACATTCATCTTATCCACATTCATCTTAACTCAAAAAGAACTTGGTTCAAACATGTACTCAAACATTTGGAGTACATCATCTCTTATATAGCCCCCATTCTGCATAATGTAGTGAACCGTGTCATTCATGATTAAATGTTGATAGCACATAGGTCTACCATAACATCTTCTTAGATTTTATAAGGATTTTTTATAATTACCATCATCATCGACATGATACTTCCAAAACACATTTGATGAGAGGTCAAGACTATAGATACATACAAACCCAGAGTTAGTGTCCTATTGTCTATCTAATTATCATTCCTCATTATTATGAGGAAAGTTGCACATTGCAACAACATCCATTATGTGTCCAACTGCAAGTAAAATATCTTCATCATGGATTCGATCTATGATTTTTTACTAGTTATTATTAAGTATAGTCATGAGTGGGTTTATGTAGATTATCAGAAATAATATAATTTACAGGACTACTTTTTTTACTTTGTTTGAGATTTTTTATATCAAAGTTTTCTTACCTCATCAACTTTGAAAGATATTTCCCTTATTTAATTTCAGAGTAAGAGATATACTTACCGTTATATCTCAAGCAAGATCTGGTATCTTCTTTCTTACCTTTGTTTCATCTCAATAATATGAGAACTTGCAACTCGGATAAAAACAAGTGGGAACTCATTCCGTCATGCAAATCCATCTTGCATTTCCCTATTCAGTCTTTAACATCTGGGCACACCACCCCTAAGGAGATGTTGACCCATCGTTAATTGAACCAACAATCAACATGATAAGAACCCACTATACACAATCCAATATCACCCCAATAATATGAAGACTCGATATTGGGGTCACTACGTCAACGACCATACTCTTTCGAGAAGCAAAGAGCCTGATCCATGTGCGCTTGTATGTAGGAGATCTCACTTCGGACATGTGTCTCCAACATATAATCCATGGCGACGGAACCCTTCACCTTGACGGGAGACCATGGATGTCATTTATGTGATCATCCCTATCATATTCAAATATTAAATAATTATTATGAATCATATTCACATAATTAATTCTTCCAAGGGAATAATATGCTATTCATAAAAGAGTATTTTTCATTTAATATAATTGATTTAATCATATTAAATCAATTATCAATCTAATTTAGTTAACCAATAAACGATCTCGATTGTTACCTGAAAGGATGGTATAATCATAAAAATATGTATTATTCAAATTTTGATAACTAGTAAAACACACCACGATCTCAAAAAGAATTATCCTTTCCTTAACTATTGTCATGGCCAGTACATACAAGACGTGGGACAGACCGCTCACGGAGCAACCTGCAACCCTAATGATCCCTGACTTGACACCATATCTGCCTCAGATCAGGATAATGTGGTTTGATCATTTTGTATTTGAGATTATATTCAGTTTTCATTCAAAGTTATACTATACAATATTCATAAAAACCATTTTGATTAATACTATAAGGAGATTCGCTAAACAAATCCCCAATCCTATTTAATTAACCATGTTTTGCATGTAGAGATTGTCTTACAACTATTGTAGGAAAAACATGGGTATTCTTGAAACATTCATTCAATGGCTTATAATGATTAATCAATTATTTTCATAATTATTAGGCATCATATTTAATATTGGTAAGCTCATAATTTCCATGATTTCCATTGAATTATAAACACATTAATTAAAGAGATTTGATGATCTAATCATCTTCTGACCCATCTCCACTAAATATGGAATATCTGGGGCAAACGAAGTCGGAACCGCTCGAAATAAATTCAAGCGATTTGATGGTTTGAGTATATACTTAGTAAGTTTTTATTTTATATTTAGTGATGGAAAAATAATAAGTGAAAAGATTTTTCTTACATATCTGTGAATTCAAGAATTTTTTTATGGCAAGAATTCTTCGAATCATTTTTATGCACTTTTGTTACCGATTATCGATTACTATTTTTGGGATATATTTAGTCATTATAAATATATTTTAATAACCAAAATAACATCAAAACATTTCAAAAAAATATGTTTTTTATTAAGAGAAAAGTCGATTCGAATCTTACATCCAATGCAAAAATAATGATTCCCGCGCATCCGAAACATGAACCTCGATTGCCTAAGGTTTTGGATCATATCAAAGATCTCAACATGGATTTGATACCACTTGAAGGATATGGAGAGATCCTTAATCACATCACGGAAGCGTGAAGATCACATCATATGCGACTAGAGCGACTAGTCACACCAGTTGCTCGGTGCAACGGAATTTGTTTTTTTAAAGATGAAAGCACATGATCCAATAATACTTCTCAGATCATTTCATCTAACCACAAGTAAGATGTAGGATTACCTCTTGAAGCACAGTTGTTACCAAGTCTCTAAAGCGAGAGACCTCCTGTCTCAAGTTCAATTCGACGGAGGAGATGCATGCAAGCATGTTGATGAGACACATACTCCCCGCAATCCGATTTGACGATCCAAGCTACAAATCCCCTGATTTTGTCACACAAGATCTGATGTATTCTTCATGAGTGGGGCACGATGAAGGAGACAAAGATCCAAGACAATCGCAGTGACGACACAATGGCATGATAGCGACGACGATTCTCTATAGGGCACAGAGTGGGCGACAACTAAGAGAGAGAGAGAGAGATGGGGAATGTAGTATGAGAATGAGAGAAAGAGAGAGGTTATTCAATTGTTATGGAAAGGAAGAGCTCGTGTTGCCTCTTCTTTTATAGTATTTTGGGAGTCCATGGATCACAATCCATGTGAAATACAAAATCAATGGGTGAGATCAATTTGTGTTTCTATTCAGACTCATGATTTTTTTTGTATAAAATTACAACTATAATTAATTTAAATCAAACTAAATATATAGATATATCATTGATATAATATAATTTGACTAAATCAATATTCAATAAAGGATTACGAAGGTGGCTAGCCACCTTCCATATATGGAGGGGACGACCACCTTGAACAAGTCAAGGGTGGTCATCCACCCTCCATATTAGGAAGGTGGTTCCATTCCAACTATGTGAGATTGTTGTATCTCACAAAATCCTTTATTTATTACAAAAACTTTTTGTTGTAAATTAATTCATAAAAATAATTCCAAATTAATTTTGTGAATATTTCAACCATGCCATAAATAATTATGAATCATATTCTCACATCCAAGATAAAATGTAAATTGTATTTCTAATTAATTTCCAAAGTGTATTTAATTCACATCAACAATTACTTTGAAGATAATTTTTACAATAAGCTCTCTTTAATATATTATAAATCATACTAAAGTTAAATATATAAATAATATGGATAGTACTATCCACAATATTCTTGTCATTGATTTCTAATTAAAATTAAATCACATTAAATTGCATTGGATCATCATTCTCATGTATTTAATTAATGTGCATCATATTCACATTATTCAATATAATTAGATCACATTTAATTATCAATATCTCAATGCTCATATACATAATTCATCAATTGAATTATTCTTGAACTTTTTCAAGAACAATGCCCTTTTAAGAATCTGAAGTTCATAAAGTAGGTATCCATTACCATTCTTACATTCCTAATGAAGTAGCACTCTATAGTGCTAGACTCTATCTTACTTGCATCCATGACAAAGTTATGGACCAAGCACTCTAAATCCTCAAGTGTCCAACACAAGGCAAGGTTCCAAACCATATCTTATGAGGGTTTTCAGGTTCATATTCGCAAGGAATTTTATTAAGGATATATATTGTAGTCTCTACTACATATGTACCCGGAAACTAAGAGGTAATTATGTTAAGATTCATCATTGAGCAAATCATGTAACACATGATCCAATTGTATCACCCCACAACTCTATTGAGTTTAGTTGTATTAAGAGGAGTGGGATAGGAATGATATTCCTTTCTATATAAGGTATTCCATGAATTTTTTTACCAATAGATACTTTCTACCTTGGTTATTCCAATTCATTTCATCTTCTTCAAACTTTTTTTCTAAACAAAAAGGTGAAATCTTTGAACAGTTCAAAGGTTTCTAATGTGAAGGGAAGAAATCTCATATCACAAATAATCATCAATAGATATCACATATCATTAATGTTTATTTTGATATAGATGATCCACATACATCAATGTGTATGAGATCTTGAATAACTTGGCATCTTACACCATTCCCATAGAATGGTGTATTGGACATTTTCCTTTTGAATACAATAATCACAAGTATGTTAAATTTGAAATTTCATTCATTCTAAAGTTTCATCTCTTACTAGTATATTTCTCTCATCAACAAACATATGTCCAAGGCTTGATGCCAGATAATTGTCAAATGATCTTCATCCTCCTATTGATATTTTAAGGTTTAATTTTTCATTATTTAGAAATGTTAATGAACCATTCAATAATTTTATAATTTAGCAGTGTCCTCTAGATGTTAGATTACAATATGAAATATATTCGTCATAACTCTTAATGATATGTATATTCCAAAATTCATGTTTATTTCCAACATTTTAAAATAGACAATGAGTGTATTATAATATCTAAATTTTAGAGTCACTCTCTAAGACTAAGGGCTCTCCCACTGAAAATATGAAGTACATCTATCCAATAGAGATTGTTGCGACAATTGCATCAACATCCATGTGAATGACTATTAAACCTTAAAATCAAAATATCTAGTCTTATAAAGCATATGCAACCAATAGGAAGTGTTATTAGAAGAGTGAGGTACAATTATTAGACTTTTATCTTATATAATAAGTTAGTCTATTTCAATGATGATATGTAGATATAAAAAATTCCAATGCACTATCCTAGTCCTTCTCTAAGGATGTTAGATCATCTAGATAGTCATATTATCAGGAAATCAGCTTGTTGCAGTATTGGCATTCATCAAACTCTTTGCATGTCATATGTGTGGAAATTACAGAAGTACAATAAACCCTTTTGACTTTCCTTCTCATTTGAGTTAGACCCATTCTTCCACTGTGGTCCCTTCATCTACAAACAACCATTGATTAAGACAAAGGATCTCTTATGTTGAACTCAAAAAAATTCTGTATAAGATTATTTCAACATTTATACATTCTTTATCCTATCCATATAAAAGGATTATTATGAAGCTTCATGAAATCTAGAGAATAGATTGCAAAATGATGACATTAATCATATCCACATTCATCTTAACTCAAAAAGAACTTGGTTCAGGCATGTACTCAAACATTTTGAGTACATCATCTCTTATAGAGTCTCCATTCTGCATAATGTCGTGAACCGTGTCATTCATGATTAAAGGTTGATAGCACATCTGTCTACCAGAACATCTTCTCAGATTTTATAAGGATTTTTTATAATTACCATCATCATCAACATGATACTTCCAAAACACATTTGATGAGTCATCGACTATAGAGACATTCAAACCCAAAGTTATTGACTATTTAATTATCATTCCTCATTAATGGCATAGGTTATGTGTTCAACTACAAGTACAATATCTTTATCATGGATTTGATATGTGATATTTTACTAGTTATTATTGAGTATAGTTTTGAGTGGATTAATGTAGATTACCAAAAATAAGATAATTTGCGGGACTACTTTTTCTACTTTGGTTTAGGATTTTTATATCAAAGATTTCTTACCTCATCAACTCTGGAAGATTTTTCCCTTATTTAATTTCAAAGTAAGAGATATACTTATCGTTATATCTCAAGCAAGATCCAGGATCTCCTTTCTTACCTTTGTTTCATCTCAATAATATGAGAACTTGTAACTCGGATAAAAACAAGTTGGAACTCCTTCCGCCATGCAAATTCACCTTGCATTTCCCAATTCAATCTTTAACACCCAGGCCCACCACCCCTAAAGAGATGCTGATCCATCATTAATTGAACCAACCATCAACATGATTAGAACCTGCTATACGCAATTCAATATCGCCCCAATGGTATGAAGACTCGATATTGGGGTCACTGCGTCAATGACCTTACCCTTTCGAGAAGCAAATAGCGTGATCCATGTGCGCTTGTATGTAGAAGCTCTCACTTCGGACATGTGTCTCCTACATATAATCCATCGTGACGGAACCCTTCACCTTGACGAGAGACCATGGATGTCACTTATGTGATCATCCATATCATGATCAAATTTTAATTAATTATTATGAATCATATTCACATAATTAATTATTCCAAGGGAATAACATGTTATTCATAATAGAGTATTTTTAAATGGATATAAGTGATTTAATCATATTAAATAAATCATCAATCCTATTTAATTAATCAATAAACAATCTCGATTGTTACTTGAAAGGATGGTATAATCTTAAAAATATGTATTATTCAAATTTTAATAATTTAAAAATACACCACGATCTCAAAAAGCATTAACCTTTCCTTACCTGTTGTTTTGGCTAGTATGCACAAGACATGAGACAGACCGCTCACGGAGCAACCTGCTATCCCAACGATCCTCGACTTGACACCATATCTGCCTCAGGTCAGGATAATTTGATCATTTTGTATTTGAGATTATATTCAGTTTTTCAATCAAATTTATACTATAAAATATTCATAAAAACCATTTTAATTAATATTATAATGAGATTTGCTAAACAAATCCCCAATCCTATTTAAGTAACCATGTTTTGCATGTAGAGATAGTCCTACAACTATTGTAGGAAAACATGGGTTTTCTTGAAACATTCATTCAATGGACTATAATGATTTATCATTTATTTTAATAATTATTTGGAATCATATTTAATCTAGGTAAATTCATAATTTCCATGATTTCCATTGAATTATAAACACATTAAGTAAAGAGATTTGATGATCTAATCATCTTCTGACCCATCTCCGCTAAATATGGAATATCTAGGGCAAACAGAGTTGGAATCACTCGAAATAAATTAAAGAGATTTGATGGTTTGATTCATTACTTAATAAGTTTTATTTTATATTTAATGATGGAAAAATAATAAGTAAAAATAATATTCTTACAGATCCGTGAAGTCATGCAAAAATATTTTCATGGGAGAACTCTTCGAATCATTTTCATGCACTTTTGTTACCAATTATAGGTTACTGTTTTTGGGATATATTTATCATTTTAAATACATTTTAATAATAAAAAATACGTCAAAACAATTCACAAACAATTGTTTTTAATTAAGAGAAAAATCGATTCGAACCTTGCATCGAATGCAAAAATAATGATCATCGCACATCCGAATCATGAACCTCGATCTCCAAGGGTTTTGGATCATATCAAAGACCTCAACATGGATTTCATACCACTTGAAGGATATGGAGAGATCCTTAAGCACATCGCATAAGAGTGAAGATCACATCATATGTGATGGGAGCGACAAGTCACACTAGTTGCTCGGTACAACGGAATTTAATTTTTTAAAGATGAAAGCACATGATCCAATAACACTTCTCGGTTTATTTGATATAACCACAAGTAATATGCAGGAATACCTATAAAAGCACAGTAGTGATCAAGTCTCTAAAGCAAGAGACCTCCTGTCTCAAGTTCAATTCGAGGAGGAAATGCTTGCAAGCACGTTGATGAGACACACACTCCCCGCAATCCGATTTGATGATCCAAGCTGCAAATCCCCTGATTTCGTCACACAAGATCCGATGTATTCTTCAAGAGTGAGGCACGATGAAGGAGACAAAGATCCACGACGATCGTAATGACGACACGATGGCGTGATAGCAACGATGATTCTCTTTCAGGTACAGAGTGGACGACAACTAAGAGAGATAGAGAGAGGGAAAGAGAGATGGGGAATGTAGTATGAGAATGAGAGAGAGAGAGGTTATTCACGTGTTCTGGAAAAGAAAATCTCGGGTTGCCACTTCTTTTATAGTATTTTGGGTGTCTATGGATCACAATCCATGTGAAATAGAAAATCAATGGTTGAGATCGACTTGTGTTTCTATTCAGTGGACATGATTTTGTTGTATAAAATTACAACTATAATTAATTTAAATCGAATTAAGTATATAGAGATATCTTTGATATAATTTAATTTGACTAAATCAATATTCAATAAAGGATTAGGAAGGTGGCTAGCCACCTTCCATATATGGAGGGGATGACCATCTTGAACAAGTCAAGGGTGGTTGTCCATCCTCCATATTAGGATGGTGGTTCCATTCAAAGGTTGTGAGATTATTATATCTCACATAATCCTTTATTTATTACAAAAACTTTTTGTTGTAAATTAATTTTTAAAAATAATTCACAATTAATTTTGTGAATATTTCAATCATGCTATTAAATAATTATGAATCACATTCTCACATCCAAAATAAAATGTAAGTTGTATTTCTAATTAATTTCCAATGTGAATCCAATTCACATCAATAATTACTTGGTAGATACTTTTTATAATAAGCTCTCTTTAATATATTACAAATCATACTTAAGTTAAATATTTAAATAATATGGAAAGTACTATCCACAATATTCTTATCATAGATAATTATATCACATTGAATTGTCTTAAATCATCATTCTCCTGTATTTAAATAATATGAATCATATTCACATTATTCAATAATAATAGATCACATTTAATTATCAATATCTCAGTGCTCATATAAATAATTCATCAATGGATATATTCTTGAACTTTTTCAAGAACAATGCGCTTTTAAGAATCTCAAGTTCATAAACTAGGTATCCAATACCATTGTTTACATTCCTAATGAAGTAGCACTCTATGGTGCTAGACTCTATCTTACTTGCATCCATGACAAAGTTATGGACCAAGCACTCTAAATCCTCAAGTGTCCAACACAAGGCAAGGTTCCAAACCATATCTTATAAGGGTTTTCAGGTTCATATTCGCATGGAATCTTATTAAAGATATATATTGTAGTCTCTACTTCATATATACCTAGAAACTAAGAGGTAATTATGCTAAGATTCATCATTGAGCAAATCATGTCACACATGATCCAATTGTATTTCCTTACAACTCTATTGAGTTTAGGTGTATTAAGAGGAGTGAGATAGGAATTATATTCCTCTATTTATAAGGTATTCCTTGAATTTTTTTACTAATAGGTACTTTCTACCTTGGTTATATCCAATTCATTTCATCTTCTTTAAACATTTTCCTAAACAAAAAAATGAAATATTTGAACAGTTCAAAGGTTTCTAATGTGAAGGGAAGAAATCTCATATCACAAATAATCATTAATAGATATCATATATCAATAATGTTTATTATGATATAGATGATCCACATACATCAATGTGTATGCGATCTTGAATACCTTGGCATCTTACACCATTTCCATAGAATGGTGTATTGGACATTTTACTTTTGAATACAATATTCACAAGTATGTTAGATTTGAAATTTCAGTCATTCTAAAGTTTCATCTCCTACTAGTCTATTCCTCTCATCAACAAACATATGTCCAAGGCTTGATGCCAGATACTTGTCAAATGATCTTCATCTTCCTATTGATATTTTAAGGTTTAAATTTTCAGTATTTAGAAATTTTAATGAGCCATTCGATAATTTTATAATTTAGTAGAGTCCTCTAGATGTTAGATTACTATCTAAAATATATCTGTCATAACTTTTAATGATAGATCTATTCCGAAATTCATGTTTATTTCCATCATTTAAAAATAGACAATGAGTGTATTATAATATCTAAATTTTAGAGGCACTCTCTAACACTAAGGGCTCTCCCACTGGAAATATGAAGTATATCTATCCAATAGAGATTGTTGCGATAATTGCAGCAACATCCATGTGGATGACTATTAAACCTTAAAATCAAAATATCTAGTCTTCTAAAGCATATGCAATGAATTGCAAGTGTTATTAGAAGAGTGAGATACAATTATTAGACTTTTATCTTATATAATAAGTAAGTCGATTTCAATGATGATATGTAGATATAAAAAGTTCCATTGCACTATCCTAGTTAGATAGTCTAGATAGTCATACTATCAGAAAATCAGTTTGTTTGCATTATTGGCATTCATCCAACTCTTTGTTTGTCATATGTGTAAATTATAGAAGTACAATCAACTCTTTTGACTTTCCTTCTCATTTGAGTTAGACCCATTCTTCCACTGTGGTCCCTTCATCTACAAACAACCATTGTTTAAGACAAATGATCTCTTATGTTGAACTCAAAAAATTCAATATAATATTATTTCAACATTTATACATTCTTTATTCTATCCTTACAATAGAAATATTATGAAGCTTCATGAAATACTAGAGAATAGATAACGAAATGATGACATTCATCATATCCAAATTCATCTTAACTCAAAAAGAACTTGGTTCAGGCATGTACTCAAACATTTTATTTTAAATATACCATTGCTGAAGGCCATGGAATACGTGCCAACTGTAAAGAAATGTTTGGAAGAGGCATGTACATCTACGCGTCCGAGTCATAAGAACAGACGTAATCGAGGAGAAAAACACATCATAACCATGGCCATTGTAAATGCTACACAGAAAAAGAAAGACAAGGGAGCACCCTTAATTAGATGCCAAATTTGTTTATCATACTTTTGAGCGAACCTTGCTTTATAGTGGTTCCTATATAAACCTCATACCCAACTCACAAATTCAAGAATTTGGGTTGGGTCCGCTTAAACCCAATTGTATGATCCTGTAGTTTGCTGGTCACTCCATTAAGTATCCCAGAGGTTTGTTAGAGGACGTTGCCGTGAATGTGCTGGACATGCGCTTCCTAATGAACATTGTTATCCTAGATATGGAGTTGCCTACACCATTTCTCCAGACTCCCACTACTCTTTATTGACCATTCCTTCGAACTACTGAAGTGGTCATTGACTACATGTCTAGAAAAATTATGTTCCGCTCCTACACTGAAATGTCATCATGGACATGATTAGAGAGCATAAAGCTCTTTTTTATGTAGGGAAGCCAGAATCAACAGTAAAAAATTGTGATAGTGTTGCTATCAGTGATAAGCAAATTTCTTTGAACAATATTCTGGCATAGGAAATCCTCTCTTCAGAGGATGGCAAAGAAAGCATAATCAACCCTTACTCCTTTATCAATTTGGAGGCAGAATCGGAATCACATATCAGCCTCTTTGAAGAAGATTCATGCCAAACTAAACATGAAGAATTCATTATAGACATGTTCGATGCATTTCTATCAGAGCCAAGAGTGATAGAGGTGGACCATACCTCATTGATTTTAGCAAGTCATTCACCAACCGGCAAAGTGTCTGAAGTGTCTGTTAAGCATACTCAATAATTGCTTGAATTAAAATAGCTCCTGACAAGGTCTGAAGTATGCTTTCCTTGTAGGTGGAGAAAACATGTATCCAGTCATCATCAGCAACATGCTAACATTGGATCAAGAATCTCGATTGCTTAATGTTCTAGAGAAAAATCGCAAGGCACTTGGTTGGAAAGTTTCTCATCTCTGAGGGGTAAATCAAATCTTGTGTTCACACAAGTCTATTTTGAAGATGACTGTAAGCCATCCTGTGAATAGCAATGCAAATTAAACCCTAATCTTCGAGATATGGTAATGAAAGAAATCATGAAGTGGTGTAAAACAAGCTTCATTTATCCCATCTCCTACTTAAAATGGGTGAGTCCCATGCATGTACTTCTAATGAAATTAGGGATCATCGTGGTTACAAATGACTAAGGAGACGAGATTTCTACTCGAGCACTGTCATCTTGGCACGTGTGTGTTAATTACCACTACCTGAATGCATCAGCGAAGAAGGACCACTTTGCTCTATCATTTATTGATCATGTTCTTGAAATTTGGCTGAGAAGGAATTCTTCTATTTCTTAGATGGGTACTTTGGGTACAATAAGGTGGCGATCTTCCATGAAGATCAATAGAAAATAACCTTCACCTGCCCATTTTGCACATATACCTTTAACGGAATGCCCTTCGGAATGTGCAATGCTCCTGCCACATTCCAAAGGTGCATGCTAACCATCTTTGCCGATAAGGTCGGGATTTTTCTCGAGGTTTTAATGGATGATTTCTTAGTCTACCGTGACATCTTTGATTCATGTCGTATGCACCCAAACCGACTGCTGCAAAATTCCATGAAGTGAATTTGGCACTATCATGGGAGAAGAGCCAATTCATGGTTATTGAAGGTATTTGTCTAGCCATGTCGTTTCCAAGCATTGCATGGAAGTCGTCCCATCGAAGCTGGATGTCATTGCCAACCTAGAGCCACTTCGAAATGTAAAGAATGTGAGGTCATTCCTTATGCATGTTGGATTTTATAGTAGATTTATCAAGGACTTCAACAGAATTACCCGACCTTTAACTAAGCTCTTATGCAAGGAGACCGATTTCATTGTTGATCAGCTGATTGTCCAATCATTTTATCAACTGAAAGATTTAGTCACTCAGGTTCCAGTCTTACTGCCACTCGATTGGTGTCTTCCATTCAAGATCATGACAGATGCATTAGACTTCATAGTTGAGGTTGTCTTAGGACAAAGAAGAGAGAAACCGTTCTATGCCATTCACTATGCCAACAAAACACTTGATGAAGCACATAAAAGTAACACAGTTATAGAGAAAGAATTGCTGGCAGTGCTTTTCACCTTGGAGAAGTTTAGATCATATCTTCTTGGATCAGAAGTTATTATTTTCACTGACCACTCTACTATTAGATACTTACAACAGAAGAAGGATTCCAAATCTCAGCTACTCATATGGATATTTCACCTCCAGGAATTCGGCTAAAGAAGGACAAGTTCCCGTCCGACATCTACTTTTACCAATCGGAAGACCCATACTTGTTCATAGAAGGAGAGGATGGCATTAGGCATCGGTGTATTCCTCAGGAAGAGTACACAAGTGTCCTCGAGTACTATCATAAGATTGAATCTTGTGGACACCATTATGGAAGTTGAACGACAACAAAGATAATGTAGTATAGCTAATGGTGGGCCATACTATTCAAAGATGCCACTGAATATGTCAAAGCTTGCACTGATTATCAGAAGATGGAAAAACTCCTCAGTGTTAAAGATGTTATGCCCTCAAATTCATTCATATCTTGATGAGTTCGACACTTGGGGCATTGATTTCATGGGCCCATTTCCTAACAATTGAGGTTATGAGCACAACCTGCTTGCCATAAACTATATGAGTCATTGGATAGAAGCTATCCCTACTCGAGCCGCTGATAGATGCACAGTGTGTCAGTTTCTGAAAGATAACATCATCTCGTGGCTCGAGAAATCAAAGATTCTGTTTTCAGACGAGGTAGCCACTTCATCAATAAAGAGATTAAGAAACTTGTCAAGGAGTACGACAATGATCATCGTGTCGCTTCTCCTAACCATTCTCAATCCACTGGCCTGGATGAATTATTAAACAAAGAAATCAAGACAATCATGCAGAAACTTGTGAGGCTAGATAAAAAGAATTGATCACAACTGTTGGATTCAGTTCTCTAGGCTTATAGGACTGCCTACAAGTCTCCTTTGGGCATGTCGCCCTATCGTATTGTATATGGGAAGCCTTTCCATATGTCTGTGGAATTAATTCACAAATACTAGGCAGTGAACATCTGTAACCTCGACTCATAAAAAGGTGGTCATAATAGAAAAGTGGATATGAACAAGCTCTTGAAATTCCGAGACTGCATATGAAACAACTTAATGTGCATGGAGAAAGTCAAATGTTGGCTTTACCGATGATGAATCTACGATTCTCATTCTTTATAATTTTATTTTACATTTATCTTCTAGCAAAACTACTTGTAATTATATGTAAATACAATAATTTGTCATTGTACATGTCTTTGTTAATATTTCATAATTAGAACATATTTTCCAAAAATAAAAGAATAAAGGGAAAAGAAAAAGAAAGATGTATTTAGAATAAGTACATATTGACCTAAACCCCTAGAGAAGGTCAAACCTTTACCTAATCGACAAGAAATAACTAGATAGAGACAGGGTACGTTGTATATTGTACATAGCATCAAAACCTCAAATAAATATTCACATCTCGTTTACATTGTGTGAATATCATATTCTTTTTGAACACTTGTATATATTCCTAATAATAACATAAAAATAAAATAAAAATCAGAAAATACAAATTAAAAATAAAATCCAAAGTTCATTGTACAAAGGCCACGTATGTATATATATAATGCATATAATACTTTTTTATTTAATACCTTAATTAATTTATAAAAATCAAATAATAATCATTTTATACTCCTCAAATTATTTTGGAAATAAATAAAATATTAAACAAATCTTATTTTTATAAAATAATAAAATAAAAATACCTGTATATAATACATAGGCATATTATACTTGTATATAATACACTATATTGTATATACCCTATCGATATTTTTTAAAAAATAATTAAAAATCACAGAAAAATTGTTTGAAAAATAATAAAAAATTTAAATTTATTCATTTTTTCTTTTAAAATCATTTATTATTTTATATTCATTAATTTTTTAATATTTAGCTCGAAATATTCTGATTGGTCCACGTTAGAAGGTTGACTTCGGTCAACCTTCTCTCCCAACTGACCCGACCCGACAGGTCCTTCTCCGAACCCGATTTCTCTGAATTATCGAGACCGTGTTCGACCTCCGTTGCCCTCGCTTTTTGTGCTCGACTCCTCTCCTAGGATCTACGATCCTCACGAATCCCTAGGTTAGGTCAGATCTTCCTAGGGTTTTGCTCCCTTGTCCGATTTTTCCAGACCCTGCTAATGCCCTAAAAAACCTCACTACGCCTCCCGAGCACCTTAGCTCGTCCCTCACGCCACCATTTCTCCATGAACACCTCCAGCAGGGTGACATACTCCTGTAGGTCCCTTTGGGAGCTCATTTGGATGTCTGGTTGATCCACGCTCACTACGTGGTCGTACTTCTCCGCCGCATTGAGCCTCTTCCACCTTCCACATTGGAATCGAGGCAAGGACCCTAACTCTGCCTTCACCTGACTTTGTTGATCATTAGAGACTACTCTGGTACCTCACTAACATTCCATCTCGGATATCCATTTCTATATGATTCATTTTCACCACATGTTCACCTGCTCCGACCATTGGGTCTGGAGCTCTGTCACGCACCCTCAATCGCAAAGATCGACTCCTCGACTGATCCTCCATTTCCTTACGCATCCAAATCACCCTGAATCTTGCTCACCAAAGAAAGATTAGGAATGTCCTCCTTCCCCACTTTAATCGGAGGCCTTTAGCATCCCCCTTCCGCTACCTTTAATTTTCAACCAAAATAGACTTTGGTTGAAGCTTCTTCTTCGACCCGGGAGTACACATGCAGGTTCAGACATGCGGGGAAGACCATTCGGAGCCCCGACGGCTCAAGCAGAGTAGCTGCAGGCTGAGAGCTACCATCCTGCTCATCCCATCATCCATTATCGCATCAACACCGCTCATTTGACGCGGAGCACTTCCATGACGATGCTGGACCCTTCCATCCCTTCATCGGAGCAGCAGATTTCCCTCCATGCTTAGTTGAATTTCACCTGAGCACGGTTCGTCCATCACCCTTTATCACCGTTGGATCACGCATCTCCTGCCAGATGCGATCTGAGCCATTATCTCATTCCCAACTAATAACGATCGGATCTAGTCCATGGTACATATGAGCCGTACGTCACCGCCAGCTTTGTTAGCTGTCAGATATGTACTAGCGCCACAAACCCAAAGTTATTGTCCTATTGTCTATTTAATTATCATTCCTCATTATATTGAGGAAACTTGCACATTGCAACGGTATACATTATGTGTCCAACTGCAAGTACAATATCTTTATCATGGATTCGATTTGTGATATTTTACTAGTTATTATTAAGTATAGTTTTGAGTGGGTTTATGTAGATTATCAAAAATAAGATAATTTGTAGGACTGCTTTTTTTACTTTGGTTTTGGATTTTTTATATCAAAGTTTTCTTACCTCATCAACTCTGAAAGATCTTTCCCTAATTTAATTTCAAATTAAGAGATATAATTATCCTTATATCTTAAGCAAGATATGGGATCTCCTATCTTACCTTTGTTTCATCTCAATTATGAGAACTTGTAACTCGGATAAAAATAGGTGGGAACTCATTCCACCATGCAAATCCATCTTGTATTTCCCAATTCAGTCTTTAACACCGGGACCCACCACAACTAAGGAGATGTTGATCCATCGTTAATTGAACCAACCATCAACATAATTAGAACCCGCTATACGTCCAATATCGCCCCAATAATATGAGGACTCGATATTTGGGTCACTACGTCAACGGCCTTACTCTTTCGAGAAGCAAAGAGCATGATCCATGTGCGCTTGTATGTAGGAGCTCTCATTTCAGACAAGTGTCTCCTACATATAATCCATGGCGACGGAACCCTTCACCTTGACGGGAAACCATGGATGTCACTTATGTGATCATCCATATCATGTTCAAATTTTTATTAATTATAATGAATCATATTCACATAAATAATTCTTCCAAGGGAATAATATGCTTTTCATAATAGAGTATTTTTCATTGAATATAATTGATTTAATCAAATTAAATCAATTAACAATCGAATTTAGTCAACCAATAAACGATCTCGATTGTTACCTGAAAGGATGGTATAATCATAAAAATATGTATTATTCAAATTTTAATAATCAAAACATACCATGATCTCAAAAAGCATTATCCTTTCCTTACCTATTGTCATGATCAGTACACACAGGACATGGGATAGACCGCTCATGGGCAACCTGCTACCCCAACGATCCTCGACTTGACACCATATCCGCCTCAGGTCAAGATAATGTGGTTTGATCATTTTGTATTTGAGATTATATTCGATTTTTCAATCGAAGTTATACTATATAATAATCATAAAAACCATTTTGATTAATATTATAAGGATATTTGCTAAACAAATCCCCAATCCTATTTAAGTAACCATGTTTTGAGTGTAGAGAATGTCCTACAACTATTGTAGGAAAAACATGGGTTTTCTAGAAACATTCATTCAATGGACTATAATGATTAATCAATTATTTTTATAATTATTAGGCATCATATTTAATCTAGGTAAACTCATAATTTCCATGATTTCCATTGAATTATAAACACATTAAATAGAGAGATTTGATGATCTAATCATCTTCCGACCCATCTCCGCTAAATATGGAATATCTGGGGCAAACGGAGTCGGAATCGCTCGAAATAAATTCAAGCGATTTGATAGTTTGATTCTCTACTTATTAATTTTTTATTTTATATTTAGTGACGGAAAAATAATAAGTAAAAATAATTTTCTTACAGATCCGTGAATTCATCCAAAAATAATTTCATGGCGAGAACTCTTCGAATCATTTTCTTGCACTTTTGTTACCAATTATAGTTTACTATTTTGCGATATATTTATACAAAATAAATAAATTTTAATAACCAAAAAAATAGATCAAAACAGTTCACAAAAAATATGTTTTTAATTAAGAGAAAAGCCGATTCGAATCTTGGATCCAATGCAAAAATAATGATCCCCACACATCCGAAACATGAACCTCGATCGCCTAGGGTTTTGGATCATATCAATGATCTCAACATGGATTTGATACCACTTGAAGGATATGGAGAGATCCTTAAGAACATCACGGAAGCGTGAAGATTACATCATATGCGATTGGAGCGACTAGTCACACTAGTTGCTCGGTGCAACAGAATTTATTTATTTTTAAAGATGAAAGCACATGATCCAGTAACACTTATCAGATCATTTCATCTAACCACAAGTAAGATGTAGGATTACCACTTAAAGCACAGTTGTGTTCAAGTCTCTAAAGCAATAAACCTCTTGTCTCAAGTTCCATTTGACGGAGGAGATGCTTGCAAGCACGTTGATGAGACACATACTCCCCCCAATCCGATTTGATGATCCAAGCCACAAATCCCCTGATTTTGTCACACAAGATCCGATGTATTCTTCATGAGTGAGGCACAATGAAGGAGACAAAGATCCACGACGATCGCAGCGACGACACGATGGCGTGACAACGATGACGATTCTCTTTAGGGCACTGAGTGGATGACAACTAAGAGAGAGAGAGAGAGAGACGGGTAATGTAGTTGTAGAATGAGAGAGAGAGGTTATTCAATTGTTATGGAAAAGAAGAGCTCGAATTGCCTCTTCTTTTATAGTGTTTTGGGAGTCCATGGATCACAATCCTTATGAAATACAAAATCAATGTTTGAGATTGATTTGTGTTTCTATTCAGTGGACATAATTTTGTTGTATAAAATTACAACTATAATTAATTTAAATCAAATTAAATATATAGAGATATCATTGATATTATTTAATTTGACTAAATCAATATTTAATAAAGGATTAGAAAGGTGGCTAGCCACCTTCCAAATATGGAGGGGACGACCACCTTGAACAAGTCAAGGGTGGTCGTCCACGCTCCATATTAGGAAGGTGGTTCCATTCAAATTATGTGAGATTATTATATCTGACATAATCCTTCATTTATTATAAAAACTTTTTGTTGTAAATTAATTCATTAAAATAATTCTAAATTAATTTAGTCATGCCATTAAATAATTATGAATCATATTCTCACATCCAAAATAAAATAGAAATTGTATTTCTAATTAATTTCCATGTGAATCCAATTCACATCAACAATTACTTTGTAGATACTTTTTACAATAAGCTCTCTTTAATATATTATAAATCATACCTAAGTCAAATATATAAATAATATGGATAGTACTATCCGCATTATTATTATCCTTGATAATTAAATCACATTAAGTTATCTTGGATAATCATTCTCATGTATATAAATAATATGAATCATATTCACATTATTCAATATAATTAGTGTTGGACATACGAGCCCACGGCGAGCCATTATGCAATAAATGTTATTGTGAATATCATTCCCTGATCTGAAATGAAGAATAACCAATTTGCATAATAGGCCCCTTTAGTACAATTAGGGTTATGAACCATGGCCATCTTGATGATCATACAGCTGTTGATTCAGTTATTGAATCATAAAGGCTGGTGCTTGGATGAATATCTACATAGTTAAATTGAGGATTCATCAAGCACCGTCGAATGATTGTTGAGAGATGATCTCCAGCCTAAGTAGGAGATGGTAACCCTTTCTCATTTAGGTTGATATCTGACTGACCTCTTGATGCAGATCCTCTACATGGTAATAGAGATTCGGAATTGTAAGATTACTTGAGTCAAAGGGTTGAATTAACGAGATCGAGATAACCGAAGAACTGTGTTGAATACTGTCACAACATAGGCACACATCATCTAACCAGAGACAGATGTGTTACTATATGTCTGTGTGTACATTTGGAAGACCAATAGGTTGATGACCTAACCAAGGTCTATACACCAGCGAGCTGGTGTGCATGTAAGTACATATGAGTAATACGATCTCTCAAAGAGATCATACAGGTTCACATGTGAACCGGGAGACATGAGCTTACTCATGAGATATTGGGACCGACAAATTCCATGCATGGTCTTCATGCTTTGGAAGCATGACAAGAATTTGAAGGTATGATATATGCTTTGAGAAAGCATATGATCGATATCAATTCCCAATGAACAAGATTGAGAAACTTGGTGATCAAACCCTAAAGATGACAGTGTAAAATTGATCTATATCTTCAGGATGATCATAGGTATTCTAGTATGCAGGATGTATAGGTGTTAGGAATACCTGAGGGTGATTTGATCATAAATGATTGTATAACCTTGACGCTTCCATTCCGAGGGAGTGATGAAACAGGTTTGGATATTAGTGACTCCTCTCAGTAGAGAAGTAACCTAATCTTAGTTCAAGTGTTGGACATTAATCTGAATGAGATTCATATTCAATGAGAAGATTAGATTAGCGGTCTTGATTTAATCAAGCATCTATGAGAGGTCTGTGAGATCTAGATTTGAGATGAGATCTCAACATCCAAGTCACTATATGTGGAACAATACAATCGTCATGTCCTTATCTCCAAGTATCTGTGGATAAAGCATATTATTCTTGAAAGGGTTCAAGAGTAATTCCATAGTTGAATTATATCTAAGCATTGAGGGAATGATAATTAAATGTGATTTAATTATCTTGATGCATGTGGATAAGAATAATATGGATAGCAATATCCAATTATTCATAATATATTATAAATGTAATTTATAATGTATTAAAGAGAGGTTATTATGATTTATATTTGTTAATTAATTGTTGATGTGAAATTGATTCACATTGTGTAATTAATTGAAAGTGTAAATTATTATTTGTTTTGGGTTGTGAATGTGATTCACAAATTTCCAATGGTAAGATTGCAATATTCTCAAAATTAATTATGAATTACTTTTGTAGAATATTTTTACAACAATTTTTGTTGTAATTGGAGATACATATAATTATGTAATCATGGATTACATAGGAAAAACTCCCATTCCATAATGGGGTGGGGACGACTACCTATTCCAATAATGCAAGGGTAGCCGTCCATTATCCCCATATGGAATTGGAGATTTCCATCTCCATTATCTCCAATTCTTGATGATTTTATATGAGATTAAATTATATTTGATTTATCAAATATATTTAATTTAATTTAATTATTGGTTGTTGGTTTTTACCAACAACAATTTTGACCATTGGATTAAACACAAATCAATCTCATCCATTGATTTTGTGTGTCCCTTGGATTCTGATCCATGGATCCCAAAACCCTATAAATAGAGAGGCATAACTTGCTCTCTTGGGTTATGCTATTGAGACACAACTCTCTCTCTCTCTCCATCCACACGCCCACCCTCTCCTCTTCTCCATTGGTGGCCGTCCACCAAGCCCTAGAGGAGGAGCCTCGTCGTCGCTTCGCCATCGCACCGCCGCCTCAACATTCCTCGGTTCTCCATCTTCTTTGGAGTGCAGCTCACAAAGAAGGTGTTCGATCTCGTGCAATGTGATCAGGATTCACCGTGCTTGAATCAACATTTTAGATTGTGAGGATCACGCGACTCATCCCCGAACTCGCAAGCGTCTTCTCTGAAGACCAGACTTGAGATAGGTGGTCTCTTTTCATAGAGACTCGATCAACCATGCTACACGACGTATTCCTTTATGCTTAATGTGGTTCTAGATGAAACGATACGAGAATCGTTCTTGGATCATGTGGTTTCATCACATGAATTTTTTTTAAATTCATCTTCATAGAACAACTAGTCCAACAAGTCGTTCTTCATCGTATTCGATACGACGCTCATGCTTCCGTGATGCGCTTGAGGATTATCCCATGTCCTTCAATTAGATCACATTTAATTATTAATATCTCAATGCTCATATACATAATTCATCAATGGAGTTATTCTTGAACTTTTTCAAGAACAATGCGCTTTTAAGAATCTCAAGTTCATAACGTAGGTATCCAATACCATTCTTTACATTCCTAATGAAGTAGCACTCTATGATGTTAGACTCTATCTTACTTGCATCCATGACAAAGTTATGGACCAAGCACTCTAAATCCTCAAGTGTCCAACACAAGGCAAGGTTCCAAACCATATCTTATGAGGGTTTTCAGGTTCATATTCACATGGAATCTTATTAAGAATATATATTGTAGTCTCTACTACATATATACCCAGAAACTATGAGGTAATTATGCAAAGATTCATCATTGATCAAATCATGTCACACATGATCCAATTGTATCTCCCTACAACTCTATTGAGTTTAGGTGTATTAGGAGAAGCGGGATAGGAATGATATTCCTTTATTTATAAGGTATTTCTTGATTTTTTTTACTAACAGGTACTTTCTACCTTTGTTATATCCAATTCATTTCATCTTCTTCAAACTTTTTTTTAAACAAAAAAGTGAAATCTTTGAACAGTTCAAAGGTTTCTAATGTGAAGGGAAGAAATCTCATATAACAAATAATCATCAATAGATATCACATATCAATAATGTTTATTATGATATATATGATCTGCATACATCAATGTGTATGAGATCTTGAATACCTTGGATCCTTACACCATTCCCATAGAATGGTGTATTAGACATTTTACTTTTGAATACAATATTCACAAGTATGTTAGATTTGAAATTTCGATCATTCTAAAGATTCATCTCTTACTAGCCTATTGCTCTCATCAACAAACATATGTCCAAGGCTTGATGCCGGATAATTATCAAATGATCTCCATCCTCCTATTGATATTTTAAGGTTTAAATTTTCAGTATTTAGAAATGTTAATGAACCATTCAATAATTTTATAATTTAGTAGAGTCCTGTAGATATTAGATTACATTCTGAAATATATCCGTCATAACTCTTTATGATAGCTCTATTCCGGAACGCAAGTTTAGTTCCAACATTAAAAATAGACAATAAGTGTATTATAATATCTAAATTATAAAGACACTCTCTAAGACTTAGGGCTCTCCCACTGAAAATATGAAGTATATCTATCCAATAGAGATTGTTGCGACAATTGCATCAACATCCATGTGGATGACTATTAAACCTTAAAATCAAAATATCTAGTCTTCTAAAGCATATGCAACCAATTGCAGGTGTTATTAGAAGAATGAGATACAATTATTAGACTTTAATCTTATCTAATAAGTAAGTCGATTTCAATAATGATATGTAGACATAAAAAAATTCCAATGCACTATTCTAGTTCTTCTCTAAGGATGTTATATAGTCTAGATAGTCATACTATAAGAAAATCAGCTTGTTGTAGTATTGGTATTCATCCAACTCATTGCATGTCATATGTGTGGAAATTACAGAAGTACAATAAACTCTTTTGACTTTCCTTCTCATTTGAGTTGGACCCGTTCTTCCACTGTGGTCCCTTCATCTACAAACAACCATTGTTTAAGACAAAGGATCTCTTTTGTTGAACTCAAAAAAAATCAATATAAGATTACTTCAACATTTATATATTCTTTATTCTATACATACAATAGGAATATTATGAAGCTTCATGAAATACTAGAGAATAGATAATAGAATGATGACATTCATTATATCTACATTCATCTTAACTCAAAAAGAACTTGGTTCAGGCATGTACTCAAACATTTTGAGTACATCATCTCTTTTAGAGCCTCCATTCTGCATAATGTAGTGAACCGTGTCATTCATGATTAAATGCTGATGGCAGATATGTCTACCAGAACATCTTCTTAGATTTTATAAGGATTTTTTATAATTACCATCACCATCGACATGATACTTCCAAAACACATTTGATGAGAGATCAAGACTATAGAGACATGCAAACCCAAAGTTATTGTCTTGTCGTCTATTTAATTATCATTCCTCATTATTATGAGGAAACTTGCACATTGCAATGGCATACATTATGTGTCCAACTGCAAGTACAATGTCTTTATCATGGATTTGATCAATGATATTTTACTAGTTGTTGTTGATATAGTTTTGAGTGGGTTTATATAGATTATCAGAAATAAGATAATTTGCAGGACTATTTTTTTCTTTGGTTTAGGATTTTTACATCAAAGATTTCTTACCTCATCAACTCTGAAAGATCTTTCCCTTATTTAATTTCATAGTAAGAGATATACTTACCGTTATATCTCAATAAAGATCTGGGATCTCCTTTCTTACCTTTGTTTCATCTCAATAATATGAGAACTTGTAACTCAGATAAAAACAAGTGGCAACACATTCCGCCATGCAAATCCATCCTACATTTCCCAATTCAGTCTTTAACACCCGGGTCCACCACCTCTAAGGAGATGTTGACGCATCGTTAATTGAACAAACCATCAACATGATTAGAACCAGCTATACGCAATCCAATATCACCCCAATAATATGAGGACTCGATATTGGGGTCACTACGTCAACGACCTTACTCTTTCAAGAAGAAAAGAGCCTTATCCATGTGCGCTTGTATGTAGGAGATCTCACTTAGGATAGGTGTCTCCTACATATAATCCATGGCGACGGAACCTTCACCTTGACGGGAGACCGCGAATGTCACTTATATGATCATCCGTATCATGTTCAAATTTTAATTAATTATTATGAATCGTATTTACATAATTAATTCTTCCAAGGGAATAATATGCTATTCAAAATAGAGTATTTTTAATTGGATATAATTGATTTAATCATATTATATAAATTATCAATCCAATTTAATCAAGCAATAAACAATCTCAATTTTTACCTGAAAGGATGGTATAATCTTAAAAATATGTATTATTCAAATTTTAATAATTAGAAAAATACACCATGATCTCAAAAAGCATTTTCCTTTCCTTGCTTGTTGTCATGGTCAGTACGCACAGGACGTGTGTCAGACCGCTCATAGAGCAAGCTGCTACCCCAACGATCCCTGACTAGACAACATATCCGCCTCAGGTCAGGATAATGTGGTTTGATCATTTTGTATTTGAGATTATATTCGGTTTTCAATCAAAGTTATACTACATAATATTCATAAAAACCATTTTAATTAATATTATAAGAAGATTTTCTAAACAAATACCCAATCCTATTTAAGTAACCATTTTTTGCATGTAGAGATTGTTCTACAACTATTGTAGGAAAAACATGGGTTTCTTGAAACATTCATTCAATGGCCTATAATGATTAATCAATTATTTTCATAATTATTAGGCATCATATTTAATCTAGGTAAATTCATAATTTTCATGATTTCCATTGAATTCTAAACAAACCAAGTAAAGAGATTTGATGATTTAATCATCTTCCAACCCATCTCCGCTAAATATGGAATATCTAGGGCAAACGAAGTCGGAATCGCTCGAAATAAATTCAAATGATTTGATGGTTTGATTCTCTTTTAATAAGTTTTTATTTTATATTTAATGATGGAAAAATAATAAGTAGAAATAATTTTATTACATATCCATGAATTCATGCAAAAATATTTTTCATGGCGAGAACTCTTCGAGTCATTTTCCTGCACTTTTGCTACATGTTACTGTTTTTGGGATTTATTTAGTCATTATAAATACATTTTAATAACAAAAAACTACAATAAAATAGTTCTCAAACAGTATGTTTTTAATTAAGAGAAAAGCCTATTCGAATCTTGCATCCAATGCAAAAATAATCATTCCCGCGCATCTGAAACATGAACCTCGATTGCCTACGGTTTTGGATCATATCAAAGATCTCAACATGGATTTAATACCACTTAAGGTATATGGAGAGATCCTTAGTCCCATCATGAAAGCAAGAAGATCACGTCATATGTGATTGGAGCGACTAGTCACACTAGTTGCTCGGTGCAACTGAATTTATTTTTTTTAAAAGATGAAAGCACATGATCCAATAACACTTCTCGGATAATTTCATCTAAACACAAGTAAGATGTAGGATTACCTCTTGAAGCACAATTGTGATCAAGTCTCTAAAGCAAGAGACCTCCTGTCTCAAGTTCAATTCGCCGAAGGAGATACTTGCAAGCACGTTGATGAGACACATACTCCCCGTAATCCAATTTGATGATCCAAGCCGTAAATCCCCTGATTTCATCACACAAGATCTGATGTATTCTTCATGAGTGAGGCATGATGAAGGAGACAAAGATCCATGACGATCACAGTGACAACACGATGGCGTGACAGCGACGACAATTCTCTTTAGGGCACAGAGTGGACGACAACTAAGAGAGAGAGAGAGGGAGATAGATGGGGAATGCAGTATGAGAATGAGAGAGAGAGAGGTTATTCAATTGCTATGGAAAAGAAGAGCTCAGGTTGCCTCTTCTTTTATAGTATTTTGGGAGTCCATGGACCACAATCCATGTGAAATACACAATCAATAGTTAAGATCGATTTGTGTTTCTATTCAGTGGACATGATTTTGTTGTATAAAATTGCAACTATAATTAATTAAATCAAATTAAATATATGGAGATATCATTGATATAACTTAATTTGACTAAATCAATATTCAATAAAGGATTTGGAAGGTGGCTAGCCACCTTCCATATATGGAGGGGACGACCACCTTGATCAAGTCAAGGGTGGTCGTCCACCCTCCATATTAGGAAGGTGGTTCCATTTCAATCATGTGAGATTATTATATCTCACATAATCCTTTATTTATTACAAAAAAAGTTTGTTGTAAATTAATTTATAAAAATAATTCCAAATTAATTTTGTGAATATTTTAATCATACAATTAAATAATTATGAGTCTTATTCTCACATCCAAAACAAAATGTAAATTGTATTTTTAATTAATTTCCAGTGTGAATCCAATTCACGTCAACAATTTCTTTGTAGATACTTTTTACAAGAATCTTTCTTTAATATATTATAAATAATGTTTGTAATAAATATATAAATAATATGGAGAGTACTATCCACATTATTCTTATTCTTGATAATTAAATAACATTAAATTATCTTGGATCATCATTCTCATGTATTTAAATAATGAATCATATTCACATTATTCAATATAATTAAATCATATCTAATTATCAATATGTCAATGCTCATATACATAATTCATCAAAGGAATTATTCTTGAACTTTTTCAAAAACAATGCGCTTCCTCCGCAAATGCTTGGAGATAAGGACATGGCGACTGTGCGTTCCACTTATAATGACTTGGATATTTTGATCATATCTAAATTCCGATCTCGGGGTCTTCCCTTAAATGTTTGATTAAATTAAAACTATAAATCTAATCTTCTCATTTCATCTAAATAACATTCAACTCAATGTCCTACATTTGGACTAAGATTAGATTACTTCTCTATTGAGAGGAGTCGCTAAAATCCAGACTTGTTTCATCACTCCCTCTAAATATATGTAAAATCATTTATTGATTACATCACCCTCAGGTATTCCTAATATATGTACATCCTACATACCGAAAGACCTAGAATAAACCTGAAGTCTAAGATCTCTTTTATACTATATCCTTCAGGGGTTTTATCATTGAGTTTCTCATTCGGTCATTGGGGATTGGTATCGATCATATGCTTTCCAAAAGCATATATAATACCTACAAATTCTTGTCATGCTTCCAAAGCAATAAGACCATGCATGGAATTTTATCGGTCCCAATACCTCATGAGTGAGCTCATGTCTTCCGATTCACAAGTGAACCTGTATGATCCCTTTGATAGATCATATTACTCATATTCTCTTGTATGTATGCCAGCTCGTCGGTTTATAGACCTTGATTAGGAAATCAACCTATCGGACTGCCAAATGTACATACTCAGACATATAGCAACACATATAGCAACACATCTGTCTCCCGTTAGAGGATGCATGCTTATATCGTGGCAGCTTACGACATAAGTTTTGGTTATCTCAATCTCGCTAAGTCAACTTCTTGACCTAACTTATCTGACACCTCTGAATCACTATTCCTATGTAGAGGACCTGCATTAAGGGGTCAGTTAACCAAAAGTGAAAGGATTGCCATCTCCTACTCAAGTTGGAGATCATCTTATAACAATCATTTTCCAGTGCTTGATGAGTCCTCGATCTAACTCTTTAGATATTCATCCAAGCACTAGCCTCTATAATTCAACAATTGAATCAATGGCTATATGATCATTAATATGGCCATGCTACATAACCCTAATTTTACAAAAAGACATATTGTTCAAATTAGTTATTCTTCATTCAGATCAGGGAATGATTTGCAATAACATTTATTCCATAATGGCTCACCATGGGCTCGCATGTCCAACAACGTGGAGGTTGGTGGTCTTTTACTCACCATCAGGAGAGAGCAGCATGGGAGGAAAAGGAGTCATTACAGTAGCTTAGCTTAGAAATAGGTTGAATTTTTGTGAGAAAGTGATTTATTTCATAACTTGCAGTATTACAGGTACTTTGGACACTTGAACACTCTTCATACCTATTTTACCAAGTGTTTGTTCACTTCGGGGTCTACATAGTTTTCTCGAGTTTTCTTTGCCTTCTGATTTTATTTATTGCTTTTTCCCTCTTTTTTTAATTTTGTTTTCTACAATTTGTGCTTTCTTCCTTTCTTTTATTTGCTTTATCTAATTGAGCCCAAAGATCTAGGATTGCTTGACTCAGTAATTTAGGTCCAAAGTCCTTATTATCTGCATGTACCCATAGTCTCTTCACTTAGACTTAGATCAAATTTTGGTTGATTTTTTGGATCTGATACCTTGTGCCATGAGAGAGTAGATACAATGCTTGTAGGATCTGATTTGTCCGACCATGATGACTCTCCAAGACAAAACTTTTAGTATTTTATCTAGGAAATTCAACAAATATGTTCATCACACTAATATCAATTCCTACTCAGGAGGACTTCACCGCTTTGCATATCCCATGAAGTGTAATTTAAATTTCTATCTTGCATCACATATGGAGAGCACTGAGAAGCATTGTGAATCTTCTTTTTGAGCATACATAATTCTGACACAAGGGTGACATTCCATCCTAGTGTCAACTTGCATTGCTTTTCCTCTATCTCCCTTTGTTTTTGCACACTTACGTTTAAAGAAAATCCAAAAAAATCATTAGGAGAATTATTCTGAAAAATACTCAAAAAATTGAAAACCAAAAATTAAAACAAGGGGATCATTTAGTAAACTTTAACTAAAAATAATATTCGTGACAGACATTCATTGTATTGGGTTCATAAAGCCCCATTATTTTAGGTACATTCCAGACTGAGTGAGGCACAACCCTTAAGGATTAGAGCCAAAAGCCCAGCATAAGTACTGCTTTGTTATTGACTGGATTCATAAAGTATTGGCGCATCTATTGTACATGGGCAAGTAGAGCCTTGTCAACGACGGTGTTATCACCTTGTGTAGAACATTCTACCATGTTTAAAGTAATGAGCATAGGCCATGCCCTCATGGGTTTGTCTATCTTATAGCTCCACATCCAAGTACCCTGTTAGGGGGAAGTAGTGGTTTCACCTATCGGCGACCTCCTCTATTCTTTAGTTGAGTAGTTGATCCAAGCCTAATAGCAAGGATTCTCCTAAAAACAATGCAACGTACAAGTTACAAAAGAAGTGGTAAGTACATTCTACTTTTCTGGTAGTACTCATTCTCCTATAGGGCTAGCCTCTAAAGACTTGTTACAAGATTTTTTTGAAAAACAAAATAAAATGAAAAGATAAAAATAGCAGAACTCTTACGGCTTCAATTGGCGTGAGTTGGTGAATCCTTTGCATTGTGTTTGTTTGGAACTAGTTTTAGCTCAAAGATCAGTCTTGCGCTTTTGCACCATTTCTCATTTATTCTGTTTTCATTTCTTTAATCTTTTCTCATTTTGAGCCTTCTTCCCTTTCTTCTTTTCATCATCTTGTTATTCATTATATTTCTATATTCCTCATCTATTTCCTCTTATCTCCTAATATGTCAACTCATGGATGGATTAGTCGGGACTCTACCGACACCCACATCGATTCCATTGAACCGACATCTCCAATAATTTGAGGCAATCCTCAAGAACCTAGTGCAGATCTTGCAAACAACTATCAAGACTCCTCTCTTCCTTCTTAAATAAACAAGGATCTCTCTTGTCCTGAATTCGCCCCTTTTTGATTTCACACCATATACCTCTCCATTTCTAATAAAGTTTAGAATCAACCCTAATTCTGAACACTTCTCCACATTTGGTTCTTACTTTAAGACTGATATGAGTAATTTTCCTACTGCAGACATTGATCCCAATATGGAGATCAGTTCAGACTCTAAACCTACGATGGAACCAAAAGGCAAAGCAAAGCAAGTTGATCAGAATGAGGTTAGCACTTGACTGTTTGCTTCAATTCATGCAATTCAATAGTAGTGATAGACCATGCTCTATATCAGGTTGCATTTTAGAATATGCTGAATAATATAAGGAGAAACTAAGGAAACAAAGGAGGAGGAGGAGAAGATCATCATGGAGGAGAGAACATTCAAGCTGGAAAAAACATTGGAGGTGACGATGAGGTGAGAGAGCAACCTAAGCCGAGTCTCAAGGAGAATTACAATCCTGGAGCTGGGCAGATCATGGAGTGGATCCAAATCCCTACAATCCATGGGAACTTCAAACTGAAGCTACATCTACTTTCACTTATTCCCCATTCCATGGGAATACAAACGAAGAAATCTACATTCACCTCCAGCAATTCAACTGTATTTTTGTTACCCTGCACAAGTACTATCCTCTAACTATTTTTGTGGTACCACAACGTAGGAGGTCCTCAAACATGCCTTCCTACACAAATATTATCCTATAAGTCATCTAAATCCGATGAGAGCACTCATCTCCAATTTCTCATAGTTATCACATGAGTTTATCCATGAGGCATGGGAAAGGTTCAGAGACCTACACGAGAAGTGCCCACATCACGACATTCCGAAGACCGGTTTCGTACAAAACTTCTTTGGTGGTGATGGAACTCCATTTCATCACCTTTATTCTTTCATTTTGGCCTTTAAACCCTAGCTAAATGCATGTAAATAACATTATTTTGCATTAAATGACACATATTATTTATAATGTAAATAGTGTATAAAGATTGTATTTAAAGCCAAAGTAAAAGAATAAAGAAAATAAAAGAAAAAGAAATGAAATACCAAAGGTATGGAATAAGTCTATACCCTGAGACCTATGCCTCATGATGATTGGGTCAACAAGGAATAAAGTAGGGGGAGATAAGGGCCAATAAGTACAATAAACCCTAATTTTCAATTCTTTAATAAGTTCATTTCGGGACCTATTTTATTGTTTATTATATATACCTCAAATCAATAACGTTTGTACATGAAAGTTATATATAAAAACATAAATAAAAATACAAAATTTATTTCATGCAATAATAATGCATATTGTGCTTTCTACATTCAGAATAAAAATCTAAAATACAAACTTCCCAGACTTGTATCTCCTCCATATGACCTCAAAATTCACGGAAATCACCTTTAATTACATATAACTTTTAATTATCTATTTACTGAACATGTGGTTTTATTTAATTTGCAGTTAATATGCAAAAGTTAGATTTTGGACCCCTATTGTACAATATACATGAATAAAACATTTATATTATTTATACTTTATAATTTTCATTATTTTATATTTTTATAATTTTATAAATAATACTTATATATATGTACATAATTAATAAAAAATAAGACCACTAAAAATACATTAAAATAAAATAGTATACAAAAATACATAGATAAATTGTACATATATATACCTATATAGTAAATAGATATAATTAATTAAGTATACATATTATATCAGAAAAATACAATAAAATATGTTTATGTATATTTAAAGAAGTTTTAAATATATGAATTTTTTAGATAAAATAATAAAATCTAAAATATAATACAAAAAATAAAATACATACTATATAGGTAAGTATACCTATACATACACTTGTAAAAATAACCCTTGATAAATTAACATGTAAAAATAAAATAAAAATCTACATAACATAATAAGTAATTTTCATGTGTTTGACTAAAAATAAATGAAATAATTTAATATTTTAACTTGAATTAATAAGGCATTTCTCTTCTATTTTGTCACCTAGCTAGGTGACATGGACAATGGGATTCCGGTTTGGGTTGACCTCGGTTAACTCCCTGGTATCACTAGGCCTACTATGTCAAAATGCTAGGACCTCAACTTCTTTGATTTTTGCAGCTCGATTCTGGGATTCTTTTTTTATCGATTCCTTCTGCACTTTTATTTCTCGATCATCAGACCAACATGCTTACTCATTATCTCGGTCGACGAGCCTCTACATCAAGCATGATCATTGATTCAACCTCACATGTATATAACATCTCATCCGGACCTCCTTCGCTCCTTGTTTTCTTTTGGCCCCTCGAAATCCCCAATTCATGTGACTTGACACATAATGGTGACTGCAAGAACATCGCTATACGACTTGGTGTAGAGGAAGAGGACCTGAGGTTGAGATATGAGCATCTTTGACCCTCCAAGCATATATTATTGAGAATAATTTGGGAAAAAAATGCATTTTTGACCTCGAACTGCTTTAAGGCATTCGGAAATAGTACCAGGACTTTAAATATTTGCAAAAATACCCTTATTAGGATGCATTTCTTTTTGTTGATTTTCTTTTTGTTAGAAATAGCCCCTGTGCCCTAAAAATGTAGAAATTTAGTGTAAATACCTTATATATTATTCTACCATATATTTCAATTAAGGTATTTTATACTATATTTCTATTTATTAAAAACATAGGGCTAATTTTCATGTCTAATTTATAAAAAACAAATAATATATAAATGTTTTAAAAATTTCAAAAAAATACTAATTATTTATTATTGTATTTTATACCTATAAACTAAAATCTGTAAAAATAGAAAAAACTACAAATAAAAAATTATAAAAAAATCTTTAAAAATCCAAAACTATTTATTTCTGTTTGTAAATTTTATATATTATATTTGCTACATATTAAATAGTTTTGGAAAATTTTAGTATTATAGCTATTTATAAATTTTAAAAAATGGGACTAGTAATTTTAGTCAACATTTTAATTCAACTTAAAATCCAAGTAAATTAATAAATTTATAAGAAAATTACAAAAATAAAGAAAAACCTAAAAAGGAAAAAATTATTTTATTTCATTATTTCTGAGTATTTATAGGCTATATCTATAAATATAAAATCCCTATTATATGTAGCTATATTTACTTATAATATTATTTATAATTAGTATAATTAGTAAAAATACTATTTTTCAAAACCTCAAATAAATAGAATGGATTGTACCTCAGGCTATTTTCTTATTTTTATCTCCAATTTATATTCTTATTATTTATAGTACCTTTATTATATTCTAATATAACATATATTATAACTTATTATAGAAATGGGGAAATTAAAAATCAGAAATATACTTAAAAAGTATAAAAATAAAATATAAAATATATCAATAAAAATTCAAAAATTAAATAAATAAAAACCCAATAAAAAGTCAATTTTTTTGTTTATCCCACATTCTCCATGTGTTCAACACCCTATACGTACTTCCACTATATATCTATATATAAGGTTATAATACATTTTGACCCCTAATTTTAATTGATTATTTAATTGCTTGTGTGGGTTGATTGTTAAGAACTTGACTTTAGTGAGCGGTCGCCTCAACGATGCTCTATCTTCAAATTTTATGAGGATATTTTTAGACCCTCGCGAAATTTGAGTTTAGCATTGGGTTGAATCAAGAATTCCAGAAGCTAGTTGATGCAACTTGTGGAGGATCTCATTTCAAATAAGATGAAGATGTGGTGTGGCAAATCATCGAGGTGATGGCCGAGGGATCGGTTGCCTCATCTTCATCTTATGCATTCCAGAAGCCCCCAAATCCTTCCCAAGCCTGTTCATATGATTGCATCATATGAAGGAGAGAAAGATGAAAGCTCCAACCTCAACATCATTGGGAGCCATCTCTCCAATGTTGATATCATTGAAAAGCGATCACAAGATCTTGAAATACTGAATGTGATCGAACAAATGGCAAAGAATTTGATATGTTTGACCAGATCTTGAAGCAATTGGAGCTTCTGGGTACAATTAATTCATTGCAACTTTGTGGAAGTACAAGCTGAGACTCCTGCTGAGCCAAAAGAACCAGCACCACAATAATCTGGCAACTGATCAAGGGCAACCCTAGTCACTTCAGCACGTGTACTACATGCAAGCACTCGACTAGGGATCACAGGCTCCATAGTAAACCTAGATGGTGGTATATCACCTAGAGGCCCAACTTTTGTATAAACATTCTATCCACCTCCACTGTAAATCCAAGAGGTGAATGTCTCTTGGGCCAATGATATAATTTGGCCCATCCTGGTGGACAAAATCACGGTTAGAACTTGGTGAATCATTTATACCTCCTTAGTCAACAGGAAGGAGCTTCCAACCAAGATAGAGCCAGTAGTCTTCGCAACACACCCAATAATGGAGACAAAATTTCCAAGCTAGCTACAACCATACCAACAACAATACCATCAGCAGTTGGGTAGTTATTATTAGAATCAATATATGATCCCCATTCAGCATAATTACCAACAATTCCCTCTGTTTCCATATCAGAGTCACTAGCCGTAGTACCCGCAACAATACTTATCTCAACGATCACATCATATAGAGAATTCAAAGGCAGTCCTGTGAATCCGTCACTCGACATCCTGGTGCAGTTCGTCAAAATTTGAGTGAAATGAGCTGTAATCAGGATGACCTCACCGCAGCCAAGATATTTATCCCAGCTTAGGTGGAGGTTAATCCGAACATTTTTTGAGGCAAGGAGCAAGTAGTTTGCAATGTCCAATCCACGATCGAGTAAGGTATAAATGATCTGATTATGTTATCAACTCTTTGACTCTCAGGAGTAGTAAGACACTAAGACCATCTGCCACCGACAATGGAAAAAAATAAAGCTTAATATGGCAAGTCTTCATCAATTGTAACCACATCGAGTTCGAGAGGAGGAGAAAAACAAAAAACGTGCATCATCAAACTCAGAAAAATTACAAAAAAAAGAAGAAAACCAAAATTCCACTTAAAGTAATAAAAGCCAAGACAACACCCATACAACCAAAAATACGCCATCACGAGCGACGGATCAATGTGAGCAGGTGATGCCAATGTTCCTTTTGTTAGCTTTACCACTAGAGCGAATGATAGTACCCCTTTTGATTATTTGTGTGTAAATGCTAATTCACCAAAATACTTTTGAATGATGGTATATATATTTTGTTTCTAGACGTGATGAAAAATACTGAAAAATTCAAAAAATTAAAAAATGTTTTGTGATCAAGGTGTAATTGAAATTTTGCATAACATTGTCCTGGAAATGCCAATTTTAAAAGCCAAGGAATACATGCCAACAATGAAGAAATATCTAAAAGAGGCATGTACATTGAAGCATCAGCCCTGTAAAAATAGACAAAATCATCCTGAAAAACATATACTTATGACGGCTACTATGAGCGTCATCAGTAACCTCCCCGCCAAGAAGAAGGACAAGGGAGCACCTTTCATCATATGTACGATTTTTGACCAAGAGTTCGAAAGAATATGACTTGACAATGGGTAGCCAATCAATCTCATGCATGGCTTCCTACTCAAGAAATTTTGGTTAGGACCGTTGAATGCCACTAGAATGATTATGCAGTTTGTAGATACTTCAGTAAAGCGGCACGGGGAATTCTTAAGGATGTTAATGTAGCTATTCAAGAGATGCAGTTACGTGTGGATTTCATTTTCCTATATATGGGCATCTCTATTCCCTTGATCTAGATCCCGATCATCTTGGGATGACCATTCCTCTGAACAACAAAGGTGGTAGTGGACTATGGCAGCGTAACGATTACCTTTCACTAAAGGATCGATAAGGTCCCGGTAAAGATGACCCAAGTACCCAAGCCTGTGAAATCAATGTCAAGTGGGAGAAAGATAAAATAGACTGCAACAGATAACTATGTTTTTTGGCAGAAATCAGAGACACTGCTTTATTTTTTTTATGATGAAGAGACCTTACAATTCCTCTCCATAGAGGAACACCAGTAAAGCACAATCAAATTTCCCCCAATCTTGAAAGATAAGTTACCTACTGATGTGCTATCTGAGATAAAGGAAATACCTTCCTTCCCGTCAGAGCAAGAAGAAATCATTGCTGATTTTTTTGATGCACTGAATTCAGAGTCGTATTTTACTATGCTGGACAATCTCCTCATGAATGATCTTACACCTACCATGGTTGCAGAGGTCACCACGGATCTAATCATGACCCCTCTGAGCTGAAGCAACTACCATCAACATTGAAGCACCTTACTTGCAGGTGAACCTTACATGTTCCCCGGTCATTATCAATGTACAACTAATCTTGGACCAAGAATCTCATCTGCTTGAGGTTCTAGAAAGAAAATGATAGGATATAGGCTGGAAAATATCAGATCTCCATGGGATTAACCCTTCCTTGTGTTTGCATCACATCAACTTGGAAGGAAATAGTAAGCCCTCCCTTGAATTTCAACATCATATGAACCATAAACTCCGAGAGGTTACGATGAATGAAATCACCAAGTGGTGCGATGCAGGTTTCATATATCTCATTTCATATTGTAAATGGGTAAGTCTTTTACATGTAGTCCCCAAGAAGTCAGGAATCATGATTGTGGTGAACGAAAAAGGAGAGGAGATTCCGACCAGAGTACCGACATCCTAGTGTCTCTGTGTGGACTACAAACACTTAAATCTTGCCACCAAGAAGGATAATTCATCGACTAAATAGTCGAAAGGCTACATGCAAAGGAGTACTTCTATTTCTTAGATGGCTACTTGAGATATAATCAAGTAGCAATTGTGCATGAAGACCAAGAGAAGACCATGTTCACATGTTCATTTGGGACGTACACATTTAGATGGATGTTGTTTGGGTTGTGTAATGCCCCTGCTAAATTTAAGAGATGTATTCTCGTAGTGTTCACGTACATGGTGTACATTTTCCTTGAAGTCTTCATGGATGATTTCTCGATCTACGGAGATAGTTTTGATCAATGCCTGACATATTTAGATCGAGTTCTTCAACATCGTTGCAAAGTCAATCTTATTCTCTGGTAAGAGAAGAGTAACTTCTTGGTGACCAACATAGTAGTGTTGGGCCATGTCATCTCCAAGTTAGTCATAGAGGTCGACCCGACCAAGGTGGATGTCATTTCCAAGCTCGAGCTACCTACTTCACTGAAGAAAGTCAGGTCATTTTTTGGGGCCCATGGATGTTTACTAAAGATTAATCAAAGATTTCAGCATAATTGCTCAACCTTTGACTGAGATTCTAGGCAAGGACACCGATTTCATTATATACGACATAGTACTCCAAGCCTTCAATCAATTGAAAGAGATCATAACCCAAGCTCTTGTCCTACAGCCACCGGAATAATCTCTACCATACGAGATCATGACATACGCGTATGATTATTCTATTAGGGCTATATTAGGACAACGATGCGATGGATTGCCATTTGAGATTCATTACGCTAGCAGAACACTGGATGATGCACAAAAGATTTACACCGTCATGGAAAAAGAGTTGCCAGCTATAGTGTTTGCATTGGAGAAATTCAGGTGACATCTGCTCAAATCAAAAGTCATTGTGTATACTCATTGTGTATACTGAACACTCTACCATAAGATACCTGCAAGATAATAAGGATGTGAAATCAAGACTACTACATTAGTTCCTTCTACTTTAGGAGTTTGATTTAGAGATATGTGATAAACCTGGAGTCAAGAATGTTGTAACAGATCACCTTTCCAGAATCACCGAGATAGAAACTCCTAAACAGGAAATCATCCCAATCACTGAAACCTTCCCAGATGAAGCTACCACGGAAGTTACCTCTCTCCCTTGGTATGCCAATATTGTGAATTGCATGATCTCCAAGAAAGTTCCACAAGATTGTCCGATGTTGAAAGTAGACAAGTTCATGTCGGATGTCCATTTCTACTAGTGGGAGGATCCTCACTTATTCCATGAAGGTGTTGATTGTATAAGATGCATTCCTGAGGAGGAGTACGCGAGTGTCCTAAATCATTATCATATATTAGAGTCTAGAGGACACCATTCCGGAAAGCGTACATGAGCAAAAGTGCTTCAATGCATCCTCTGGTAGATTCAAGGATGATATAGACTATGTCATAGGTTGTACTGATAGACGGAATATGGGCAGCACCATCAGCGTTCGAGACACCATGCATCTCAAATATATTCAGATATCTGATGTCTTTGGTTCTTGAGGAATCGACTTTATGGGCCCATTTCCTAACAACCAAGGCTATGAGTACATCCTACTTGTTGTCGAATATGTTAGACGATGGGTGGAGGCTATCACCGCCCAATCCATAGATAGTAGCACTGTGTGTGGCTTCCTTAAAGATAACATTATTACGCGATTTGAGATTCCAAAAATCATAATATTAGATGGAGGTTGGCACTTTATCAACAAAGAGTGAAGAAACTGACTAAGGAGTACACCATTGAACACCGTGTTACATCTCCTTACCAACTACAGACTAAAGGCTTGGTTAAATGTTCTAATAGGGAGATCAAATCCATTTTTGCAAAAACTTATGCATCCTGACAGAAAGTACTGGTTGCAATTGCTTAATTCAGTTCTTGAGATTATCGTACAAGTCTCCTTTGGGAATGTCTCCATATCACCTGGTGTACGACAATCCATGTCATTGGCATCTGGAACTCATTCACAAATCACTATGGGTAGTCATTATATACTATTTGGATAGAGAGATGACTGGGAAGAACAAAAATCTTGATCTGAATCATTTATTCTAATTTATAGACTCGACCTATGATAATAGCCTCTTGTATAAAGAGAAAGTCAAAAGATGACACGACAAGCATATCAGATGAAAGACTTTCGATCCGAATCAGAAGGTGTGGTTGTTAGATGTAAAGTTAAAATTGTTTCCAAGCAAACTAGAAAACAAATGGTCATGGCCCTTTATTGTCGAAAAGTGTGCATGACAATGGTAGTATCATCATATATGGATTGTTAGTTGATGCACAACGTTTTGTCATGAATGGGTAGTTGTTGAAACCATATGTTGATCACGATAAGTTCCTATCCGTAGTTGACTCAATATGGATGGTATTTCAAGATGAGCTTCTAGAGATAGAAAGATTAGACACATAAGTTTCAAAAACACTTTTTATTTTCTTCTTTTCTTCTTTTCTTGTTTATTCTGTTCATTCCTTTTTCCGTTATTTCATTCATCCCATTCATCCGTGCTATACTTAGGATGTACTTAATCCTAGGTACAGGGGTTGATTGTATTTGATTTACTCCTCACTTATTCTCTCGATTGTCTCCTTACTTGACTATACTGAGGGATACTTTACCCTAAGTATAGGAGGAGACTTGTGGAGCCGATGATCTATGCATTCTCATCCTCAATCATCCCCACTTGGTGTAAAGTATGCTATGCTTAGGATTAGTTGATCCTAAGTATATGGGGATGATCAACTGCTTATTCTATCAGTCGTTGTAGCGTAGATATTCATATACTCAACACGATTTATGTCTTCCTTTCACTCTTTCATCACTATGGGGACATAGCTCAAGCCAAGTATGGGGGGTAATATATACGTTCTATATACTTTAGCCATTACTTTACTTTCATATTTTTAATAATATGGCTAATATATTATATGTGTAAGGGTATATAATTAATTATTATAAAGAGTACACTTTAACTATTTATAATTTTTTTTCAAAATTCTTTATAAATATAATAGTAAACCTATCTAAAATGTTTTACAAAATGATTAGAAAAATGGTTGGAGAAGGACTTGAAAAAATCCTTTTAAAATCATTTAGAAAACTTTTATAAAACATTTTTAAGCCTTTTTAAAAATCTTTTGCAAATATTTGCAAAATTTATTTATTTGTTTCAATAAAATTTTTGGAAATATTTTACAAATGATTTGGAAAATGGTTGTAAAATAATTTTGAAAAATTATACATAATACATGAAAATTCTTTGCAAAATGATCATCAAATTTTGTAAATGTCTACAAAACTATTTGTAGAAATTATTTTTAATGTAAAGTTTTTAAAAATTTTGTTAAAATATTTACAAATTATTTTAAGAACCTTATACATAAATGTTGTAAATAAATTCTTTTACAATCTATGTATATAAAAACGTGTAAATAACAACTAACTCAACATGTACAAACTCCTGGCTTAAATGCTTAAACCAGTTCTTAAAAATATGAATGCACTTACGTTAAGTATATGCACATACTTCTTTCACTAACCTTTATCAAAAAGCCTTAAAAGTTTCATAATTCCCAAACCCATAAAAATTTGTAAAAGATTTTCAAAAAATGCATAAAATTTTGTTTTTTTAAAATCTATAAAAAAGTTCAAAATCAGAAAATTGCTTCACAAAAAGATTTTCTTGAATTGTACATAGCATTTGCGTTTCTCGGAATGATAGAAAAATTGAACATGTTAAAATAAAGTATGAAGATTGGATCTTGGTATAGACCTTAATCAACTTAATTTCAGAGGAATCCATTAAGGCTGGAATTGAGGTACTTCAGGTAATTGTGACTTAATTCTTTAGGTTCCATGAGACTATGTTCATGAGTTGATTCAATGTGTCTAACTAGAACCCTTCATGTCATCTGTATGACTCTTGATATAGTAACTTGTTATAAACCTTGCACCTAGCACTTATTTCAAACGATATGAATTGTTGAAAGATCTTGGAGTCTAAGTTGGGACGATACTAGGATGCTTCGTCAAGGGGGCTCAGGAACCATTCTTGGGGACTGTTGAAATCGGTACTTCAACCCACTTCTTATGTTAGCAAGGACATCTAATGACTAGATGCTGGATTAAAATAAAGCATCGGATAAGGAATGGTCTTCTAGCACAACTTTTTCCAAGACCCCAAACATGGGTGGACCAAACGATGATATATCCGTTGAGAAAAAAACAAGAATGTGGAGCAATGCAAGGCAAAGATATTACCCAAAAAGAAGCCTACACCAAAAAATCAACAAATATTGATATTCTAGTAAAAGCATGCTTCTTGGTGAAGACTCGGTTACGCTGGATAAGCTTCATAAGGGAATGTGTCTGGACTGGTCCATTCCCAATTCTTTTCTCGTTCTTCTGACCACTCTCCCCTTTTCGAGTGAGAACTAGCACACACCTGACCTTAGAAGGAAATATTCGTCTCCCCGTGTGTTGAGATTATAATTTTAGGTTTTAATTTATTTCATAAAAATGAGAGTAAAATATGCACAAGTGGAATTGTGGACATCGCAAATCAAAATCGCTTCAAACAAAAACTTTTATTCTCAATTAGCGGAAATAATCACACAAAGAAGGAAAGCTGGATAAAATAAATGTTATTAATTTTACCTGTATAGCATGCTTGATCGAACTCAGGGAGGCTACTCTACGCTAGGGTTAATAATTATTAAAAATCAATAAATGTCTTTTCTTTTTCTATTTTAATGTTTTTATGTGTTTTAATGTCTTTTCTATTTTTATGGATTTTTTATTTTTTTATTTTTTATGTTTTCTAATTTTAATTTTTTATTGATTTTTAACGATGCCAATTTTATATTTTTAATTTGTAAAATAAAGAAATAATAAAGAACATTATAATATAGGACACAAGGTTGTTTTTTAAATTTTTAAAAAATGGCAAAAATGCCAAAAATTCAAATAAAAATCTTTTTTGTGTTTTGGATGATTTTTTACGATTTTTGTAATTTTTCAGAGATTTTTAGATTTTTTATATTTGTAAAACAACTAAAACTGAAACTGAACATAACAGAAAACTAATCCATTATTTTTATATTTTTAAAAATATCAAAACAAATAAAAAATACTAAAATTAAAGACAATCAGGAAGAAAAGTTTGAATGTCGTAAATAAAGCTATTTTTTGTATTTTTGTGATTTTTTTAATGAATTTTTTAGTATTTTTTGTATTTTACAATTTTAGGATTTTTGTAAAGAAATTTCAAACCAACTTATTAATAGAAAATCAAACAAATCAAAATACACAATCATATATTTTTTTGGACTTTTTTAAACAATTTGTAAATTTTTATGATTTTTTTAATTTAAACATGATGATTTTTGAATTTTTAAAATGTTCAAAATTAAATATTTTTGCAAACAAAAATTAGACATGATAAAACATATTAACATGAATTCATTAAAATGTTTAGGGAATTTATGGAGGAGATAGAAATTTATTAAACATCATTAAGCAAAACAGATTTAATATTTAATCTAAGGACTAATCTACAAATATATTATTTATGTGGACTGAATCAGCCATCAAAATAAATAAGTACAAGGCATTAAATGCAAATTACCCAAGAAAACGGGTGCCAGCACAGGAGAAATGCGCTAGCATGGACTATTCTGCCATTATTATATTTCTATGGGCTGAATGATAATAAGAAACCTCGATCAACTTATTGCAAAACACCAACAACATATGTGCTCATACATGTAACTCAGTTCAAATTGGACTCATATGCAATTAAAAAATAATAGAGGGTATCTATGAAAATGTTCACAAAATGACAAACTGACATGTGTCCTTATAGGGACTTATTTACAATTAAAGAAATGGCAGAGGTAAGGGTGCAAAAATCACCAAGTAGTGAACGACTACTATAGCTTTGGTCTAATGACTAGGAATTGGGGCTTAATCTACAGTCTGGATCCGATCTAGCGCTTCTGTTCTTGATCCGATGACAGAGAAGACACCTGGACAAACTGGGTTCAATGAAGGAGTTGATTTACTTTGATCAGTTGAACTAAGGTCGATCTCCATCCGATTTTCCTCCTAGTTGTCATTGATGAATGCCGGTACTCCTCCACATCGATCTGATATGGAGATGAACTCCGAAGCTCGCTAATATGCAATCAAGATACCATGCTACTTTTGGGTAACTACACGCTCCAAAAAGAGTCTCGTGCACATGTAGTTTATTTACAGTTTATAGATGGATCTCCAACCGGGTTTATTAGATGAAATAGAGGAAAATAATGGGGGGGGTGGATGTCCTCTGGTGAAGTGATCGGAATGGAGGTCAGAATCCAAATCTAAAGCAGATCTGGGTAATCAGATATGGTAGAGGGACAATGAATTGGATGGTGGCGTGTGTGAATCATCGGAGTGAAGAAATAACAAGTGAAAACCTTCGAGCAGATCAGAGATAAATCAGAGATGAACTAAATTACACTAAAATCAACTGAAAAAGCATGACTTAAAAAATGAATTATAAGAAAACTAAACTAAATTTCCTAATGGTGGAGTTAGATTTGTGATGGCCTCGATTCGACGGTGGAAATCGAAGAAGAGTGAACTCGCCAGCAGAACTCCGTCAAGTTGTTGGTTCTTGTCTCATAGGCCAAATCGTGTACTCCCAACTATGGAGGAAGCTCGCTGCCACCTCATGTCTCTCCAGTGATCAATCTCGGGCATAATTAGGGATGGAAAATAGATCATGAGGTGAAGGTTCAGATCTGGGATTATTAATAGAGGAGAAGTCTGGAAAATTTTGAAATGGGAATGGACACGTGAACCGAGGCCGTGAATTGAAAAATTTATTCGGGCGAGTTGCTTTATTAATTGGGAAAAAGAATGGTGCAAAAATTAAGGGAAATGGATTGGTGGATAGGAAGTTAAATTTGTAAAGATGGGTGTTCAGTATTATTCAGGTATAAAAGGGTCTCATTGACGAAGTTGACCCAGGTCTACATACCCGAGTCTAACCAATCAACATGACATACGTTGGAAGACCAAATAAAAGATAAAAATTAAATAAATTTAAAAATAAATTAAAAAAATAATTGTAATATTTTTTTATAAATTGAAATGTTAATAATTTAATAAACTTGATTTATATGATTTTTAATAAATTAATTAAATAAAAACCTTTATTCATAGGTAAAAAATACACACACACACACACACACACATATATATATATATGATAATTTGATTTTTAATTAATTATTTTTTTATAAACAATTATTTAATTTATTAATATGTTAATTGGTAACATAATTTATGGATTGGAAATACATTTTTATTTTATTTTTATGAATTATTTATAGGTTAAATAAATAAGGGTATGTACAATATAGGTACGTGATATTTATACAATAAATACATGTTTATTTTTGTTGATTTTCATTTTGTTATTTGTATTTTAATTTTATATAAATAAACTAAAATATTTATAAAATATAAATAATACAATATGTACAAAAATTACAAGAAAATAAATAGAATAATAAATAGTACAATGTAGAATATAGGCAAATTGTATAATAGAACTCCAAAAATCCACTTTTCACATCTTAACTTTGATTTTAATTTTAAAGCTTATTTAATTTTGAACACAATGAAAGTGAGTTTGATTTATTTTGAGTTTTTGTGGAGAAGATACTGATCTACCAAGTAATGCCTTGCGGCTTTTTCAAAGTGTTATTATTTTTAATCTAAACAATGATTCTTCAAGCAATTGTTTTTAATATTTACGACATATTTTTATATACAAGTTCCAATAAGAAAATATTATTATTGAGGTTGATTTAGTGATAAATAAAATAGTATAAGAAATATATACAATATGTGCAACGATGTACAATGATGAATATACAAGGGTGATTAATGATTTTCTAATTTTTAGAAAACATACCCTATCTCCTCCCACTTTATTCCTTATCAATTAGGTCAAGTTTTGACTAATTCTCGGGGTTAGGATCAACTTGTATTTATTTCATATATACAGTCTTTTGTTTTATTTATTTATTTATTTATTTGGTTAAAAGAATAATAAATATACAATATTCACAAAAGAATAAGGATTTATTAAAAATAGAGATTTATTGATATCTACATATGTTTTATAATGGATTTTAAAATAAAATAAATGAATAAAGATGATTAATTGGTGAATCATCAACAAGGATGAGTCGCTAGAGGAGGAGACTCCTTGATAGTTCAGTGCTTTGTTTGGGAAGAACTAGCAAATTCACACACTTGGTACTTATCATTTCAAGATTGAGAGAGTACCAATTGAGAGGATGGTTCTGACCAAACTGTGAATTGAACTAAATGATATGAGTATGGAACCTAAAGGTTGTTATGTCACACATAGTAACCTTAATATGGTTCTGAAAAAACCAAGAATCCAAAGTTCTTAACTGACCTCCAAGCTTTGGTTTTATTAAGACAAGTTTAAAAGTAAAAAAATATTCCAAATTCTTTCTTTTTCTTTTCTTTTCTGCAGTTATTAGCATAAGTGTTTTCTAGGGACTAGCAAAGGAAAGTATATGGGGTGATGAAACTCCATTTCACGACCTTTTTTTTTCATTTTGGCATTCAATCACTAACTAAATGCATGTATGTAGCATTTAGTTGTACAAAATAACATTCCATAATTGATTTGTATAAATTGTTTAAAATATTGTATTTAATACCAAAATAAAATAATAAAGGAAGAAAAGAATAAGAATGAAAGGTTTAAAGACACTGAGAGACCCTTGACCCCGAGACCTAATTATCATGAGGACTTGATCAATAAGGAATACAATAGGGGGAGATATGGCAGAGAAATTATACGGATATTATAGCTAAAACCCTAATTTCTAGTCATCAATAATTGCATTTTGGGACCTATTTTATTATTTATTATTTACACCTCAAATCAATAAACCCTGAACATGAATATTATATAAAAATACAACGAAAAATATGAAATTGATTTCATTAAAAAATAATGCATAGTGTGCCAGGGACACATAGAATAAAAAGCCACAAAGAAAACTTTGTAGACTTGTATCTTCTCCATACATAACCAAAATTGAAAAAACTCACCATAAAATTAAATTTCTATTTAATGAAGGTGGTTTCATTTAATTTGGAGTTAAGATGCAAAAGTTGGCTTTTGGTCCATCATTGTGCAATATACATGCATATAACATTCAATATATTTATTCTTTATATTCCTCACTTTCATATTTTTATATATTTGTAAATATTATTCCAACCACATGTAAAGAATAAAATTAGAATAAAACAATTAAAAATTTATAAAAATTAATAGAGCTATAAAATATATAACCAAACTATACCTATATGATACATATATATAATTGTTTAAGTAAATAAATAAATTCATAAAAATAAACTAAAAATAGGAAAATATATATTTAAAAAATTTATAAATATAGAAATTTTGTATATAAAAAGATAAAATCTAAAATACAAAATAATAATAAAATATCTCATATATAGGTAAATATACCTATGAGTCTACATGTAAATATTAATAGATTATAAATTAACTTGTATAAATAATAAAAATCATAATAAAACACTACATAAAATAGCAAATAGTTTTCATGTTTTGACAAAAAATATTAAAATCATTTATCTAAGCTACTTATTTAGTGAATTATGTCCCTTAATTTTCTGGTTGGTCTACGTGAACCAACCATAACCTTTCTTTCATTAGCTTCCCAATCAACTACTCCCTCTCTCCCCCTCGAGCATTGCATTTGTCAGAACCCTGATTTTATGCCATTTCTCTCTCTCTCTCTCTCGATCCTCTCATTTTCTGGCTTGGCATGCTGAATAAAAAGTGGAGATTTGATCTCTCTAAAACATGCCTAAGCTCTAGATCTAATCTATTGGCATCGAGCCGACCAATATCTTCTTGGCAAAAGCCCCATTCGTTTGTCTATAAATAAGTCACTCCATGCCCCTTTTGACGCTTAATCCCACTTTACTCTTTGTGACACTGATCTTTTGATCGCTTGAGCTTGCCGGTGACAACAACTAGCTCGTGGGAACTTTGGTGTGGAGAAGGAGAGTCCAGAGGAGGAGGTCCATCTGGTTGGATGGTAGCTCAGGAGATGCTAGTCTGCTCCCTAGAATAGCCAGGTAAGAGATGCATTTCTTTCGTCTTTTGATACGTTTTCATTCTAGAAGCGTAGGTCGGTATTTAGTTTTCTCAATTATGCAATAGGATTCGAAAATTTCCAAATCCATCATTTGCTAGAGATTAAGCTCCATATCAAAATCCTCAGTATCTGATTGTCCTCAACCCTTCTATCTCACCACCATTCCGTTCCCCTTCATGTTCTCCATCGATTTCCCATCGAATCCCTCATGATCCTACAAGGATCAGGCCAGACTAAGCTCCTACAATCGGAGCTTTATCACCCATCACTTTCAAGGTTCGTAGCAGCTTCCCAATGGGTCGAGGGAGTCCCCCTCAAGCCCCTTAATCTTTTTGTGTAGGGTTTGGGCATCAACCAACCACTTGGAGACCGTGAAGCTCAACATAGAGCTCCAAGTTCAGAAGAGCTCTAGGCCCCCTAAGATGGGGCCCAACTAGACCCCATTGCCACTGTAGACAATCTCTAGAAGCAGATTGACAATCTTTAGAGCTCGAGAGACCACCAAAGTAGCGAGATTTAGTTCGAGAAAGTTTGCCAATGCAAACCTTGTTCATTGTTCTTCTAGCCTACTTCTACACCATCCGATTTTGAGAGACCTCCAGATTACATAGTGGCCATCGAATTATGAGTGTCATACATCGTCATATCTCTGGCAGGATTTAATCTCATATGCCCATCCATGAAGGGGTATCGACTGTCAACAAAGTGACACGTGGATAAGTAAAGCACATCTAGCCATCCATCCATGCACCTTCAGGGGTAAATTGCATATCGGAGCCCCTACCTTTTTGTTTTTAAAAAAATTAGTTCTTAAACTTTTCTGTTTGCAGAGTAAAATATTTGTTATATTTGCATATTAGACCTTGCACTTTCTTATATTTGGATTTTGGTCCGCGCCATGTCACCTCATATAGCTATAAACGTGTGGTGGGTATTTTGTATGGAACTCCTCTCAGGTTTTGGTATTTTGTTATAGTATTTTAAATTTGAAATATTATTAAATTTTTAGGTATTTTGCACAAGACCAACCAGACTTTATTTTTATTGCAAAAGTACCCCTACTAGGTTGTTTTATGTTATTCATGCCTTTTTATTTTTATTAAATTCCTCTAATGCATCAAAAATTATGGCAATTTTTCTGTGAATGCTTGATATTGTTCTAATATTTTCCTATATTTTTTTATCATTTCAATGCATTTTTCCATTTATTAGAAAGCATTAAAGAGCTATTTATTCCATATTTGACTATAAAATACAGAAAAAGTATAAAAAAATATCGAAAATATCCTCAAAAACCTATATGTCATGATTACTATATAATATTGCTCTAGTCCAAAAATTACAAAAAATAATAAAAGAAAACCTTAAAAATTAAAAAACCCAAAAAATATAGAAACAGTAAAAATTCCTAAAAATTCTAAAAAACTAGATTTATATTTCTTTCTTTTTTCATATTAAAAATAGTTTTGGAATTTTTTAACTATATATCTATTTTAAAAATCAAAACAATCTAACTATTAATTATATCTACAGTTTTATATATCTAAATCAATGAAAAATACCTAAAAATCATCAAAAACTACAAAAAAATCACATAAAATAGATGAAATATTTAAAATACAAAACATTTTATTTTGTAATTTTTCGAAATATAAAACAATATTTATAAATACAAACCCTATCTAGACTATATATGTTATATATTACTTATATACCTATTATATTAATATTAATTATAATTATATAATATATATTTTTAAAACTTTAAAAATTAAAAAAACTGTTCTTGGATATGTTTTTAGAATATTTATGTATTTATTATGTATATCATTATAGTATTTATCTTATACATATTGACAAATATAGATATATATATACACTTCTTATATCTTAAAAAGAAAAGGAAATTAAAAAATGTAAAACTAAAAAAAACCAAAAATTAAAAATATGGAAATATAAATATAATATAAAAATCCATAAAATAAAAAAATACTTACAACCCGCAAAACTAATTAAAAATCAGAAAACAAATACACCCAAGTAGGTTGCTCATTTTTCTCTGCTCCCTTTTCCCCTATGTGGTTCTACACTCTACACTTATTCACTATACACATATTTTGTAGAGTTAAAATAAAATAAATTATGACTCACTTCACTTTGATTGCTTTATTCATATTATATGGGATGATTATTGTCTGACTTCGTCGGTTTTGTGAGCAGTTGCCTCAGCGACTTGTGTTCCAGCCTTGTTGGGATACAAGATCCTTACAAAATCTGAGTCAACAGGCACATGCAACTCTCATTTTAGGCTATGACATGGCAGTGCATGACGTGGATTTTACCGGAAGGACTATTACTTCTTTGTTCTAAATATCACTTGCTCGCTATCACTGTGAAGGAGATACAACTCGAAGGGACCTCTCGTAAAAGGATGATGATTGGAGAATGGGGGTTACACAGTGGTTTTGTTCGAGGTTCGAGTTATTGGAAGTGGTTATGTCAACCACTGATAGTTCACGTAAGGAGGAGATATTATATTGAGCAGATTGTGAAGACAAGGGTCGAACCGATGACAATATGGTAACGGACTCACGTTGGGAAGACATATGGAATGGCAGAGAGAACTGAGAGATGTACTGCTAGTGATGCGTCACTTCGTAGGCAATTGGTTGGAGGTTGAAGACTATCGATGATCGTTGGATATGAGGTTACAATGACCCTGATTTGGGCACGTGCGACTCAAAGGGAGCTACTTGATCATTTGATCAAGCACTCTTGGTAGAGGCTGGGACTGGACTAGCAGGAACCGTCTGATCGAGATCTTACACGGTGGAGGTCTCATGTGGATGGGGCTAAAGAGTTGGGTGCATGTCAATCTATGATTGGGCCATGTGGTCCGATGAAAGATAAACAAAAAATCTTGTAAAATAAAAATAAAATGGTAATTCGGATAAACAAAAAATGTTCTACATGAAAGTTGTGTATTTTTTAAGATCTACAACTTTCATTTCGAACTCAAAACCAAAATACACTATATATAAATACTTAATATTTTGTAAGTATTTTTAAGGAATAAAAATACCTTTTTTAATTATTTTGTTTTTTAGCATTATGAGTAATATACAATATATTATGTATAATATTATACTAATTTTTATTGGATTTTTAATAAATAGAAAACACATAAATAAAATGAACTATAAACACATATATAAAATAATTAGACTTAATTATTTATAAGGTGTTAGAAGTGAATTTAAAGTAATTAATTAATAAGAAAATTGATTGGTTTAGGATAGAGTATCAAATAATAAAAATAAATTTAATGAATATGAGAATCATCACCCCCTATACTTAAGCTTTTCTCCTCATTGAGCAAATAACGAATAAATAAGTAAGTAGAATCCCTGATTGTGAATGTGAAATACATGACTTGGCATTCGGATTAAAAGTTTTTATTTAGCTCTTATACTCCAAGTTTAATAAAGTCTCACTCAAAAGGAACTTACCTCCCCTAATTATCGGGCTCTCTGTATACATACATACATACATACTTATATATACATATATATATAAGGAGTATGACATTTAGTGTGGATTACATATACAAGTGTAGAGTCTGAGCTTCACCTGAGGTTTCAGTCTAAAAGATTATCCGTAGGACCCAACCCTCAGCTCCAGGGAATAAATAGAGTCTCACTTCCTTCCACCATCTCTATATACTCCAAGTTCACGTGCGGAGAGAATGGCCAATTATGGAGGATTTAGGTTCGTGTAATTTTTTTCTCCTCTCGTGGGAACGAGGGTCATTGAGTGCCTTATTACCATACACATTATTTTTGGAATTAATCACTATGTCCATCAAAAAAATCTGAGTCGTTTGCACATGTTTTTCTGGGACATATTGGGGTAAAGAGTATCTCTTTGAAGTATCCATTACACCTTCGATACCAAGGCTTGCACAGCTTATGATGTAGAGCCCTTGTATTGCACTATCCTGACTCAAAAGGCCTAATAGCTTTGGTCCAAGTAGACATTTTGAAAAGGTTGGGCGCTTTCTAGTAACATAAGCTCTTGATATTTTTGTAATGTATGAGCTTTTCTTTGTAATAATTTCTTTTCTCTTTTATTTTTGGCTATCTCCATTGATTTTAACAAGTTGTCACACACTGATAAACTTTTTTTATGGTTTTATGCACACTGGCACCTTTGTCAACATCGTATAGGAACCTTGTTCCCATACTAGTTCAGGTTTTATGAAGTAATAATTAATCTTATCCCATCCTCAAGCATCATAAAATCAGATCCCAACTCAAACACTCATCCTATTTCCTCAGGAAAAACCTCAACTCATCACAATGATAATGTAATTGTGCATGTGTAGTACTGGTCTAATTCTTTTAAGTATAGAAATTCTACATGCTATATAGCATGTATATCGTGCAAAGTAGAGAGTTTGAGTTATTAATTCCTAAGATCCTAATGAACAAGATTGGTCAAATATTAAGTTAAGTATCACTCTAAACCAAGTATCTTAAACTGTACAAATCTCGTGTCACTCTAAAACCACTTATTAGTTATTTTAAATATTTTATTTTATATATTTTTAATATTATTAACTATTTTTATTTTTATATTTTTTGCAAGTTGTAAGAATATACAAAATAATGTGTCAAAATCATTTATACTCCTTTTCAAACAATATGTAAAACATTTTACAAAAACATGTCATGCATCCATATATATATATATATATATGAATTTTCAAAATATTTTACAAATCATTTTCCAGATCAGTTTTTGTAATATAATATCAAAACATTTTAAAGTACGAGCTATGGGCAAAGTATATATGAAATATGTACACTACGCCCCCCCCATACATAGCATGTGTTATGTCCTCATGGCACAAAGTGAAATTAAGAACATAACTCGTACTAAGTATATAGAAGAGAACTATACGTGAATCGGAATAGGCACTACCTTCCTATACTTAGTCTTTAAATAGCCTAAGTGTAGGAAGTAAATACAGAAGAATCATGTATCAAAAGAATAGAAGAATAGAAAGAATATACAAACATAATCTCTACCCTGCCCCCCAACCCCACCAACCATGTACTCAAACTTTAAATAGCCTAAGTAGAGAGCAAAATCCTCAATAAGAAGGAGGCGGGTTACACATTCCACTTTGCCAAGATATGAGGTTCATGTGGTGATAATCACCCCAGGTATGCGTTAAGTCTACGGGCACTCCAGGGCCTACCCACGCTTGGGAAAATCCATCGGTCCTCCCTGGCCTGATGTGTGGATAACGAGGCCACCTTCACAACCTTCTCCCTCACTATATATGCCACTCCATGGGCTAAAGTGATGCCAACCTTGTTCCCTTGAGTTTCTCAAGCACCATGCCTCTTGCCTGAAAGAACAAAAATATCAAGTGAAACAAGCTAATGTTAGAAGGAAAAGAAGGGGTGAATCTTTAGAGTTACCGAATCTATTATGAACTGAATCTCTGTTGATGCATCTCATGCAGAGGTAAGAATGTCCTCGAAATAATTAGTCCACATGAAGTAAATCTGCTCAATCAAGACTAATTGTTCATTAGATTTGACGAAGTTCTTCGACAATTATTCATTAACAAAGAACGAGAGTGCATTATCTACAAGATTAGATATCCTTACACTACCTTTAACTTGCACTTCTCTCACTACATAGGGGCTTGTCCTTTTAGACTTAAGTTTGCCATAAAAAACCTTAAATTAGCATTAAACAGTCATACATTTTGTCTTGGAACAAAGTTTTTGCACCTAATGTGCTAATCATGCCATTTCTTGACTATGCCTCTGTAGACCAAATTATTGTCATACGCACTGTTGCATATCTCTATGAGTTCATTCAGGTTCAAGTCTCGACACAACATCCCTAGTTGACAGTTCCAATTTATCTTTTTGATTTTCCATTCAGATTTATGCACTAATTCAATGGGCAAATGACATGGCTTGCCATAGATCATTCTGAAATAAGAAGTACCAAAACACATCTTGTAAGTAGTCATGTAGGCCCATAGAACTTTGTGCAATAGCTGAGACCAATTATTCTAATCAGGATGAACTATCTTCTAAAGTATGCTCTTTACTTTTCTATTTGAAACCTCTAACATATTGTTAGATTGTGGGTGGTAGGGACTACTAACTCTATGATCAATTCCCTAGTCCTTAACTAAGTTTTTCATATCACGGTTCACAAAGTGGCTACCCCATCTGAAATGAGAACTTTTGAAACTCCTAACATAGAAATGATGTGATCTTTCGTAAGCTTATTGGTAGTCTTGTTGTCTACGGTTCAGGTTGGGATAGACTCCACCCATCCAGACAAGTAATCAACCGCTAATAATATGTGCTCATATCCATTACTATTAGGGAAGGGACCCATAAAATCAATACCACATGCATCAAAAACATCACAAAATATCATAGGTAGAATGGGAATTTCATCTTTTGATCCAACTATCCCTCCCATTCTTTGGCAAATCTGGCACACCCTAACAAAATCAAAAGCATCTCTAAACAAGGTCAGCTAATAGAATCCACATTGGAGTACTTTGTGCATGGTTCTCTTTCCTAAGTGGTGTCCTCCTACTTCTAAAGAATGATAGTGAGCGAGGACACTCTGGTATTCCTCCCAAGGGATACACCTTATCCAAACACAATACAGTCCTTCAAATAAAAGGAAAGATCCTCCCAATGGTACTTCCTTGATTCCGAATTTAGTCTATCAATGCAATTCCTATTCCAACCTTGCAGATCTTGCTTGGAGACTATATAGTTCACCATATTGGCATAACATGGAAGTGAGTTAATAACACAAATTGACTCATCCAGTAAATTATTTATAATAGGTTCTAAATCAGTAATCCTTTAACTTGATTCTGGATAAATGATTAGCCACAATATTCTTAACCCTAGGTTTATCTTTACTCTCAAAATCAAATTCAGGTAGTAATAAAATTCATATAAGAAAATGCGACTTCACATCCTTCTTTTCCATTAAGTACCGAATTGTTGTATGATCTATGTAAATAGTCACCTTGGACACTAAAATGTAAGACATGAACTTCTCTAAGGCCCAGACTACTACGAGTCGTTCCTTTTCAGTTATTGTATAATTCTTATATGCTAGATCTAATACTTTACTCATGTACTGAAGTGCAAGCAGAATCTCATCTCGTCTTTGTCCTAACACTGCTTTAATATCAAAATCTGATGTGTTAGTCATGATCTCAAAGGGAATAGACCAATCACGACCTTGCAAGACATGTGAATCAACAATCTTTTTTCAATAGCTCAAAGGCCCCATGATACATGTGATCTATAATGAACTATGTCTTTTCCTTGGAGCTTGATTAGTGGTCTGGCAATCATTGAAAAATCCTCGATAAATCTTCTGTAAAATCAAATATATCCTAAGAATGATTGCACTGACTTCACTTTGGTTAGTGGATCAAGCTTAATTATCACATCCACCTTGGTAGGATAAACATCCATTCCCCTCTTGGAGATGACATATCTCAACACGATGTCCTCCTGAACCATGAAATGGCTTTTCTCCAAGGAGAGAACCAAATAGACTTCATTGCACCTTTGAAAGACTCGGTCCAAATGTTTAAGACATGTATTAAAGGAATCACATGAATTGAGTAATCATCCATGAAAATATCCAAGAAATTACCCACCATCTTGCCAAATACAACAATCATGCATCACTGAAAAGTACCTGGAGCATTACAAAGCTTGGACAGCATATGCTTGAATGCACATGTCTCGAATGAACACGTGAATGTGGTCTTTTCCTGGACTTCAGATCTATGACTACTTGATTATATCTAGAGTATCCATTAAGAAAATAGAATAACTCTTTCCCTACTAGTCTCTCCAAAATTCGATCAATAAAGGGTAAGAGAAAATGATCTTTCTTAGTTGTAGCATTCAAGCGTATGTAGTCTACATGCCATGATGATTGTATCATGTCACAATATCTTCACCCTCTTCATTAGTGACCATCTAAATTACAGACTTCTTCGGGACAACATCCATTGGGTCCACCCACTTGGAGTCTGATATGGGATACATGAAACCTTCTCCACATCACTTTCGAATCTCTTTCTTAACCACTTACATTGGATTTGGGTTGAATATCAGAAATTCACAAGAAGGTCTGGCATTTTCCTCAACATAAATGTAGTGTAAAGAGAGAGAAGGGTTAATCCCAACAAGATCTAACACTCTCCAACCTATGGACTTGTGGTTCTTTCTAAGACTTTAAGCAACCTAGGGTCATGTTTTACAATCAACCTAGAGCTAATTATGATATGATATCTATTCGTGTGTCTCGTAAGAAAGGCATACTTCAATGTAGAAGGTAATGATATTAGCTATGTTAATGAATTATCATCTAATTGGTCATGCTTCACCATATATGAATCTAGTTCTGTGTTGTATGAAGGTAGTTTTTGCTATGTTGTGCTTTCCACAAACAATGTTATGCCTTTAGTTGGATCGCCAAATATCCTCAATAAGTTATCCAAAGCCGCATCAAACTCAACAAACTCAACCTTTTATTATTCTGTAAGAGATGGAATTGACAAGTCTAAAGAGATTTCTGAGTTGTCATAAGAGTAGCTGGATGCATCAATCAAGAAACTCAACAACACCCAGCAAACTTCATTGCGTACATTGTCCTCCAGATTAGAGGATATCACTAAGTACTGTCGGGGTCTGTCTCCATGGCCCAACTTTGCCTATAACTATGCATTCTACCTTCGAAGAATAATAGTCTATGCTACGTTCTGAATCAAGTATTTGCTATGTAGTTTGCTACATCTCTAGCTCCACTTCTATGCATGGAGAGCAGACCTTCATCGTCCTAGTTGGCAATCAAATAAAGCATCATCTATCCTAAGAAAAGGCCACGCTCAAATTATCTGGGGCTCTCTCTTATGATTGGGGATTTCCATCTCAAGGACAGTGAAGTCTACCATGTACTCTTGTCCCGCAATTTATCAGCGAACTGGAATAGGGCCCTTTATTTTTTGAGAGTCCCTAGATCTATCATACAAATCTAGAAGTATATATGAGGTTAATAGATGAACTATTATCTAGTAGGGTATATGCAAATACTGGTGGACATGCGAGCCCATGATGAGCCATTATGCAATAATTGTTATTGCAAATATCATTCCCTAATCTGAAATGAAGAATAACTAATCTGCATAATAGGTCCCTTAGTAAAATTAGGGTTATGTACCATGGCCATCTTACTGATCATATAGCTGTTGATTCTATTATTAAATCATAGAGGCTGGTGCTTGGATGAATATCTAAAGAGTTAGAATGAGGACTTATCAAGTACCGTAAAATGGTTGTTAAGAGATGCTCTCCAGCCTGAGTAAGAGATGGCAATTCGTTCTCACTTAGATGATATCTGACCGAACTCTTGATGCAGGTCCTCTACATGGGAATATAGATTCAAAGGTGTCAGATTAGCTAGGTCAAAAAGCTGACTTAACAAGATCGAGATAACCAAAGTCCTATGTCGTATGCTGTCATGATATAGGCACACATCCACTAACCGGCGATAGATGTGTTACTATATGTTCAAGTATGTACATTTGGCAGACCAATAGGTTGATGGCCTAACCAAGGTATATACACCAATACGATGGTGTGTGTGAAAGGGCATATGAGTAATACAATCTCTCAAAGGGATCATACAGGTTCATTGCTGAACCGGAAGACATGAGCTCACTCATGAGATGTTGGGAAGAATCAAATTCCGCGCGGGGTTGCCTCTCTTTAGAAGGTTTGCTGAATTTGTAAGGTTTAATATATGCTTTTGGAACGTATATGATCAACACCAAGGTATGATATATGCTTTTGGAAAGTATATGATCGATACCGACTCCCAATGATCGAATGAGAACCTTAATGATAAAATCCTAAAGGAGATAGTCTTAAAAAGGAGATCTAAAACTTCATATTTATTCTAGGTCTTCCAGTATAAAAGATGTACATGTATTAGGAATGCTTGAGGGTGATGTGGTCATAAACGATTGTATAACCATGATGCATCCATTCCGAGGGAGTGATGAAACAAGTCTGAATTTTAGTGACTCCTCTCATAGAGAAGTAATCTAATCTTAGTCCAAATGTTGGACATTGATATGAATGTGATTCAGATGTAATGAGAAGATTAGATTTGCGATCTTGATTTAATCAGGCATCTTTGGGAGGTCCGCAAGATCTGGATTTGAGATGTGATCTCAATATCCAAGTCACTATACATGGAACAATACAATCTCCCTATCCTTATCTCCAAGTATCTGCGGAGAAGGTGCATTATTCTTGAAGGAGTTAAAGAATAATTTCATTGTTGATATATGGATCCGAGTATTGAAGAGAAAATGGATAATTAAATGTGATTTAATTATCGTAAATAATATGAATTTTGTTCATATTATAAGGAGAGTTATCTGAGATAATTAAATGTGATTTATTTATAAAAGATGTGAAAGATATGAATGTGATTCATATTATTTGGGCACATGAGAATAGAGATCCAAGAAGATTAAATGTGATTTAATTATCATGGATATGAATAATGTGGATAGCACAATCCATATTAATCAGGTATATTATAAGTGTAATTTATAATATATTAGAGAGAGAGCATATTGTGATTTATATTTGTTGATTTATTATTGATGTGAATTGGATTCACATTGGATAATTAATTGAAAATATATATTACATTTTATTTTGGGTTGTGAATGTGATTCACATTTTTCCAATGGCATGATTACAATATTCACAAGATAATTATAAATTAATTTTGTGAAATAATTTACAACAAATGTTGTTGTAAATCTTGGAGATCTCATGAGATTTTGAGGAGATAGACCCATTCCATCTCAAAGGGGTGGCCGTCCCCTCAATTTTAGGGGATATGGTCAATCTTCTCATTATCTCAAAAACTAGTCAATTGATTTGATTTGAAATTAATTTATATTGATTTATCAATATATATTAATTTTAATTAAGTTAATTGTTGTTGCGTTTTTACTATAATATCATAGCCATTGAGAGAAACACAACCAATCTCAACCATAGATCATGTGTTGTCCATGGATTGAGATCCATGGACTCCCCAAACCCTATATAAGAAGAGGCACCCCTTGCTCTTCAAGTTAGACGATTACAACATCAAATCATATGCTCTCTCCCCTTCTTAATCTAAATGCCAAGTCTCCCTCCTTCTCTCCCATTGTGACCGTCCACCATGGAGCCATAGAGAGAGTCGCCATCACCGCATCATCACCGTTATGCTACCGGAGTATTTGCTTGTGGATCTCCATCTCCTCCGGTTTGCCTTGTTCGTGAAGAAGACGGCGTATCTCGTGTGACGAGATCAGGAGATACTCCGATTGGATCATCGACATGTATTGTGAGGAGCACGTGTCTCATCAACGTGCTCGCAAGTGTCTCCTCCGTCAGATCGGACTTGAGACAGGAGGTCTCTTGGTTTAGAGACTCGAGCGCTTCAAGAGATAACCTTAATACTTATTATGGTTTAGATGAAATGATCCGAGAAATGTTCTTGGATCATGTGGTTTCATCACATTAAAACTTTTTAAATTTTGCTACATCGAGCAACTAGAGCGACTAGTCGCTCCCGATCGCATACGATGCATTCCTCACGCTTCCGTGATGCACTTAAGGATCTTTTCATATCCTTCAATTGATATTAGATCCAGGTTAGAGGTTTTGTATGCGATCCATGAACCTAGGAAGACTTGGGTTCGTTAGGGATTGTGAAAATTTTATCGCGTTTCTTTTTGCAGACCTGTTTTGTGAATATTTTTAGCCCTGTTTAAAGTGTTTAAATATAAAACTATAACTTGATAATATTCTCCATTAATTAAGGAAATTGTGGGAGATGAGTTTGCGTGATTTGGAATCTGATAACTCAAGATATGATCATTTTAATGAACCTATATCCACTGTTTAGGGGATGGCGAATCATGACGTAATTAAAGAGTTAGTTACTGTTTTGAAACACCTAGAAATATGTTATTATCACATGGATTATGTTTTAAATTAAATTAGAAAACTTTAGAAACTGACTTTGCATAATTTGAATTTAAATTGATTGAGATATGCTAAATTTAATATGTAGGAGTCATTGCTGGAAATTGCATACTTAATTATGAACCATGTGATTGTCATTTAATTTTTATGGAAATTAATGGTTAATTTATTGAGATAATTATTGATAAATATTTTTGAAATATTTAATGATGATAATTATTTCATTAAATGACAATTTCATAACCAATAATTGATTAGATAAGATCTAAATCACAAATTGGTTACATCATACACTTTCCAACAAACAAGTTGTTTGAATAGGTTTGGGGATTTGTTTAGCAAATCTCCTTATAATGTTAATCAAAATAGTTTTGATTATTATTATATGGTATAATTTCGGTTGAAAAACTGATTATCATCTCAAGTACAAAGTGATCGACTTGGCTTTATCTTTTCCGGAGGCAGATATGGTGTCTAGTCGGGGAGCGATGGGGTAGCGGGTTGCACCGTGTGCGGTCTGTCCCACTCCCATCGGTATTGGCGATAACAACGGGTAGGGAACTGATAATGCTTGAGAAATCATGATTTATTTTCTAATTATTAAAATTTTAAATAATATGTATTTTAAGATAATACCTTATTTCAAGTAACAATAAAGAATATTTGTTCGATATTAATTGGATCATTAATTTAATATGATTAGATTAGTTGGAATACGATTAAAAATAAAACACTCTATTGTAATCAGAGTTGTTATTTACTTTGGAAGAATTAATTTTGTGAGTATGATTCATAATAATTAATTAAAATTTGAACATGATATGGGGGATCACGTAAGTGACATCCATGGTCTCACATCAAGGCAAAGGGTTCCGTCGCCAGAGATTGTATGTCGGAGATGCCTGTCCGAAGTGACTGCTCTTATATACAATACATTTGGATCGGGCTCCTTGCTTCTTAAAAGAGTAATGACATATGCGTAGTGACCCCAATAATAGGTCCTCATATTATTGGGGCGATATTGGATTGCGCATAGCAAGTTGTATTCATATTGACGATTGATTCAATTAATGACGGGTCAACATCACCTTAGGGGTGGTGGGCCCAGGTGTTAAAGATCGAATTGGGAAATGCAAGTTGGACTTGCAAGGTGGGATGTGTTCCCGTTTTTTTAATTTGAGTTACAAGTTCTCATATTATTGGGATGTGACAAAGATAAGAAAAGAGATCTCAGATCTTGCTTAAGATATAATGGTAAGTATATTTCTTACATTGAAAGTGATTAAGGGAATGAACTTTCAGTGTTGACAAGGCAAGACAACTTTGATACAAAAATTCCTAAATCAAAGTAAAATATGTATGTATATATATTTATATATATTTATGCAAATTTCTTATTTCAGATAGTCCTTCATTAAACCCACTCAATACTATACTCAATAATAACCAGTAAAATATCATGGATTGTATCCATGATCAAGATATTGTACTTGCAGTTGGACACATAATGTATGTGGTTGCAAAGTGTAAGTTTCCTCATAATAACGAGGAATGACAATTAAATAGACAATAGGACTACAACCCTAGGGTTTGTATATCTCTATAGTCTTGATCTCTCATCGAATGTACTTTGGAAGTTACATGTCGATGATGATCGTAATTGTCAAACAATCCTTATAAAAACCGAAGAAGATGTTGTGGCATACATATGTGCTCTCGACATTTAATCATGAATACCATAGTTCACTGCATCATGCAGAATGGTGGCCTATAAGAGATGATGTATTCAAATATTTGAGTACCTACCTGAATCTAAGTCTTTAAGAGTTAAGATGTATATAGATATGATGAATGTCATCATTCTGCTATCTGTACTCAAGTATTTCACGAAGCTTCATAATATTCATATTGTATGAATTGAAGCATGTAAAAATATTGAATTCTCTTATATTGAAATCTTTTGAATTCAACATAAGAGATCATTTATCTTAAGCAATGGTTTTTTATAGATGGAAGGACTGCAATGGAAGCATGGGTCTGACCTAAGCAAGAAGGAAAGTCAAGGAGTTAATTGTACTTCTGTAACTTCCATATGACATCCAAAGAGTCAGATAAATGCCAATACTGTAATAAGCCGATGTATTGATAGTGTGACTATCAAGTCTATCTTGGGTCCATAGAGAAGGACACAAATAGTTCATTGGAATAATATATAGCTACATTTAATCATTGAAATTGACTTTCTTATTGGATAAGATTAAAAGTCTAATCATTGTATCTCATTCTTCTATAAACACTTGCAATTGGTTGCATAGGTTTTAGAATACTAGAAACTTTGATCTTAAGGTTTAATAGTCATCCACATGGATATTGATACAATTGTTGCAACAATCTCTATTGGATAGATGGACTACATATTTTCAGTGGAAGAGCCCTTAGAAACTGTTTGTACGACCTAGATATTAGAAAACACTCATAGTTTATTTCTAACTATTGAAAATAAAGATGAATTATGGAATAGACCTTTCATAAAGAGCTATGATGGATATATTTCAGATAGTAATCTAATATCTAGAGAACTCTACTAAATTAGAAAATTAATGGATTACAATTTCTAATACTGAAAATTGAACCTTAAAAGATCAATAGGGGATGAAGATCATTTGACAATGATCTGGCATCAGACTTTGGGCATATGTCTATTGATGAGATCAATAGACTAGTAAGAGATGAAGCTTTAGAATGTATGAAATTTCAAATCTTACTTGTGAATATTGTATTCAAAGGTAGAAAATGTCTAATTCACCCTTCTCTAGGAATGGTGTTCGATGCCAAGGTATTCAAGATCTCATACATAGTGATGTATGTGGATCGTCTATATCATAATGAACATTAACAATATGTGATATCTATTGATGATTATTTGTGATATGAGATTTCTTCCCTTCACCTTAGAAAGCTTTGAAATGTTCAAAGATTTCACAATTTTGGCTTAGAACCAAAGTTTGAAGGAAGATGAAATGAATTTGATCTAATCATGGTAGCCACTACCTATTATATGAATTCAAGGAAGACCTTACAGAGAAAGGAATATCATTCCTATCTCAATTCTCCTAATACACCTAAACTCAACAGTGTTATAGGAAGATACAATTGATCATGTGTGACATTATTTGATCAATGATGAATCTTAGCACAATTATCTATTAGTTTCCAGGTATATAAATGTAGTAGAGACTACATTATATATCATTAATAAGATCCCATGTAAATCTAAACCTTAAAATCCTCATTACCTATGGTTTGGAACCTAGACTATTGTTTGACACTTGAGGATTTAGGGTTGCTTGGTCCATAACTTTGTCATGGATGCAAGTAAGTTGGAATCTAGCACCATAGGGTGCTACTTTATTAGGAAAATAAAGGATGGTATTGGATACCTACTTTAAAAGATCTCATATCTAAGGATGTAATACTTAGAGGATGACTCTCTTGAGAATAAATATGAAAATGAAGTGAATGAACTCATTTAGTCTTGAGAAGATAATGAGGCTCCTGAAATGGGAAACCAAAAGGACAATTAAAGATGAAACACTAATACCTCTTCAAATGAGTTTGAAGATGGATTCCATGTGTTAGAGAAATCTGATAATGATCGAACTTCATGTGATGAAGCTTCTGAAGATCATGTCATGGTAAAATGGATGTTAATAATTAAGTCTAAAGTAGACTTCGTGTACAAGTGTTGCATATGGACCCTCAAGGATCCACCTAAAAGAGTAATACCCGTTAAGGTATAAATAGATCTTCAAGAGAAAGAGGGAATCCGATGAGAAGGTAGGGACCTTCACAACATGGCTCGTAGACATGAGCTACACACCGAAGAGAATACATTTCTTGCAGTGAGACATGCTCTTCAGCATCCTTGCTTAAACCCATCGGAATATTTCTAACTGTAGCTACAACTTGACTTTGACATCTTCAAGATGGAAGTCAATGTTGCATTTTTTCATTAATACCTCTCCAAGGATATTCATACGAAGTATCCCCAAGGCTTATAGTTGAGGAAAGCAAGCAGTGAAAGCTGAATAACTCCATCTATGAACTGGAATAAGCTTTTTGTAGTTGGAACATTGGATTTGAAGAAATCATAAATGTTATGATTTCATATAGAATCTTGATGAACCATGTTAAACTTAGTGGGAGTGCCACTGTGTTCATCATTCTAAATGAAAATGATATCCTAATCATTTGGAATGATAAAAGATAATGAAAATAAGTGTTTTATTTCTTGCTTTTCCATAGCTTGAGATATAATCTCAAGGATTACTCTTAGATCAGTTGTTTAGAAGCAATGAAAAGAGGGTATTGGGATCGTCACATTAGTGGTAACCTTGGTCATATTCCATTCTTGGAAAAATCTCAAGGAAGGCTTCTTTCCCTTAAGATATAGTACTGGCCTATCTGAAGGGATAGCACCTCAAGGAGTTGAGGAAGTGAATGTTAAAACTACTTGCCCTTGTGCATCAGTTACGAGAAGTTGTGTGTATGCTAGATATGTACAAAAGTAAGATGTCTGCCATGCAGTGGGAGTAGTAAACTATTACTAATCCTACTATGGAGATAAAAACACTTGATTGCAGCAATAACAATGTCTTCATAGATGACAAGACTATAAAGATAGTGATCTCTAGGTCTTATCTTCAAGAGCTTAAGACTTTATAGATGGAGATCTAACAGGTCTTAATTGCGGATAGCATACGAGATAAAGATCTCCAGGAATAAGGGTATTCTTATAAGGGTAATAGAAAAAATGGTTATAATAATTATCGAGCTCTAGTGTCAAGGATACTATATCTGACAAAATTGAGTATTGGTGCCATAGATGCAACATTCACATTCGATGCAAGCATTGTTGCTAGTAGATATGCAAGTGTCGTAAAAGGACTTGGCATACTCTCTCGGGAACATAGTGACTGATCAACTTACCTAGCTTATTTTTCTAAATAGCCTATGATTGTCACATGAGTGAGGGTTTAAATATTAGCCCATTAATGGCTCTATGGGCTAGTGGGAGATTGTTGGACAAGAGAGCCCACGATGAGCCATTATGTAATAATTGTTATTGCAAATATCATCCCCTGATATGAAATAAAGAATAACTAATTTGCAAAATAGGTCCCTTAGTGCAATTAGGGTTATGTACCATGGCCATCTTAATGATCATACAACTGTCGATTCAATTATTGAATCATAGAGGCTAGTGTTTGGATGAATATCTAAAGAGTTAGATAGAGGACTCATCAAGTACCGTAAATTGATTGTTAAGAGATGATCTCCAGCTTAAGTAGGAGATGGCAATCCGTTCTCATTTGGCGGATATCCGACTGACCTCTTGACGCAGGTCCTCTGCATGGGAATAGAGATTCGGAGGTGTTAGATTAGTTAGGTCAAAGAGTTGACTTAATGAGATCGAGATAACTAAAGTCCTATGTCGTATGATCTCACGATATAGGAATACATCCTCTGACCGAGATAGATGTGTTACTATATGTCTGAGTATGTACATTTGGAAGTCCAATAGGTTTATGACCTAACTCGCTTTGGAAGCTTGACTGAATTTGTAGACTTTATATATACTTTTGGAAAACATATGATCAAGACCTAGGTATGATATATGCTTTTGGAAAGTATATGATCGATACCGACTCCCAATGATTGAATGAGAACCTTAATGATAAAATACCGAAGGAGGTAGTCTAAAAAGGATATCTAAAACTTCGTATTTATTTTGGGTCTTCCAGTATGCAGGATGTACATGTATTAGGGATGCCTGAGGGTGATGTGATCATAAACGATTGTATAACCATGACGCTTCCATTCTGAGGGAGTTATGAAACATGTCTGGATTTTAGTGACTCCTCTCATAGAGAAGTAATCTAATCTTAGTCCAATTATTGGATATTGTTATGAATGTGATTCAGATGTAATGACAATATTAGATTTGCGGTCTTGATTTAATCAAGCATCTTTGGGAGGTCCGCAAGATCTAGATTTGAGATGCGATCTCAATATCCAAGTCACTATATGTGGAACAATAATCGTCCTATCCTTATCTCCAAGTATCTGCGGAGAAAGCGTATTATTCTTAAAAGAGTTCAAGAATAATTTTATTGTAGATATATGGGTCTGAGCATTGAGAAAATGGATAATTAAATGTGATTAATTATCATGAATAATATGAATTTAATTCATATTATAAGGAGACTTATATGAGATAATTAAATGTGATTTAATTATCAAAGATGTTAATGATATGAATGTGATTCATATTATTTTGGCACATGAGAATAGAGATCCAAGATAACTAAATGTGATTTAATTATCATTGATATGAATAGTGTGGATAGCACAATCCATATTAATCAGGTATATTATAAATGTGATTTATAATATATTAGAGAGAGCATATTGTGATTTATATTTGTTGATTTGTTATTGATGTGAATTGGATTCACATTGGATAATTAATTGAAAATGTAATTTACATTTTCATTTGGGTTGTGAATGTGATTCACATTTTCCTAATGGCATGATTACAATATTCACAAGATAATTATGAATTAATTTTTTAAAATAATTTACAACAAATGTTATTGTAAATCTTGGAGATATCATGAGATAATGAGATCTCATGAGATAATGAGATCTCATGAGATTTTGAGGAGATAGACCCATTCCATCTCAAAGAAGTGGTCGTCCCCCCCTTTTTTGGGGATAAGGTCAATCTTCTCATTATCTCCAAGACTTGTCAGTGGATATGATTTGATTAACTTATATTGATTTATCAATATATATTAATTTAAATTAAATTAATTGTTTTTATGTTTTTACAACAAGATCATGGCCATTGAAAGAAACACAAATCAATCTCAACCATTGATTATGTGTTGTCCATGGATTGAGATCCATGGTCTCCCAAAACCCTGTATAAGAAGAGGCACCCCTTGCTCTTCAAGTTGGATGATTACAACATCAAATAATATGCTCTCTCCCCTTCTTTCTCTACACACCAAGTCTCCCTCCTTCTCTCCCATTGTGGCCATCCACCATGGAGCCATAGAGAGAGTCGCCATCGCTGCAGCGTCATCATTATGCTACCAGAGTATTTGCTTGTGGATGTCCGTCTCCTTCGGTGCGCCTTGCTCGTGAAGAAGATGTCGGATCTCATGTGATGAGATCAGGAGATTCGCCGCTTGGATCATCGACATGGATTGCGAGGAGCACACATCTCATCAATGCGCTCGCAAGCATCTCCTCCATCGGATCGGACTTGAGACAGGAGGTCTCATTGTTTAGAGACTCGATCGCAACCACACTTCAAGAGGTAACCTTAATACCTATTATGGTTTAGATGAAACGATCCGAAAAATGTTCTTGGACCATGTGGTTTCATCACATTAAAAAATTTTAAATTCTGTTAAATCGAGCAACTACTGCGACTAGTCGCTCCTGATCGCATACGATGCGATCCTGATGCTTCCATGATGCACTTAAGGATCTTCTCATATCCTTCAAATGCAATGTCATCGATAATTACACAACACATAATGTGTACCCATGTCTCTATTCTTTCTGGGTAACTTTGTTCTTCATACAGTAAGTAGTGGCGATTATAAAGACATGTGTTTTTACTTGGCTATTCGGTTTCTTCCTGCTTATCTAAGTTAGTGTGCATAACACCTGAAGGTATTTTTGGAATGCAGGATTGTTCGTTACGTATTGGTCAACTAGTACCTTAACCATGATGTTCTCACTATAAAACCATGCCATTTCTTGATCATCTTTCTGAATTTTGTTGATTACGTGCTTTCCTGCCATTAGACCACGAGGGAAAAGGATTGAAGATTTTGAAGAAGATGATGAAGAATCAGAATCATAAACAGAAACATGCTTCATTTTATTCTTAGAATCTAAATTCTTCATACATGAATCTTTATTACATTACTTGGAATCATAAATGCTATTGTATACTACAAGCTTGGGGATATATGTTGCTAGTATATCCTCCTCAACTAAAGATGCAAGATCCTCCATAGACTCTGAATTTGTGTCTCCATCGTGCTTTGTTTGTGTGCTCTTTATCCTCTCTGTAGTCTCAAGTGATCTCCTCCTCTGTTGATGAAGGTTGTACTATTGTATTTCTTGATGCATGTCTACCGTTCCTCTAAGGTATCCTCGATGGAGCCTCAAAAATATCCTCCTCTATGTCTCGTACCTGATTAGGTACGACCACTGTCCTTCCACTCTTGAGTGACATATGATTAACATTTTCAAATTAAAGGATCTCATGCTCAAATTGAGGTGAATCTGAGTAGTATACCTGGTCAAAATGTTGTTGTTGTATCTTGTTAAGGCTATTAGGGTTAGCCTAAACCTAGGAAATAATGGAGGTAGATGATACAAATCTCTCATCTTGTCATCGGAAGAAGCGGTTGATGTCAACCCTCATATCATGAATTCTGTTCATGTATGAATGGATCTCATCAAGTATTTCCTATTGTATGTTTGTAGGACCTGGAGAAGAAGAATGTTGCGAACCTAGGTTTTGCCAAGGTCCTCCATTTTGGAAGGTAGAAGATTGTGAAAACTGACCCTGTTGGCCGAGATGCCATTGTTGTTGTGGGTGACTCTGGTATATGGGGCCCTTCTAGCCTGACTGATATGGTTGCTGGCATACAAAATGTTGCCACTACGACTCTGAGTGGTAGGATCCAGGGCTTACCTGTGAAAGAAGAGGTGTAGGGGTGTTGATCGATAGGACAGAGGTGCATAATCCTCTCGGCTCTCAGCACATCACCCAATCGAATCAGTCAATTAATCAACCCACAATACATGAAATACAGTATAAGTGTACGGAGTGGAATTTATTATACCCTATAAAATGTTTGTATAGTCAGCAAGTGAAGGGGTTGAACCATTGAGAGAAAACTAAGGGTGCGTATATTTATTATTAATTAATAATAACTAATAATAATATTTTTTGTGTTCTGCCTTTTCTGATTTTTTGTGTTCTGCCTTTTCTGATTTTTGTGGCTTTTTACTTATATTTATTTTTTTATGAATTTAATTATTTTTAAATATTTTATACTTTTTTAATATTATTATAATTTTATTTTTTTTAATTAAACATTTTTTTGTTTTTTCAAAGTATATATATAGTAATTATAATGATATTATATATATTATAAATAATATATAGGACATATAATATAAATATATATAAAGGAATAATGTTTTTTTGAATGTTTTAGATATGATATATATTTATAAGTAATAATAATATGCATTATATAAGTATTATAAAATATATATAGTATATCTAGGGTTTTATAATTTTAACTATACATAAATATTGTAAAACTTCAAAAAATAAAATGTTTGTATGTTTTTTCTATTTTTCTCTATTTTTGGAATTTTTATAGAAATTTGGCTAATTGTTATGCATTTTTAATATGATAAATGTTCAAAATAGTGAGAAAATAAATATGTCAAATAGTTTTGGGTTTAAACGATCGATAATAAATTAAAAATTTTCTAAAACTATTTTTAATGTATACTATATATAAGAAAGAAAAGTAAGAAACAAAAACAATATTTTTGGGTTTTTATAGAAGTTTTGCTAATTTTATGGTGTTTTTAGAGTTTTGTGATTTTTGGGGTTTTCTTTTGATATTTTTAATGATTTTTGATCTTTAAATAGAATATATAATAATATACTTGTATTAATTTTTTTGGAATTTTTATATGTGTTTTTATATATTTTGGAATTTTCTAAGCAAAGATGGAATAAAATACTTGTTATATTTTTTTCATAATTAGGAAATTATCTTAAAATGCCATGTTAAAAATATGTGTAAGAAATAAAGCTAGCAACAAGCTTAGTTAATTTTCCTACAATTTTAGAGATTATATGTTATTTTTAATAATAAATATACACAAAATAAAATTTTGGAGCTGGTAGGACCTATTTTCAATTTAAAAGAATCTAAATGCATTTAATAACCTTAAAACTAAAGTCTAGGGTCATGCAAGAATTTTTTCCAATTAAATCCACATTTAATATGCGCTTGGAAGGGATATAAATATAATTAAATTAAAAGTCATAGTCATTCATGTAATAATTTCACAAGCATTGCAATTTCTACAAGTAAACACTAAATACAAATGCCTAAAGTCGTGGGGGATTAGGTGCAAAAAGGCCAGCACTCACGCACATGGGTACGTGAGATGAGCTGGAAGAGGACCTAGATGCAATTATAAAGAAGTTCAGGGATCCTTTAAAAAATATTGTAGAAATATTTAAACATACATAAATATTTATGGGACTAGTAATTATATAAAAAAAGGTGTGTTGGGGTCTATGTGATTTACCCTCTAAGGTGCCTTATCAAACGACGTTCCTTGAGCCATGTCAGACCACTTAAGATGATCTATCGATCCTGGGCGGGCGACGCTTCGACTCTGATATGACAGCAAAGAAATAAAATAGCTGGGGATAAGGACGGGACGATCATGAGGGTGTTAAAAAGAACAACCCAAGAACAAAGCCTGGGTGAACATTGATAGTTGAGATCTCCTTGCTCCGGCCGTCTGCGTCTCTCCTGATGGGCTCAACAGCTCCTTGGGCCTCGTCCACGTCTGTAGGAAGGCCTTGAATGATTCCAAGTCCTTGATGAGGTCGCTTCCCTCATGGTTATTTATGTCATCAGTTGTAGCACCGCAGAGAGGTGTGCTACCAATAAACAAGGAAGAGAGAGAGGAAGGAATATAGATGATATAGAAGAAAATGTATATCTCTCTTTCCATTCACTTGAGATTTACCAAGTAAGTGTCCATGGGTCAAACACAAGGAGTTAAGAAGTATACCTAGAATTCGAGATCGATTTTGTGATTGATTTTTCTTCAAGAAACTCTTTTCATAATTTTTAATTTTTACGGTTTTTTTTATTCTTGCAATTTTTTATATTGATTTTTTTGTTTTTCAAGAGTGATTGATTTGTCAAAAGAATGATACAATATAGTAAGCATAATAAAGTGTAATGCAATATCTATATAGTGGTAAAAGTGAAGAAACAGAAATGAAATGATTTTTTCTTTATTTTCAAAATAAGTGATATTATAGTTTGCAAAATGATATACTACATAGTATATAGGTGATAGAATAGGTAGATGATACTATATAGGAAGATGACAAGAAAGAAATTGAGCAACGAGCTTGAATGTATGCACACAACAAAAATCAAAACAAGAAAAAAGATCAAAAAAATCAAAATAAAGAAAATAAGAAATAAAAATCCTTGAAAAATAAACCAAAATCACACTAGGATAGTGGGTTAATACCCTAGAAAAAGCAGCAAAAATTAAGGTATCTATGATGCCTAATATTCTCGGTATGTATAGGGGAACAACTGTAAGAAAATACTCTGGAAAATAAATGGAGACCTGCATTTAGGTCGCTGTGGAGGGACCTAAATGTAATTATGGAAAAACTCCACAACATGATGGAATTCTAGAAATCTCATGGGCTTATGGCGTAATTTCTCCACTGATTCATCTGATGGCAAGGATCATAAGTATAAATGCATTCTCAACTACTCGTCTGTAACAGGTGTCACAAGGTAACACCTCCTAGCGAGAAGAATTGTTGTTCCCAAAATCAGGAAGACGACGACGATTTGAACTATGGTGATGAATGCAGGCGATCGAAGACATCGCAAGGCTACTGATCAACTCTGTCAAGGCCAGAAGGAGGCTCCTCCTCCTTCGAGCACCCCTATTGCGAGAGGGTCAATGAAGATGAAGGAATCAAGAAGCCAAGGTTTCCAGGAGTTGGGAGTTGAAACTCGTGGATATCTCCAGGTATGCTTCAAATCACTTTGAAGACATGCATCAAATGGTCCTGAGAATTAGCTTCAAGCAATGAATGACCAACAAGAAAATGATTTGCTCGATTCCACGTGAATCGACCTGAAGTTGTTGTAGTTCTTGTGTGTAATATAATAGCTTTCAGTATAAGGATTTCAAACTCAAAATTGTAAAGGAATTCAAGTCAAATGGAGAGGGGTTTTTTTATAACAATCAAAGATAGATCATTTGGGTATCTAATAGGGTAATTAATTGACCGAAAAACTAATCAAATTAAGCTTATTTGGCTAAGGGAAAGTATACCTATGAATATTAAAGGTATAAGACATCTAGGTCTTAGCTCGAGGGCTGGTACTTGCCGACCTCTACACATTGCTAAACGCAATGCAAGATGAAGGACTCACCTTGGAACTCGTCATAAAACTCCCATCTTCCTCGATGAAGATAAATATCCTTTGTATGTCACCCAAAAATGGAGATCTAAGGCTCGAAAGATGAGGTTTCAGTCAACTTGAACAGAAGGCTGGTAAAGTTAGTTTTGGCGACCACATTAGGGGATTAAATAGGTGAAGATAGAAGTTAGTTAATAAATCCAAATGGCTATTGTGGAAGAGGTTGATCAAGTAATATAATCTACCGATTAGATTTGATTCAGGTGGAGGATCAAATGGGGAATAAATGCTAGAAGTTGCGATGTTGAAACAAGTTGCAACAGACCTCTTCTTGAAGAAGATTGTTGTGGTGCTGACAAGTGTCATCTCCACAAAATTCCAGAAGTAAAAACTCATTATAAATTATATTATAAATAATAAATAAAATTATTTTGAAAATATGTAAAAATAAAAAATATAGATATTTCATTTAACTAAATTATGATATATTTGACATATAATATATATATAATGATATATAATAAGACATTAACAAAATATATAATACCTGATAAATATTATTTACATTTTTAATTCAATATTTTAATAAATATGTGTGGAGTAGGGTAATTCTTTGGGTTTTAATTATTAAAAAAAAATGTGCAGTGTCATTGCAACACTAAAAATCCCTCAACAAAAATTTATTCAATTCTCAAGCAAAAACAGATAGAGAAAATGTAGCATGAGAATTTTGCTATTCAATTTATTTGTATAGCTAATAGGATTGAACTCAAGGAGGCTACAAAAATCATGAGGGTTATTCAATTAATTGAAAAATCAATGAAAAGAATCCACGAGTTTTTACATACACTATGCTTGGTTTTTGTATTTTTGTATTTTTTATTTTTTTATGGAATTTTGATTTTTATATTTTATTTTCTTTTCATATATTTATATTTTTAATTTTTAAATTTTGCAAAAGATATTTTTTAAACCAATGAATATTTAAAGAAAATTAAAACATACAAACTCACCCAATCCTTTGTATTTTCCAAATATATCAAAAATAGCCAGAAAATTATCCCAAAATTATTTTTGGGATTTTGATAATTTGTTAATGTTTTTATTATTTTTCAAGAATTTTTCACAATTTTTAAAGCCTTTAAATAAATAAAAAATAGAGAATAAAATCAAAAGAAAATAAAATGGATGTTTTGAATTTTTATAATTAATAAACATAATGAAAATGCAAAATGCAAATTATGTATGAAAGATCTATGCAACATCGAGATTAGACGAATTTTTGTAGAATTTTGAAGTGGTTTTGATAATTTTTATTCGATTTTTAACATGTAAATATAATGAAGACTCACATAAACCTAAATGAAAATATTTGAAGTTTTTAGACTAAATGATATCGCATGTAAAAATGTAGGATGAATAATGCAAAAAAAATCAGAAAACCTCGTGCGTGAGCACATGCGCCACGTTGGACAGGACTAGTATGCAAATAAAATATTTCCAGGGGCTGAATAATAACACACTAATAAAGTACTTTTATTTCAAATTTTCCACAGATCACATGCAAAACACAAGCTCAGTTCAAATAGGGACTAAAGTGCAAATAAAATAAATACAAAGGGAAATCATGCAAATGTTCAAATAAAGACAAGAAGAAATGTGTCCTCAAAGGGACTTATTGAAAATAAAGTTAAGGCAGGGTGCTAGATGCAATTGTACCCTTAAATGATGTGGTGCAAGGGACGATTGGATGGTGATGATGCTTGGATCTGATAGTTGTGGATGAAGCATGCTTGAATGACCTCGATCTGCGAGGGATGATCTGATCGATAACAACGGATTGGGGCTTTTTAGACGACCGAGATATAAACTAGGCACCTTATTCTTGATCGAAGGGTTATGAGATGATCTGGATGAACTGGGAAGCGCTTGAGTCCCGTCGAGCATGATCTGGTTGGATCTCCTTTGTCTGAGCTCTACTCCTCATCAAATTAGTCCCAGATCAAAGCTCTTAGGATTCTATATCTGGTATGCACCTTGGATTTTTGTTAACTCACCAGATCATAGATTTGGAAGGTGGTGAACTTTGCTGCTCCAGGAATCTACTCCAGTGTTGATTTATTCTCTTCACGATATCTCTAAAACTCCTTGGACCTGAAACTGAAAGCTTATGCTTGGAGGGTCTCCCCAACCATATTTATTAGAACAAAAAGATGGAAAATGATGAATGGGTAAAAGCACTGGTGGAGGTGATCGGAGGGGGAGTTATTCTTCATATATGTGATGATATTAACGTGGGCAGAGGACGGAAGAGCTGGAGAAAGAGATGGTGGACGTGCTGGCATAGTCCGAAGTGGTGGATGATGATAGGAGCTCCTCCAATCGTGTAGATCGGAGGTTGGAGATGAAGATCTGAACTAGGTGATTTAAACGAAATCAAAATGAACTAGAAGTGTTAAATCAAAGATAAACTACCTAGGTTACCTATGGAATGGAAGAAGGGAAGGTATCGCCTCGATCTGCAGCTGATGGCAGAGTGGTGGGACGTACGGCGAAGAGCTTTGGCTACGTGGTTGAATCGTGAATCTAGGCATGAAACTCACACTCGTCGATGATCTACTTCTCTGTCATAGGAACAAACCCTTGTCACTCGATCACACATGATCTTGGGCTAAAATCGGATCAAACCCTTGCCGGAGTTGAAGGATGAGCATTTATAAACCTGACTCCGACAGGGTTGAAATTCAAAATGGGTGATGATCAAGGTGAGGATGACGGATCTGAAGGATAGGCGATGGAGTTGAATGATAGGGTTGCAAGTTCGAAGAAGAAGGTGGGAGTTATTAATGATTAGGACACATGGGAAAAAGGGGTAAAGGAATGATAGATGCAAGATGAGCGAAAGTTAGGCGGGGGTCAGCTAGTTGACATGGATCAACAGACCAAGGTTGGCCAATCAGGGGGTGCGCGGAAAAATGCCAAAATAGGTTATATGACAAAACATTTAGTAAAAGTTAAATAATTGAATAAAAATAGAAAATGAATTAAAAAATAAATAATGTAAATAAAAATTGTTAAGAATAAAATAAAGTAAGTTTATTGATTTTTAGTAATTAAATAATGTATATATAAGTGTTAAAATAAATATAAAGGGTTATTTACATGTATGTATACATATATATACAAGATCTTGATTTTTAATTAATTTTTTTCAAATATATACTTAATTTAATATTTTATTTATTTACAATATTTTACAAGGGTTTTAATGGTATTATTAATTTATTTTTATGAATTAATTTAGTAGGTTAATTAAATAGATATGAGTATAATATATACATGGTGATACAATATATACATGATTTTATTTTTGTTGATTTTTTATTTTGTGATTTTTATTTATATTTTATATGAGTTAAATACAATATTCACAAATATATACAATAAAATAATAATTAAATAATATACATAGTGTATATAGGTATATAATACAATAGTAGCTCAATTAGCCCCATTCCACATCTTAACTCAGAATTTAACGAAATCACCTCGATTTTAACGATAATCTAATTTCGAGTATAATGAAAGTGAGTTTGATGAATTTGGAGTCTTGGTTGAGTAGATATTTATCTTGAAAGTTTGTACTTTTTGGCTTTTTGAGAGAGATGTAATTTACTCAATATTCAAAGATTTTTATTGCAATTATTTACAACAGAATTTTACTCACAATATTTCAAGAAGAAATCATTTTTATCTACAAAGATTTGGTATAAATAAATTAAGAAAGAAGGTTTAATATAGACAATATTGTACATGTTATGAATATATACATGTGACAAGAGAATTTTCTGTATTTTTAGGCCTTATCTCCCCCTACTTCATTCCTTATCGATCAGGTCAAGTTTTGACCTCCTCTCGGGGTTTGATTCAGCCTGTATCTTTTGCATATATATATATATAGTCTTTTATTTTCATAAATTCTCCTTTATTTCTTTAATTATTTATTTTAGATTGAAATAATAATAAATATACAATATTTACGCAATAATAGAGTTAGTAAGATAATGAAATGGTGATATTTACAGGTGTTTTAAAAGAGATTTAAGCTAAAATAAATGAATAAAGATGATGAAATGCATATTCATGATCCCCCTATGCATTACCTTTGCTAGTCCCTTAACAAACACTTATTTGAAAGAATACGTGAATAAAAGGAAAGAAAAAGAATGAAGAAAAATAAAGAACTTAGAATAATATTGAGTATTAAACTTATCTTCATAAAAATGTAGTATGGAGCTCTATCAGACCTTCGGATTATTAGTTTGGCAGAACCTTATTGGGAAATGGATTTGAAACCTAACAACCCTCAAGTTTCATAAGACTCCTATTCAAGTTGCCTCAACAGTCAAGTCAAAACAAGTTTACATACACAAATTCTTATGACTATTAATCTTTATTTGTACGGTGTAAGTGAAATATAGCTTCCCACCTCAAAAGGGGAAGAGAAGCAACCTCCCTCAATGAGGTAACTCTAGTCCCCCGGTCTAGCAACTCTTTCCTCGAGGAGCAGGGTATTCCCTTCTAAGCTCAAGTGAAACCAGCTCAAGAAGAGAGGGAAAGAAGAGAATTGGCGGTAGCCAGTGTAGCTACCTATCCTTGGATGCATGACCAGTGTAGCCAAGTCATCCAGCTGCAAGCTCCCATGAGATGAGACAATGAATCACATAAGCTTTGCTTATTCAACTATATATACTCCGATAAGCATTTTATTTTCAATCAGGCATGTCTCTTTTTTATAGTTTTTGCATTTTGTTGAATATATACAAGGGTGCAACATGTACATAAGGAAATTTTCTTCTTGAACCAGTAGACTATCCCTCTTTTGAACCATTTTTACAACCCCACAGCATCCTGTCGTTAGACCTCAATGCTACTAGACCAGGTTGAGATGCACTACCCTCCCTAGAGGAAGACGGATGTTTCCACTAGTTTTTACACACCCTTGTGCTACCCCAAGTCATAGGATTCTGCTCCCTCACCTCCTCATCCATGAAGAGCTACGTGTAGAGTGCTTGTCCAAGTTAAGCCACTGCCTAGAAGAATCATGTGTGGGTCGTGAAATATTCTACTTAGACCAATAAACAAGACATACGAACATACTCTTGTAGACTTAAAGAATTAAGTCGTTAGGACCTGAAAAGTCTCAACTCTAGTTCCTATAATGTTCTTCTGAAATTAAGTGGATTAAGATCTAATTAAGCTCCATTCTTCGATTTTATTCCAGACTAGTTTAAATGTCAATACATTTCTGAAAAATATACATGAGAATGCAAGAATATATACAAAACACAAGTATATGCATAAATAAAAGGAAAATCTTTTTGAAAAGTTTTCAAAGGTTTTTGCAAAATATTATGGATTTTAAGCATTTTTTTCAAAGAAAGAATCAGGGTTAATAAAATGAATATATACAAGTATACACAAGGCTTATACAAGATTTTACAAGAGGATTTTATACACAAGTTTTATATACAAGTTTTATCAAAGAATTTTATATACAATAAAGATTTTATTTATAAGAGGATAAACGATTAAGGGTTTTATACACATGCGGATTTTACAAATATATATATATACATCCCATAATTTATAAATTTAATAGCCATGCTATTAATATGAGTACAAGTTATGGTTAAAGTATATATACAATATATGCGACTTTAGCTTGAACTATGTCCTCATAGTGATCAAAGAGCTATAAAAGAAGACATATCTCATGCTAGGTATAGAAAAGTGAAAAGAATCCTATACAACAACGACTCAAAGAATAGATGAAATGAGTAGAAGTCGGTGATCCCCTGCTGAAGAGGATTTTTCACGGGTCTAAATATTTCTCACACAAGGCGGAGACAGTCGCTATGGCGATCCGCAAGAAACCCAACTTCAAACAACAATTAACCCATAAATATATAAATAAATGTAAATAAAAATGTGGAGTTAAAATTTATTTTATTTAACTCTACAAAAGATGTGTATAATGCATGTAATGTAGAGTGCCAAACGCAAGGAGCAAAAAGGATAGACTGGGCAAATGAATGCGCAAAAATGATTGTGTGCTTCTTTGTCTAATTTTTATGTGGGTTTTTAAATTTTTAGTATTTTATTTTATTTTTTTGTTTTGTATTTTTTATTTTGTTTTTAATTTTTTAATTTTATATTTTCTTTTTATATTTTTAGTTTTTTATATTCTTTTTACTTTTAAATAAGTAATATAGAATATAATAGACTATATATAATAATAGATAATATAGATATAAATATAACTAAAAATAACTCAAATTACAGAATTAAATATTTTTAGGTTTTAACTTTTTTTTACTATTTTTATGATTTTTTATGAAATTTTGCTAATTTTTATACATATTTAAAGTTAAAATTACCCCAAATCAGGGATTAAATAAATATCTGAAACTAATATGAAGAGGAAAAATAGAAAAAATAGATTCAAAATTCTTCAAATAAATTTTCATATATAGATAAAAATATAATAAAATTATAAAAAAGAAAATACCATTTTCTGGAATTTCCAGATTTTTTTATTCTTTTTAAACTTCATTTTTGAGATTTTTAATTTTTATGACTTTTATTTTTCTATTTTTACGGTTTTTAACTTTTGGAGTTGTCAATAAATAAATAAAAACAAAATTGTTTTTGAAATTTTTCGAAAACGTTTTATATTTTTTGATATTTTATACTGTAGATAGGGACTTTTTGTGTTGTAAATGATTTTTTATAAATAACAAAAGTATTAAAACACACAAATAAAATTAGGGCATCAAAATACAAGTATCCGAGAACTTAATGCTATTTTTTGGGGATTTTTCTAAGCGTAATAGTTATTTTAAATAAATAGGACAAACACACAAAATTTGTTAAACTGATAGGGGCATATATGTAAATAAAACAAAAGCACAGGGCCTTGCTGTAATTTTCACAAAATTATATAACGAAAATAAAAAGTCTTTGGGCCTAAATTGAAATACAATAAAATCCAAGGGCCCACCTGCAAAATCACCACCTCGTGTAGGTTGACATGTGAGGTGATGTGGATTGGACTAGAATACAATTTAAGAAAGTTTAGGGGTCTTTTTGTAAATATTACAAAAAATAAAAAGATGAAGAAAGTTTGAATCTTAATTATTAAATACAGAAGGTAGCTGGGTCTAAGTGCCAAATACCCAACATTAAGGCACGATCAAATGGTTGATGGCTCACCCACTTGACATGTGTCACCTCCACAAGGCGCGATGACACTTCGAACTAGTGGTGGAGATTAGATCACCCCACAGATCTGGCGTTGTGGATAGGGGTCAATCCAATGGATCCATTGCTATCTGGGTGTGTGTTCTTGATCCAAAGTTAGAGAGAGGATGAGGAACAACAGGGAGGAAGCTCCAATGAGGCAAGATTCCTCCGACTATAGCTCCCTCCTTCATCATGCTCTAATGATTCAAGGAGGCCCAACTGCTTCCTATAGGGATACTCTATCAAATGGAGGCATCAAAATGCTTTGAAGCTCACTAGGGCACGCCCACGAGGTCGAAGAGAGTGGACGTCTCTAGGTAGCTCTGGTGAGCAACAAAATCAACTCCAGAGGACTCTATGCTCCAGATACATGCATGAAAATGTTATGGAGTCAAAGGAAAAATGCTTTGACACTTCAGCACGCGAGGTGGGCGGAATGTGAACTGAATAGAGGTGCTCCAGCAGGTTGAAGGTGGTGGAGCACCCCAAAGCCAGATCCACAATAGATCTGGTGATCTGGAGGTGCGTATGTTCATGAAGCGAAGGGACATGGAATGGAGTGGTCTACGGGTCGTGGAACAAGGGTTCCTGTTGAAAAAGGGTTCGCCAGAGCGGAACTCCAGTGAACTACGAGCCACAGATTTAAAGCTAAGGCGAGAAGGGAATGTTTAAACTAAAAATAGAAAAGAAATGCAAAAAAACCTAAGCTAATTAAGGCAAGAATCGAACCTCAAGTCGGTCGGTAAGCCAACATGATTGACCTCGATAGCCAGGTGTACAGAGGTGATGGAACCGGCCGCCTCCTCACTCCTCCACTTGCTAAACGACGGGGCGAGTGAGCTCTCACCTCGCTCGAGCCTAGGCGCACACTTAGAACGGGAGAAACAGGGACAAAGAGATTCAAAAATGAGAGAAGGAGGGAGATGCGGTTTTGTATAGGCGGGTGGAACGAGATGTTTGAGGGTGATTCATAGGCGAGTAGAAGGAGATCAACTGAATAAAAGGATCGTCGTGAATCCTGGATCTATAGCGAACAATCTTCATGAAGGGTCTAAATCTCCTCGATCCACAAATCAGTGGCTAAAAAATCGAGAAATATGGTCGATACTAGGTTCTGACAAGGCTAGGGAGGCAAGTTAGAGAGTTGACCAAAGTCAACTCTCCAAGCCACCTAGTTGGTCCACATAGGTCAACCAAGAAAAACCATCATGAAAAAGATTTGTAAAATCAAATTTAATTAATAAAAAAATTTGTTAATTTTAAGTTATAAAATAAAAAATATTTATTATTTTATGTATTATTTTATTATGATTTTTAGTTAATTTTTTTAGGTGTTTAAGTACAAGTTTAGTTTTAGGGTTCTATTTATATGAATATTTACCTCTGTTTTGAGTATTTTATTTTTTTTGTAATTGTCATTTTATTATTTTTTTATTATTTTATATATTTATAAATCATTTTTATATATCTAAATTTATTTTTATTGTATTTTTTGTGTATATCATTTACCCTTAAATAAATTGGTATATACAGTATATAGGTAGAGCTATTGTATATTCATCTATGTATTTTATATTCTTATTTTATATTAATGTTTTTATTTGTAGTTTTGTTATAGTTTTAATATGTATATATACTATAAACAATATCTACAAAATTCTAAAAATATAAAATTATAAAAATAATAAAGAATAAATAAAATGAATATTTTATTCAGTATATTATACAATAGGTGTCCAAAACCTAACTTTCACATATTAACTCCCAAAAATATGAAACACCTTCATTAAATAGCTTATTTAATGTTATATACAATTAAATGTGATTTAGATATATTTTGAGTTTTTGTATGAGAGATATGTGTCTGGGAAGTCGGGATTTTGGAATCTTATTTAGAATATAACATTTACATTATATTATTTTTATATAAACTCAAATTTTTATTTTTCTATATATTTTTATCTACAACTTTTATGTACAAAATTTCTTTATTTGAGGTATAAAAATAGTAGAAAATAAAATAGGTCCCAAAAATACATTATTCATGAATAATATATGGGATTTTTATTGTATTATTGGCCCTTATCTCCCCCCACTTTATTCCTCATCGACCTAGTCATCAATATGCCAAGGTATAGGGGTTTAGGGTCATAAAATGCCTTTGACATTTTATTATTTTTCTTTTCTTTATTCTATAATTTTGGCATTATAAATAGTATCTTATACAATCTTTACAAAACAAAGAATGAATGTTAATTTGTTCAAATTAGGTCTATTTACATGCATTAGCTAGGGTTTGTAAGGCCAAAATGATAGAATAAAGGTTATGAAGTGGAGATTCATCACCTCCCTATACTTTCCTTTGCTAGTCCCTAGCAAACACTTATACAATAAGTGCGTAAAATGAAAAATAAAGAAAATAAAAAAGAAAGAAAGTGGATTGAATATAATTATCGAACCTGTTTCACAAAATCAAAGTTTGGAGATTAAGTCAGACCATTGAAATTTTATTGTGGGTGGAACCTTATTGGGAATCAGATTTCAAGCACAATAGCCTTTGAGAAGCCCAAAACTCTACTCAAACCCGCTCAATAGCCAGGTCAGAATATTTCAACTCTTATGCAAACCCCTATGATTATGAATCTCACTTGTACAGTGTATGTGATAGTGGCTCACCTCAACTGAAATGACAAAGAGACTGACTTCTCCAGCAAGACAACCCAACGATTCCTCAATCCAGCAACTCCTTCCTCAAGGAGTGGGGTATTCCCTTCTATGTTCAAGTGATAACCATCTCAAGAGGAGGGGGTGAAGAGAAGAATGGACGGTAGCCAGTGTGGCTACCTATCCTAGGATGCATGACCAGTGTAGTCAAGTCATCTAGCTGCATGCTCACAAGGTAAGACTTTGAAGTTCAAGCTTGCTTATTGACTATAAAAATATATACACTCCGATAGGAATTTTATTTTTAATCAGGCATGTCCAACTTTTAGAGTTTTTGTTTTTTTTTTGAAATACTATATATAGTAGCATTTACATAAGGAGTTTTTCCTCTTGTACCAGTAGACTATCCCTCTTTTGAAGTATTATTGCAACCCACACTCTCCTATCTTTAAATTGTCTCTGCTAGTGGATGAGTTATGGTACACTTCCATCCCTAGATGAGGACAAATGTTTCCACTTGTGTGCGTCTCATATCGGCAAATCCAATCCCCTAACCACTCCAACTGAGTTGAGCCAAGTGAACGGTGTAGGTTTATGAATTATGTCATTTGTATATATAATTTAGAATACAATAAAGATGAGTTTGGTACATTTTGATTTTATATGGAGAAGATATGTCACGACCCCGATTCTGAATCGTCGGATCCTCCAAAATCCGGATCTGGTTACTCAGCAATAATTTATTCAGCAATCACAACTAACATTCAAAAATAGACTACAATTAAAAATACTCAGAAGAAAGTATTTCAACACTTTTCCATTCAGAAAATAAAGTTCACATGATACATTGTCCCACTATAACCATTTACATGTACATCAGCTCGAAAGGAAATACACAAAAAGATTACCAACATCCTTATAAAGTAAAGGTACTACGTTGGCTGGATGGCTACTATGTTAACTAGCTGGATTACTAAAGTCCTTGCGATGGTTCACCGACACCTATTGGGTTTTCAATAAATCATAGGATAACAATTAGCAAATGCTAAGTAACGAAGAAGAGAAAAGCAAACAAATGGTGTAAATTTTTAAAACTTGTTATCACCAAAAAGATTCATTCCTTCTCATTAGTTCAGGTCCTATTCCTTTCTATTACACATCAGGGATTAGTCCAGGGAATTACCTCACCACTATATGGACTCCGAAGTTGTGGACACTTCAGGATTGGAGATTGCGTTGATCTGGTAAGCTTATGTCGCCGCACGCTGCCTCAACCAATCCTCTAATACTACCATGACAATTTTCTTTCTTTTATTAATCAATGTCGTAAACTCTCAACTTGGAAAATAAAGGAGCACACCATTCTCGAGGATCTGGTTGCTTAAAATATCAGACTAACCTTTAATCACATAACCTAGCGGTTTTAAATACATGTTATCGTGACCCAGCTGCTATTGAACCATCCGTGCCTCCACATGCCATGACCACATCTTCCGTCGTTCAACCCGAATATATTGGCTCCCGGTACCACATGTTGCAAATCATTCATTTCGTACACACTTATCATAACAGGGCAACCGTGTACCACCTAGGTAGGGCAACACCAATACGGGTTCCTTCCGACAAACCTACACGTTGCATGCCTGACCTATAGTTCTACTCCCAGTCATTCTTAACGTAAGACACAATCCTTTTCAGGATCCAACTCAAAACACATCAATTCCCGTGATGTAATTCCTCCGTTAATCCTTAGATTTGCATAACCATAAATATTGAGTATAGACTTACACAAATTCTAATTCATATATTTATATACTCATATTTATGCTCAATTTAACTTCCAAACCCTAACTTTCTAAGCCATTGCATCCATTCGATGCTTAGACCTTATTTTAATTGAAATCACAAAGTAACTTTTCATATTTTCTCAAAAATAGACAAATTCAGGTTCTTCGTAGCAAGAAGCATAAATACAGAAATCTCAACGATCACATATGAAAACCCAGCAGCAAACGGAAGTATTTCGTTACCTAATCGAGCTCTCTCTCTCTCTATGTTGTGCTTTATCATGATTCTTTTTTAAATGGTGATTTATAGCTCCTAAAATGATCGAAATTCATTTTCATATCAAAAACGCTAAGAACGTGCCCAGAACGCGAAGAACGAACGAAGAACATGAAACGCAAAGAATATATTTTCTCTTGAAATTTCAGTAGAGCTTCCCGTTATACGGGGTGCTATTTCTAAGAAAATTTTGATAGAGTTTCCCCTTATATTAGGACATATTTTTATAGAAAAATGTTTAAACAGAGTTTCCTCTTATACCGGGACATATTTTAAAAGAAAAACATTAAGAGTTTCCTCTATAAATTCATCGAGAGGAAAACAACAAGGAAACTGAAAGAATATAACCAAACTGCAAGCGATGGAGAATCGATAGACAGCACGCATCTTAGGTGAGTGAAGGTGTGATGAATCACAGGGTTCACTGACGTGCATAGCTGCCGGCACCTAAGTAGAGTGTTACACAGATTTCTCCTCGAACCACAACAGAAAATGAATCGAAAACAAAGATGAATCGAAAACAAATTTAGAAAAATAAGATGAATCGAAAAACCTAGCTCATGTTTGAGCATACTTACAAAACCAACTAGGAGAGGATCGTACCTTCCTCCTCCTCGTTCTCCTGGTAGCGCTTCGTTACCACTCCTTCCTCGCCTCCCACTCCTCCTCCCAACCTCTCGACCCTAGCCCTTGGGGTGGTGGTAGTGGAAATTGTAGAGAATGAATGGGTAGGGGGCTATTTACAGGCACTAGAAAACCGCTAACCATGATTAGAAAACCATGGTTTAGACCTTAATAGCGATTAGCGGCCCATGGTTTTGGCCCATGGTTTTGGCCAATACTTATCCGAAACCTAGGGCTTAGGTTATAAGTATCCAGAAGACTCTAGATTCGCTAATGATGTTTAATTAGCGCTAATTGTGAAACTTTTACTAATCATGATTTAACCTTCGTGGCTTACGCTTAACTTTTGCTAACCATTGATTGGTGTTCTCTATTGGTTATTAATAATCCTCAATCCATCATTAATTTCTTTAATCGTATTTAATTAGTCTTAATGATGGTCATTAAGAGTTAATGACGTCTTAAACCTCCTTACTTCTCTTTCTTTTGAAAATCATAACAAATCGAAATGAAGTTCGACTCACATAAAACAAATTTCGTTGGTTTCCTCTTGACGAGCTGGATCTTATGATAAAGGATCCAAGAGACGACTGAGATTAAGGCTTTACAAGATCCCATCTGTGAAGTTCTATTTGTGACTTTTTCTCTGTATGTCCTAGTCACAATATACCTTATTTATGTACACTTAATTTTCTCTTTTCTATGTGTTTCTATGTACACATTTGATGTTGAAAATATTTTTATTTCAAGTGTAAAATAGTGTGTATAAATTAGTGAAAGTTTTGACTTTATACACTATACACATCACCTAGGGTTTCTAGGTGACAGTGTTGTTTTGTCTATATTTATATGCCCTTATCTCCCCCTACTTTATTTCTTATCGAGCAAGTCAATATTGACTTAGTATCGGGGTTTAAGGTCAGTCAATATTTTCAATACTTCCTTTTTTTATTTCATTATTCCTATCTTTTTGGTCTAAATACAAGTATTTGAGTACTATTTACATGTAAATGTTATATTATTAAATTGTAAAAGTTAGCTATATTTAAATGCATTTAACTAGGGTTTTAAAGATAAAATAAACGAACAAAGGTGAATGGATGGGTATTCATCATCTTGTATCCCAACAAGACTGGAACACAAGTCACTGAGGCAACGACTCACAAAACCGACAAAGTCGGACAACAATCAACCCAAACAATATGAATGAAGCAATCAAAGTGAGTCAAAATTTATTTTATTTTAGGTCTATAAAATGTGTATAGTAAATTCGTCCAGAGTGTCGACCATAGAGACCAAAAGGGAGTAGAAAAAAATGAGCGACCAACTTTGGTATTTTTGTGTATTTTTTAATTATTTTTGTCTGTTTTTGAGTATTTTTTATTTTTATAGATTTTTTATATTATATACACTTTTTAATATTTTTATTATTTTAAATTTATTTTTCTTTTTAAGATATAAGAAGTATATATATATATATATATCTATACATGTTAACATGTATAAGATAAATATTATATTTGATATATTATAAATATATAAAAATTCAGAAAATATATGCAAGAACAATCTTTTCTAAGGGTTTTAAAATATATATTATGTAATTATAATTAATATTGATAATATAATAGGTATATAAGTAGAGATAAATGGGGTTGCTCCTTAGGAGTAGCCAACGGGCTGCTTCCACCCCCATTTTCCCCCAAATATTTTTATTTTTTAAAAAATAAAAATTTTTATATTCATCACTATATCCCTATAACATTCTATTAAAATTTCATCAGAGACAGAGGCTCCTACGGCCTCCATCCAAACATGATCGATTTAAAAAATCCTGCGATAGTTAAAAAATGATGTCTGGATGGAGGGCTCAAGAGTCTCTGTTTCTGACGAAATTTTAATATATTGTTAGAGGGTTATAGTGACGAATATAAAATTTTTTATTTTCCAAAAAAAATGGGTGAAAAATAGGGGTGGGAGCAGCCCCGTTGGCTTCTCCCAGGGAGCATATTCCTTTTTCCCATTTAAGTAATATAATCGAGATAGGGTTTTATATTTATAAATATAGCTATATATAATACAAATTATAAAATATTTTTTATAATTAAAATATTTTTATCTATTTTTGTGATTTTTCTTATAATTTTTGCTAATTTTTAGTATTTTATATTGATTAAATATACAAAATAGTAGATATAATAAATAAGCCAGATTGTTTATTATTTTAAAACATATAAATAGTTCAAAATTCCAAAACTAGATATATAATATGAATAAAAATAAGAAATATAAATCTATTTTTCAGAATTTTAAGGAATTTTTACTATTTTTATAAGTTTTTATGGTTTTTTAATTTTTAAGGTTTTCTTTTTAAAAATTTTTTGTAATTTTTGGCCTGGAGTGATATTTTATAGTAGTATGATATATATTTTTTTGGAATTTTTAGATTAGGTTTATAATTTCTGTATTTTTATAATCAATAAGGGAATAAATTGTTATGTAATTATTTTTTATAAATGGAAAATGCAACAAAATGCTAAATAAAAATATAGGAGAATATTAACATAATATTAAGCAATCAAAGAAAATCTCCCGTAATTGTTTATACTCTATAGCTATTTAATAAAAATAAAAAGTCAAATATAAAATAAAATAGCCTAGTTGAGGTATTTTTATAATGAAAATAAAGTACGGGGGTCTTGTGAAAAATACCTAAAAGTTTAACACTATATTACAAATTTAAAATACAAAATTGAAAACCAAAAACCGAGAGGGTTCCCTACAAAATACCCACTTCACATGGATATACATGTGAAGTGACGTGACATGGACTAAAATGCAAATATAAGAAAGTACATGGCCTGATTTGCAAATATTACAAATATTTTACAATGCAAATGAAAAGTTTAAGTACTAATTTTTTAAATACAAAAGTCATGGGCTCCGATATGCAATTTACCACCAAAGGCACACAGATGAACAGTTGGATGGGCTTCCCTTATCTATGTGTCGCTCCGCTGACAGGCGATACCCCTCCGTAGATGGGCGCACGAGATTAAATCATGCTAAAGATCTGACGGTGAATGGCACTCATGATCCAACGACTGTTGTGTAATCTAGAGGCCTCTCAAAATCATGCGACGTAGAAGTAGGAAAGAAGAACGGGGTCGCACGAGAAAACTTCCTCCTACTAGATATCGTTTCTATGGTAGTCTCTCAAGCTCCAAAGATGGTCAATCTGCTTTTGGTGGTTTTTCGCAATGGCAAGGGGTCTAGTTGGGTCCGGAGCCCGTCGATGGGGACTGGAGATCTACTAAACCTAGAACTCTATGTTGAGCTTAGGATGTTCTTCAAGTGGCTTATTGATGCACAAACCCTCCACAAAAAGTTTAAGGGGCTCAAGAGAGACTCCATCGACCCACTTGGAAGCTTCTACGCACTGTGAAATGGAAGGGAAATAGAGCTCCGGCAGAAGGCGGCAGAAGGAGCTCAGTCGAACCTGATCCTCATAGGATCAGGAGGGAATCATTGGAGAATATGATGGGGAACGAAATGGTGGTGAGATAGCATGTCAGGGAGAGTCTGATACTGAGGATTTTAAGCTAGATCTTGAGCTCCAACAAACATTGGATTTAAAAATTACCTAATCTTATTGCATAATTGAGAAAACTAAAAACTATCCTACGTTACTAGAATGAAAACACGTCAAAAGACGAAAGAAATGTTGCTCTTACCTGGTTATTTAAGGGAGCCGAGAAGTGTCTCCGGATCTACCCTCGAGTGATAAAGACTTCCCCCTACGGGATCTCCTTCTCCATGCCAAAGTTCCCACGAGCTTACTATCGTCATCGGCAAGCTCAAGCGATCGAAAGATTGGGGTTACAAAGAGTAAAGGTAGATCAAATTTCAAAAGGGTTATGGAGGGGTTTATTTATACCCAAATAGAGCCGGCCTCTTGCTGAGAAGATATTGGTCGGCTCGATGCAGATCGATTAGATCCAAAGCTTAGGCGTGATTTAGGAACTTCAAATCTGCACTTTTTGTATACCACGCCAATCTAGAGCACGAGTGGATCGAGCGAGAAAAAGGGCGCAAAATCAGGGTTTTGACAAAGCAACACTCAAGGGCGAGAGAGGGAGCAGTTGACTGGGATGTCAGCAAAAGAAAGATTCAGGTTGGTCCATGTGGGCCAACCAGAAAATTAAGGGACAGAATTCACTTTATTAAATAGCTAAGAAATAATAACTGGTTTTATTATTTTTTGTCAAAACATGAAAAATATTTTTTATTTTATGTAATATTTTATTATGGTTTTTATTTGTTTTTAAATTTATAATGTATTAATATTCACATGCAAACTCATAGGTATATTAACATATATATATGATGTATTTTATTTTTATTTTTTATTTTAGATTTTATCCTTTTTATACATAATTTCTATATTTATAAATTATTTTAATACATATTTTTCTATTTTTAGTTTATTTTTCTGAATTTATTTATTCACTTAAATAATTATGTATATGCATTATATATGTATAGTTTACCAATATATTTTATAGCTCTATTTATTTTTATAATTTTTAATGGTTTTATTCTAATTTTATTACTTACATGTGTTTTGAATTTATTTTCAAATATATAAAATCACAAGAAAGTGATAAATATAAATAATAAATAAATTGAATACTATATACCGGTATATTGCACAAAGATGGCCCAAAAGCCAACTTTTACATATTAACTCCTTATTAAATGTAACCACCTTCACTAATTAGATAATTTAATTTTATGAACAATAAAAATGAGTTTTTCAATTTTAGATATGTACGGAGAAGATACAAGTCTTCAATGTTTTCCTTGGAGGTTATTTTGTGTGTCCCAGGCACACTGTGCATTATTTATGAATGATATCAATTTCGTATTTTTCTTTTTATTTTTATGTACAATATTCATGTTAAGTTTGTATTGCTTTAAGGTATAAATAATAAAGAATAAAATAGGTCCCAAAACACAATTATTGGTGAATAAAATTACGGTTTTAGATGTAGTATCTATACAATTTTGTTGTCTTATCTCCCCCTACTTTATTTCTTGTCGATCAAGTACTCATGATGATTGGGTCTCAGGGTCTAGGGTCACTCGATGTCTTTGAAACTTCATTCCTTTTCTTTTCTTCCTTTATTCTTTTATTTTGGTAATAAATACATTATTTTAATTGTGTATACAAATCAATTACTGCATGTTATTTTGTACAAATTAATGTATATGCTTGCATTTAGCTAGGGATAGAAGGCCAAAATGAAGAAATAAAGGTGGTGAAATGGAGCTTCATCAGAGATTCAAACCAAGTCGGGCTTGTCAAGTGAATACCTTGAAGCCCTTTAGAGCTTCAACCCCATGCGATTCCTTCATCCATTGTTCACCTTCATCTTCCTTGGTAATCTTCATTGTTCTTTTCTTCACATCTCTTGGATTTTTCTACATCTTCACACACACTTTCCGCACTAACTACTACCCATACTCCTTCATATTTTCATCCCAGTCTTCATCAACACCTTCGATTTCACCCTTCTATTTTCCACAACCTCAACCACCTTAATCAAAGTCACCTCCTTAATTAAGAGGTGTACCATTAGGGCTCCACCTATCCACCTCCAGTAGCCCTCTGTTTACTTTTATTTCGTCTCTAGTTGTTCTGTAGTGCTTTGGCTATTCTTCCTAACCACTATAGGTTCTGTATTTCTTTAATGGTTAGAGCTTCGAGAGCAACTCCATTCTAAAGCTATGCCTCTAGTGACATTGCGTCGGCTAGCATATCCCGACATCTTCGGCCCTTTTTCCACCTTCTAGAGCCTTCACCAGGCCCTTATGAAAGTGCTCCTACCTTCAACAAGGCATAAGGAGCACATAGGAAGAGCGCATCACTCACCAGAGCATCGCCCTCTCTATACGATACATGGAGGAGGGAGGAGTTACAGTCACTGTCAGATCAGCTCTCTCTAATCCAATCCTATGGCTTAAAGTAGATCCGAGACGTCCTTCCTACCCTTCCAATCTTGGTGGACCTGCACCTGATCCGAAACGACCACAACCTCCACGTTGCTTGAGCCGAATCTATGCCATGAATCTCCATTCAGACCTAGCCCGCATGCGCCTCACGTGTCGTTGGTGGTATTTTTGCACATAGGCCCTGTCGAATCTCCTTAATTACATAAATATCCCTGCATGTGTATAATCATAAGATAAGCGAGCTGGTTTCTTATATTTGCACGTTAGTCCATTTTGGATATGTATTACATATTTTATGTATATTAAAATAAGTTTTATTTCTTTTTAAGTATCTGGATTAACTACTGAATACCTTAAACATTGTTAATCGATATTCAATGAAACCGATGTTATTTTAATGCATTGATTGTGCTCTTGAATATGCATGTTAATTCCTTGATGTGATCTATGAGTACTCATTTTAAAATTAGAAAATAGCATTACTTAATATTCAACGCTTTATGTGTTCTCAAATTATATTAACTTCATTTAATGCATGAATTGAGCCATGAATTATTTAGCAAGCTTAGAATTTGATTATGTTACTGAATCAATGACCCTTCACCACTAATGACTTAATCAAATGATGAATTTTCATTAAATAATATTAGTTCTTTAATAAATAGTTGCATTGATTATTTTTAATTAAAATCGATGCCTATATAAGATCATTTTGTAGACAATTAATTAATTGGATTTTGTTATTGAGAATTAACTAAGAAGCTTAATATGTGATTGTATACTTGTGTGTATTTCATTGCATTTATATCTAATCATTTATAACTTGCATATAAAAAGATAAAAACAACTTGTATCCTTTAGTTATATCAACTTGACCTAGAAAGCATCTAAACCACTTAACTGGGTATTTTAACCATAGTTAATAGACCTAATTGTAAGTGTCCTTATGCTTGACCATGGACTTATCTAGGTATAAATTTAAGCTAATCCCTCTTTATAGAGATAACGAGCATGATTCTGTTGATATGTTAATCGACTCGTATTACAACAAGACTTAATTAAATTAGCAGATTAGCGATTCAATACTCACAATACTTCATTAGGTACTTTCATGTTCCAGGATGGTTTTTGGGAAGCCATCCATTTGCTGACAAAGTTGGTACACAAATCAAAATAGGCAATCAAGAAGGTCAATTAGAATAGTCACTTGGAAAAGAAACAAAGGGAGATGTACTTTAATGAGCAAGTGGATATTAGAAACTGAGCATATGACAACAACATGATCTACAAGGAGAAAGTGAAGAGACGGCATGATAAACACATCATGAAGAAGGTTTTTGTCCTAGGGAAGAAGGTGTGTCCGTTCAATGCAAAGCTGAACATCTTCCAAGGCAAATTGAAATCAAAATGAATGGGACCCTACATTGTTTGAGCAGCACATGCAACCAGTAGAGTTGAGATCTCTAAACTCACAGAGGGTACACTAGCATTTATAGTAAATGGGTAGCAATTGAAACCATTTGTTGGAGTAGATGATGAGTTGCAAAGAGATGAGGAAATCATCATGCATGAAGCATATCCAGAAGACATACCAACAAGCTATGCATGACACTTTGCACATACAAACATTACCTCTCAGAATCTTCATGAGTGCTCTAACACCTAACCATGTCTTTCCCATTCCCATCGTTCCCTTGTACTTCTTCTATACCTAGGTAAACACCTAACTTTAGGGGGGATCGATGCCCAGCCTGTGTATACGCATCGTCTCTCTTCTTTCCCATAACTAATATCTTGAACATTATTAATCGAAATTCAATGAAATTGGTGTCATTTTAGAGCTCTGATTGTGCTCTTTAATATGCATAGTTAATTCCACGATGTGATCTATGGGTATACATTTGAAAATTAGAAATTTTAATTGCTTAATTTTCATTACTTTATGTGTTCTCAAACTAGATTAACTTTGTTTAATGCATGAATTGAACCCTAAATCATTTAATGAGCTTAGAATTTGCATTGACCTTTAAACATTAATAACTTAATAAATGATGAATGTACATAATGTAATATTAGTTCTTTATTAAGTAAGTGCATTGATTAATTTTTTGAAATTAATGCTTATATAAGATCAATTTACAACCAATTTAATTAATTGGATTTTGTTATTGAGAATTAACTCAGAAGCTTAATATGTGATCGTATACTTGTGTGTATTTCATTACATTTATGTTTTATCATTTATAACTTGCCTATAAAAAGATAAATCCTACTTGTATCCCCTATTTTTTTAACTTTACCTAGAAAGCATCTAAATCACTTAACCAAGTTTTTAAATCCTAGTTAATAGACCTAATTGCAAGTGTCCTTGTGTTAGACCATGGCTTATACAGGTATAAATTTAAGCCAAGCCCCCTTCATATAGATAATTAGTATGATTCTTTTGATATGTTAATCAACTCGTATTACAATGATACTTAATTAAATTAGCATATTAGCGATTCATCACTTACAAGACTTCATTAGGTCCTTACACATTCAGGATGATTTTTGGGAAGCCATGCCATTTTCCGGTGAATTTGGTACACAAATCAAAATAGGCGATCAAGAAGGTCAAGTAGAATAGTCGCTAGGATCAAAAACAGTGAGAGATGTACTTGAATGAGCTAGTGGAGATCAGAAATCGAGCATATAACAACAACATGATCTACAAGGACAAAGTGAAGAGATGGCATGATAAACACATCATGAAGAAGGATTTTGTCCTAGGGTAGAAGGTATTTTGCTCAATGCAAATTTGAAAATCTTCCAAGGTAAATTGAAATAAAAATGTATGGGGCCCTACATTATTCTTGCAGCACATGCAAGCGGTAGCATTGAGATCTCTGAACTCATAGAGGATGCAATAGCATTTCTAGTAAATGGGTAGATATTGAAACCACTCGTTGGACTATATGATCAGTTGCAAAGAGTTGAAGAAATCATCATGCATGAAGCATATCTAGAAGACATACCAACATGCTCTGCATGACACTTTTCACATACAAAAATCACCTCTCATAATCTTTTTGATTGCTCTAACACCTAACCATGTATTTTCCATTCCCATCATTCCATTTTACTTCTTATATACTTAGGTAAAGGCCTAACTTTAGAGGGGATCGATGCTCGCCATGTGTATACTCATTGTCTCTCTTCTTCCCAGCGACTGCCCCATTTTTTTCTCTTCTATACTTAGTTTAACCAGAGCCTAAGTATAAAGGGGAGTTGAGTTACATTTGTGTATATACTCTATATTGTATTGTACTATATTGTATATAATATTTACTTTATACAGGTATATTGTGTAACTCTTGTAAAACTTGTGAAATATGTACAATATGTAAAATACTTGTAAATATGTATAATCATTGTAAAATTTGTAAAACTCTTGTTAAAAAAGCCAAAAAAACACAAAATAAAAAAAGAATAAAAAATGAAAAAATCATTCAAAAAATTTGCATCTCATGCATATGCACTAGTTTAAAGTCTTTGGGTTCTGAACCAAGTTGTGAGCAAAAAGCTAGAGTGGACTTGACTTGCCCTTAATCCACTTTTCAGAGGAACTTCACATAGAAGTAGGATTTTAGAAGCTTCAGATTGTAGACTAAGTAGGAGTTTTGAAGTTTCAAATTCTAGACTTAAATCTTCGAATTCTGTGAGACATTTTGACTCGTAGTGTCTAAACTGATTGCCTCTTTCTTAGTACGACTCTTAAATGATGAATTAGTTGGGACTCTAGCACTAAGCACATAGCTCGACTCAAACATGGTATTGGATGACTATGTGGCTTCTTCTTTAGTAGAGTGGACATCTAAAGACCAAAGTATGGGTTGAAATAAAAGTTCGGACGAGGGACAATCTGCTAGTATTTAGTCATTCACTCGAGGTGGGTGCCAATGCAACCACCTCAAATGATCGTCACTCTTGTGCCCCACAAATAAAAAATATACCCTGAATAAATGGGAAAAATTAAAAAAAGAGCTTAAAAATAAATGCAAAGCAAAAATTTAGATCCCTATTTCTTGACCATAATGGTCCGTTGACTTCATAGGGAAGACTTTAGAACACTGGCCAAACTTCGAAGGGGAGACTTAGCTACACTGGCTAAGCTCTGATTTCTTCCATCTTTCTCCTTTTTTATAGTACCAGCAGTACTTGAACTTATAAGGAAGTAACTGAGTCCTGGAGGATGAATTATTGGGGAGAGGATTGCATGGTAGTAGACCATTTCGAATGGGAAAAGCTAACATCATTCACACATAAGATATAATTGTTCAATGTTCATAGAGTATGCTTTGGGAGGGGTGGGTCTAAGATGAATTCTTAGCCAAGCATGTACAATGACTTATAGAACTTAGACATTGTTGATTTTAAACTCTAAATTCTCATAGGAGTTCCACCAAACTATTAATCTAAAGGTCAGGTCGAGCTCCATTTTCTGAAGGACATGGAAAAATCCTTAAGTGCATCACGGAAGTGTGATGATTGTTTCATCTAAACCATAACAAGTATTAGGTTTACCTCTTGATGCATTTTGCGATCAAGTCTCTAAAGGAAGAGACCTCCTATCTCAAGTTTGATCCGATGGAGGATACGCTTGCGAGCGCATTGATGAAACGCGTGCTTCTCGCAATCCATGTTGATGATCCAAGCAGTTAACCTCATGATCTCGTCACATAAGATCCGACGTTTTCTTCATGAGCAAGGCGCACCAAAGGAGATGGAGATCCTCAAGCAGTCTATGCGGTAGCCTGACAACGTGGCGACGATGGAGACCCTCTCTAGGGCACCAAGGTGGACGACCACCATGAGAGAGTGAGAAAGAGAGACTTGGTGTGTAGTGAGAGAGGAAGAGAGCATATGTTGTGTGTCTAAATAAGAGCTAGGGTTTCCTCTTCTTTTATAATATTTTGGGAGTCAATGGATCCCAAGCCATGGACAACACAACATCAATGGTTGAGATTGATTTGTGTTTCTTTCAATGGTCATGATTTTGTTGTTAAAAAACACAACAACAATTAATTTATTTAAATTAAATATATGGAATAATAATCAACAAAAGTTAATTTCAATTAAATGAATCATCATTGGAAATAATAGGAAGGAGGCAAACCTCCTTCCATTAGAAGAGGGGACGACCACCCATTCCTATTAGAATTGGTGGCCATCCACCCTCCTCTTTAGGAAGGTGACATTCCACTCCTATTTCATGAGATTGCATTATCTCATGATTCTCTCTAATTTTTCAACAAATTTTGCTGTAAATTATTTCACAAAAATAAATCCAATTTTTTTGTGTGAACATTGCGATCATGCCATTGGAAATTTGTAAACCACATTCACAACCCAATATAAAATGTAAATTACATTTTCAATTAATTATCCAATGTTAATCCAATTCACATCAACATTTAAATTGTAAATGTTATTTACAAATAGGTCTCTCTTATATATTATAAATCACATTCAAAATATATATGAATAATATGGATAATGATATCCACATTATTCTTATGCATATTAATTAAATCACATTTAATTGTCTTGGATATCTATTCTCATGTGCCCAAATATGAATCACATTCACATTATTCACGTCTTTGATAATTAAATCACATTTAATTATCTTAGATAACTCTCCTTATAAGGCCAACTAATATGACTCAAATTCATATTATTCATGATAATTAAATCACATTTAATTATCATTTTTCTTCAATGCTTGGATATATTTTCAACAATGAAATTATCCTTGACTCTTTCAAGGATAATGTGCTTTCTCTGCGGATACTTGGAGATAAGGACATGGCGATTGTATGTTCCACGTATAGTGACTTGGATATTGAGATCGCATCTCAAATCCAGATCTTGGGGACCTCCCATAGATGTTTGCTTAAATCAAAGCCATAGATTCAATCTTCTCATTGTATCTAAATCACATTTTGATCACTATCCAACATTTGGACTAAAATCCATACATGTTTCATCAGCCCCTCAGAATGGAAACGTCATGGTTATACAATCGTTTATTGGTCACATCACCCTCAGGTATTCCTAATACATGTACATCCTGCATACTCGAAAACCTACAATACACCTGAAGTTTTAGATCTATTTAGATTGTCTCCTTCAGGGTTTTATCATTAAGTATCTCATTTGATCATTGGGAGTCGGTATCGATCATATACTTTACAAAAGCATATATCATACCTAGGCATTGATCATGTACTTTCCAAAAGTATATGTCAAACCTACAAATTCAGTCAAGCTTCCAAAGCGAGATGACCATGCACGGAATTTGTTTTCCAATATCTCATGAGTGAGCTCACGTCTTCCGATCCAATAAATGAACATGTATGATACCTTTGAAAGAGATCGTACTACTCATATGTCATTGAAGGATATGGAAAAAATCCTTAAGCGCATCGAGAATCGCATCGTACGCGATCGGGAGCGACTAGTCGTACTAGTCGCTCGTGGCAACGGAATTAAAAAACTTTGAAATGATGAAGTCACATGATCGAAGAACACTTATCGGATCATTTCATCTAAACCACCATTAGGTATTAATGTTTCCTCTTGAAGTGTGGTAGTGATCGAGTCACTAAAGGAAGAGGCCTCTTATCTCAAGCCCGATCCAAAGGAGACACTTGCGAGCGTGTTGATGAAATGTGTGCTCCTCATAATCCCTGTTGATGATCCAAGTGGAGAATCTCTTGATCTTATCACACGAGATCCGATGTCTTCTTCATGAGCAAGGCACACTGAATGAGACGGAGATCCACGAGCAGCCGAAGTAGTAGCACAACGATGTAGCGACGATGGTGGTCTTCTCTAGGTCAACATATGGATGACCACATGTTGAGAGAGAAGGAGAAATCGCATGTAGAGAGAGAGATGGAGAGAGATTAATTCCTCTTGGAATTATGTGTGTAGTCTAAAAGGCAAGGGCCACCCTGCTTTTTATACTAGTTGGATGCACATGGATCTCAATCCATGTTCTCTCTTAATCTACGGTGTAGATTAAAAGTTTATTAATCAATGGCCATGATTTGTTGTTTTAAAAACAACAACAATTAGTCTAAAACAAGTTAATTATATCCTTCTCTGTGATAATAATTAGTTCATTTTAAATTTAATCAATATACATAGATAATTAGAAGACTGAGTCTCTTTACTAAATATAGGGTGGTCGTCCCCCTTAATAAAGGCAAGCTGGACGGCCACCAAAAAAAGAGATAAAGTCTCCTTTTTATCTATATATATATTAATATGCAAAATAATTATTGCATTTATCTTCACAAAAATAATTCTAAATTAAATGTGTAAAAACTTCAATAATGTCATTGACAAATATGAATCATATTCATATATACAACATAATATGTAAATTAGATTTACAATTAATTGTTTATTGTGAATCCAATTCACAATAACATATAATTTCTATACAATTAAATCACTCCAACAAATTATAAATCATATTATAATATCCATGATTATTATAGATAGAGATACCCAAATTAATCATATCTTTGATAGTTAAATCACATTTAATAATCCGAGATGACTCTTCTCATGTGCCCAAATAACATGAATCACATTCACATTATTCCCATCTTTGATAATTAAATCAAATTTAATTATCATAGATAACTCTCACTATATGGCCAAATAATATGAATGAAATTCATATTGTCCATGATAATTAAATCACATTTAAGTATCAAACTCGGAGACATTATCAACAACGAAATTATCCTTGAAATCTTTCAAGGATAATGTGCTTTCTCCGCGGATACTTGGAGATAAGGATAGGGCCAGTGTACGTTCCACGTATAGTGACTTGGATATTGAGATCAAATATCAAATCTAGATCTTGTGGACCCCCATAGATGTTTGATTAAATCAAAATCGTAAATCTAATCTTTTCATTACATCTAAATCACATTCACTTCACTGTCCAACATCTGGACCAAGATCAGATTACTTCTCTATTGATAGGAGTCACTAAAATCCAAACCTGTTTCATCACTCCCTAGAAATGGAAGAATTATGGTTATACAATCATTTATGATCATATCACCCTCAGGTATTACTAATACATGTAGATCATGCATACTAGAAGACGTAGAATAAACCTGAAGTTTTAAATCTATTTAGATTGTCTCCTTCAGGGTTTTATCATTAAGTTTCTCATTCAATCATTGGGAGTCGGTATCGATCATATACTTTCCAAAAGCTTATATAATACCTAGGTATTGATCATATACTTTCCAAAAGTATATTACAAACATAAAATTTAGTTAAGCTTCCAAAGCGAGACGACCATGCATGGAATTTGATTTCCGATATCTCATGAGTGAGCTCATGTCTTTGGGTTCAGTAAATGAATCTTTATGATCTGTTAGAGAGACCGTATTACTCACATGCCCTTGTACGCAAACTAGCACGTCGGTGTATAGACCTTGATTAGGCCATCAACATGTCGATCTGCAAAATGTACATACTCAAACATATAATAACACATCTATCTATGATTAGAGGATGTGTGCCTATATCATGACAGCATATGACATAGGTCTTTGGTTCACTCGATTTTGTTATGTCAACTCTTTGACCTAATTAATCTGACTCCTATGAATCTCTATTCCTATGTAGAGGACCTGCATCAAGAGGTCGGTTAGATATCGGCCAAAAGATAAAGAATTGCAATCTCCTACTCAGGCTAGAAATCATCTCTTAATAGTCATTTGACGATGCTTTGATGAGTCCTCAATATAGCTCTTTAGATATTCATCCAAGCACCATCCTCTATGATTAAAAAATTGAATCAATAGGTTATGATAATTAAGATGGCCATGGTACATAACCCTAATTGTACTAAGGGGCCTATTATGCAAATTAGTTATTCTTTATTTCACATCTAGGAATGATATTTGCAATAATATTTATTACATAATGGCTCGTCGTGGGCTCACATGTCCAACAATCTCCCACTAGCACAAAGAGTCATTAATAGGCTAATCCTTAAACCCACACTCATGTGACAATCATAGGTTATTTTGAAAAATAGCTAAGTAAGATGATCAAACACTCTGTTCCCAAGAGACTACGCCAAGTCCTTTTACAGCACTTGCATATCTCCTAGTAATAGTGCTCGCATCCAATGTGAATGTTGCATCTTGTGCAACCAATACTCAATCTTGTTAAAGTAGTTCTAGTGTCTATGACACTACAACTCAATAATCGTTATAACCAGCATGGTATTTCTATTATCCTTATTAGAATATCCTTATTCTCAAAGATCTCTATCTTCTAAGGTATCTACAGTTAAGATCTTTTAGACTGTCTATAAAGTCTCAAGTTCTTGAATATAATACTTAGATATCACTATCTCGAAAGTCTTGTCCTCTTTGAAGATATTGTTATTACTACAATCAAGTGTTTTATCTCCATGGTAGGATTAGTAACAGTTTACTACTCGCACTGCATAGCAGATATCTGACTTTTGTACATATCTAGCATACATAGAGCTTCCCATCGCTAATGACTAGGTCATGTAGCTTTGGTATCACATCCTCAACTCTTTGAGGCGCTATCCCTTTAGATAGGTCAGTACCATGTCTTAAGGGAAAGAAGCCTTTCTTGGAATTTTTCAGAAAATGGAACATGTCCAAGGTGTACCACTAATGTGGCGGTCCCTAAACCCTCTTCTCTTTGCATCTTAACAACTTCAGAACTAAGATCTAAGAGGTATCCATGAGATCATATCTCAAGGTATGGAACAACCAGATTATGAAACACTTATTATTACCCTTATATCATTCTGAATGATTAGGATTTCATCTACATTTAGCACGATGAAGACAATGGCACTCCCACTAAGCTTCTCATTGTTTACCAAGTTCTATATGAAATCATAATATTTATAATTTCATCAAATCTAATATTCGATCTACAAGAAGCTTATTTGAGTCCATAGATGGAGATCTTTAGCTTGCACACCTCACGTTACTCAACTATGAAGCCCTGGGGCTACTTCGTACGAATATCCTTAGAGAGGCATCCATAAAGGAATGCAATATTGACTTCCATCTTGAAGATGTTATAGTCAAGTTGTGTAGCTATAGTCAGCAATATTCTGATGGGTTTAAGCATAGTCATTGAAGATCAAGTCTCATCGCAAGTGATGTCTTCTTCTTCGGTATGCAGCTCATTGATAAATCCCAGATTTATCAGCTTAATTGACTATGTTTACCTATCTTGCTTAAGTTAATCACAAGATTCATTGCTTAATAACGCTAGTTACTAATTACTGTGTTGTAAAAAATTAACGCTAATTATTATTATATATTATTATAACTCTACTATGGTATACTATTTTATGTATTTATTTCTTATTAAAAATCAAGAAAAATTAGAATAAAATTGTGTATAAATAAATTAACATAAAAGAAAATTAAAAATACAAAAAATAAGTAAAAAGAACATTAAAGAAAATTGTTTTATATGGTTTTATTAGTATTTAATTTTTACGTATGTATAGATGACCTCTGATCTCATTGACTTCTACATGAAAGTTGTAGATCTCATTGAGATCTAGAACTTTCACATTCATGACCTTTCCTAATTCTCCCTCTAACCAATTCTTTTCAATTTTAGTCTAATTTATTTATTATCTTCAATTCTAATTAGGCCATAGGTCGCATTCTCAGTTGCCCACATGGCCCGCTCTTGGTTTGCCACCCTTCTACTACAGGCACAATCTAATCACCCTCTGATCTAATGCCTCTCGTGCTTATACGCCATCAGCTGTATGATCTGAATCAGATCTTATCCAAACCATACACCTGCATCATTTTCTCCTTTGTTGGACCGATCAATAGATTTGATCTAATCCTTACATTAGCGCCTCATTGGTGGTTCTTGGATCGTTTGATCCAATGGCTATTGTGTATCATCCTCCTCTAGCCATCTCTCCTTTATCTCCGTGAATCGCTTAACTACCCTCTCTTCTCTTATTTACACCAGCCATCACATGCACCTTCTTCCCTCTAAATCACCACCAACCTCTTCGTCACATAACCACCTCCCACACTAACATCCCAAACTTATTCAAACCTAATCTAATTGATGGTTTTATGCGGTTGAAATCCATTGGTGACCACCTGACATCATCCCCCCTCCATCTTCAAATACCCCACCATCGCCTTGTGCGGCGGTTGTCCACCTTTATGCAAGTTGAGGCCCAGTGTCTCTCCTTCCTTCTGTGATCGGGAGGGGATGGATAGATGATTCAATGATGACCTCTAGCCCTGGTGTCGTCCCATGGCCATGGTAGGCCATGACACGGCCCTAGCCCGGCTGCTGAGCTGCTCTTAATGGTCACTGGAGTCCAGCAAAGATTGGAGCTTCACCGTGGAGCTCAGCATAGAACTCTTCGTCCGCTGCTCTCTTCTTCAATCTCCAGGTAAGCCTTCGTTCTCCTCCGTCTTGATTTTCTCATAATTTTGTCAATGCACACGCATACATTCACCTTTATTTGACAACCTCTCGAGCTTTGCCTCTGACTACTCATCCTCGTGCCACTCTTAGACCACCATCTCCGTCCTTCACAACTTTCCCCCACTCCAGGCTTTCTCCGGTGGAGGAGATCACACCATAGGAACTCCCTTCTCAATTCCACAGCCCGCCAAACACCTCATATGCTTCAGCTATTTGCACCGTAACCCTTTATGCAGGTCCATATCTTCAAATGCAGGAGTTTGGGTGGAGCTTCTTCCTAGAGCTCCACCTCCGGTGTGTAGTCATTGTCTAATGCTTCTAAATGACCGTGTGTCTCCATGGTGCTCCGATCTCCATTGCCAAGAGCCCCGCAAGCATCTATGACCATCAGCATGGATAGAGGAGTGTGGTGGAGCTCCAGGCATCCCGACGGAGCTCTATTCATGCCGCCAACACACTGTAGAGGAGGGGAGTCGATGATGAGAAGGCACTTCTAGATTGTTCCGCCTAGTGCCAATCCAATGATGCATGTAGCACCACATCACCTACTACCGAAGAACAGAGACTCGGTGGGACCAAGCCTCACTCGAAGTCATCCCGAGTCACCATGTGGCTCGAGCCATCTACAGCGGCTCCACACCAAGCACCGAGCCTTGCTTCCATTCAAGCGAAGTGCGTGCGGGCTTGGGCAATTTGCATATTCACCTCACCAGTTTACATAATTGCAAAAATACCCCTATCAGGGGTATTTAATAAATTTCACTTCTGATTTTCATATTTGCATATTAGTCCCTGCAGGGACCTATCAATGATGTTTCATGTTATGTTTTACTGTGTGTATGCCCCAATATTCAACCTTAAATAGCTCGAGCATATGAACTCCAAATGAAGTAATTTCAGTGGCATTGTGGTCTTTATTTCATTATCTTTTACTTGGCTTCATTTATTCATTGATTTGAAGCTTAATGTTTTGTTAATTAATTAGATAGATTATTGATTCTATTTATCACATGAAATGAAACTTGGCTTATAATTAATTGCTCAATTGGATTCAAGTTTTCTTCTAATGTCTATCTCAAGTTTCTTAATCATTTTAGGGCATAATTGTGAGTAATTATGCATATGTTAGTGTTCTATCATTATGTCCATCCTGTTGATTCTCTAGCATGCATTAAATTGCTTTGAAAATACATTTTGTCTTCATGTTCATTTTGTGATGCATTCATTTCATGCATTGTATGTTTTGACTTAGATAATTTATTAATAACTTAACCTAGATATTTAATACCTAATTAGTTGTATTAATGCTCGTGTCCTTGTGTTCACCCGAGACTTCCCAGGTTGAAAATTTAAATCGAATCTTTTTCATAGATATTATTAATTCGGTTCTGTATGAGAAGGTAAGTGCCCATGCTACAACGGATCGATATTAACTTACATACTTAGTGCTTCATCAGATGGCATTGTTGCTGGTGACACGACTTCATTAATATAATTATTTAGATTTTATATGTTGGTTAAGTCGATTTTTATTTTATCTAGGCCAATTCTGTAATGTGATGTTTTTTGCATTTATATATACATATATATTTATTGATAATCTTTAAAATATCTAATATCTTATCTTCTGTGGTAGGGCCCATTCATTGAGGATGCTCATGAAGAATGGAGGCTAGAAGCTCATGCTGGAGTTTCTGCTAAGAAGAACCGCAGAAGATGCCTTCAAGACATGTCGAAGATTATTATGTTCATATTTTTTGTATATTATTGTGGACTCGAACTCTATTATTCGTTTGGTGTGTTGAGTCTATTTCACCCATGCACGGTGAGATTCATTTGAGTGCTCGATTTAGGATTCAGGCACATGGCTCATAGTGCTACTTTCAATGTATTATCCTAAGTGCTTGATTTGTAGATTAGGGCATACTAACTTCATCTTATGAGATTCACTCATCTCTAAGATTCATTATACGTAATCTACGTTCAACTTATCCCAAATGAATTATATATCTGCTCGCTAATAGACACATGATTAGGTGTTGTTTTTCATCGACTTGCACGCATTTAGATATAATTTTATATTTAGTCTATCATGTGCATGAAGAGAGCGGGAGCCACTATAATTACTTCTCTTGAGCATGACATCATGATTTTACATCTACATGATTTTTCCCTCTTCATAATTTGTCAATTAGGATATTATGGAAAAAGGATTGGACGGTAGACGATGACTTATGTGTTCAGAGATTTAAAGCAAGTGATAACCTAATCTCTAAAAATTAGATTGTTAATGCAAGTTGATATAATTAAAATGGAGATAAAATTCACCTTGTTTTTGGGAGAGAAAACCCCTCTTTACTAGCAGATATATGCATTCATTGAGAGGTGAGGACATATCCCTAGGATAGAGTCCAAAACCTAATTCAGTCTACTTGTAATGAACGTAAATTTTGTATTATCACCAATAAAAGAGACAAGATAATTAGACAATATTTATGTCTTCTTTGTGTGTGTCGATGAAGTGATTAGGTTTGTTTGATCTTGTTTGATTCTTCAGTCTCCCAAAAACCCTAGGTTCCATTTTCATCTCTTGAGATTCATCATCTAGAGATTCAGCTAACATTGATCTCTTCATTACTTAGCTTCATATTTCATATACTTAGGCTTATTTTCAGCCTAAGTATAGGGGGGATCCAACTTCATTCTGATTGTTCAACTCATGTCACCTAGCTTTAATTCATATCTTTATACTTAAGCTGTTTCTCAGCTTAAGTACAGGAGACCCGAGTCCCCGTCTTCTTCTAACTGATTCATTTTATTCATTTTGCACCTGTGATTATATAATTAGTTTTTGTATATTCTTTTAAATTTAGCATGATCTATGGCTTCATATCACTTTGTGCTATGAGGGCATAGCAAAAACTAGGTATAGGGGGTCTACTATATATATTGCATATATACTTTAGCCATAGCTCATATTTTAAAAAAATTTCCGACCATTGGGGTTATGGGTATCATATTACATCATTGAACTAATTTTAAAAAAAAATGAAAATAATTTTTGAAAATTATATACATATTTGACATGGTTTTCAAGTGTTTTACATCGTTTGCGAATATACAGCTTGACATGTTTGGAAAATTACTTGTAAAATATTTTGAAAACCAACATATTTATGTGACATTATTTTAAAAAAAATGTTTTACTTAGGTTTTTAAAAGTTGGGTTTTACTTATTTTGAAAAATCTTTGTAAAATGTTTGCGAACGTCTATACATATGTGACAATGTTTACAAAAAGTTTCCAAAAATTCTTTTCAAAGCTAAGGGTGTAAATGGGTATAATTAATTAATTATTTAACTTAAAAATGAAAAATAAAAAAATCACAAAAAGATTGACTTCTTAATTGGTGTTATTCTTTGACACTTTCACTATGCACTAAAGGCTTCAGATGATCTTGAAAACTTAGTTTAAGGAGTCCCTAGACTTAGGCCCCGTTTGACAAGGGGATTTTAACCCCCTTAACTCACCCTTTCTCTTTCCTTTGCGGGCCCCACTTTTTATTTTTTAAAAAAAATTAAATAAATCAATTCTCCATCATCAGTTCCATCAAAAAATAATATGTTATGCCATCATATCATATAAAATTTATAAACTACTCCACTTCTACTCATTTTCCAAACTTCAATACAGTCACATCACAATAACTACTCATTTTTTCAAACTTCAATACAATCATATCACAACAAACCCACTTCTAAACCACCCCCAGTTTAACCCTCTATCCAAACACCAAAACCCCAAAATGGGTTACCCTCTACCAGTTTAACCCGCCTTAACCTGCGTACCAAACGCATCCTTAGAGTTATCATGTATTAATCATTATGTTCTTGGACTTAAAAATTCACACTCTCCTTGTTTAAAGTTATGCGTGCTTAATCTCCCTTAAAAGAATTTGACTATCACTCACATGCACGACTGCATTCATGACTGAGATGAGTCAAGGTATCACTAAGGATATTGAGTTTGGAGGTTTGAGTTTGGACTTGATCTATATGATGTTCGAGGATGGGATAAAATTAATGACGACTTCATGAAACCTGAGAGTTAGCAACTTAGCCATTATGGGACATATTCTCATGCTATCTCTTGAATTTAACCTAATGTTCCAGGGTGTGATGACATTTAATTAATAAGTTAATCAGTGTGTGCCAATCTTTTGGTATAAGCAAGGGGGCTAGCAAAAACAAAGAAAAGAAAGAAATGATGAAAGAAAAGCTCTCACCATACAAAGTCAAATTTCAAAAGAGCTTCCACCAAAGGCAAGCGCTCCCAACCATTTGTTAAAGTGTCCACTTGGACCACCGCTAATAGGACCAAGAGTCGGCTTAACACCCAAAAAGGGCTCTGCATCGTAAATGCTACAAGTTTTGGTGTAGAAGGTATATTAGATACTCAAAAAAGGCACGTCACGATGTACTCCCAGGAAAACAAGTGCAGACGACTCCAACTTCTCTTGACGGGCACGCTGATTAGCAATAATCAAAATGAAAATTGTGTTGAGTATTAGCACTGAAGAGAACCCTATTGTAATGAGAGGAAGAGAAAATAAGTACACAATCCTACCTCCTCCGTAATCTGGCCATCCATCTATCCCTTTGAAGTCTGACAAACTAAAAAGATGGTGGATTGAGGCAAGAATAGATTTATTCCCTAGGCTTGAGGGTTGGGTCCTTAGGAGAGCTACTGGGATTGGAATTTTTGATGATATTTTGACTCTACTCTCATGATGCAGTCAACACTAAGTCATACTTATTATATATTTGTATATACATTGAGAGTATGACAATTAGAGGAGTTATATCCGATAAACCATATACCCACGCTGCTTTCTCCTTCGTTGGATCCCATAAACTGATTTGATCTAATCCTTACATTAGCGCCTCATTGGTAGCAGTTAGATCGTTTGATCCAATGACTATTATTTGTCATCCTCCTCTAGTCATCTCTCCTTTGTCTCCACGAACCGCTTAACTACCCTCTCTTCTTTGATTTATGCCAGCCATCACATACACCTTCTTCCCTCTAAATCACCACCAACCTCTTCATCACATAACCACCTCCCACGCTAATATCCCTAACTTCTTCAAACCTACCTAATTAATGGTTTTATGCATTTGAAATCCATTGTTAACCACCTGACATCTTCCCCTCTCCATGTTCAAATACCCCACTGCCGCTTTGTGCGGCAGTTGTCCACCTTTACGTGGGGTGAGGCACAGTGTCACTCCTTCCCTCTGTGACAAAGAGGGGATGGATAGATGATGCAATGACAACCTCTAGCCTCGATGTCGTCCCATGTCCATGGTAGGCCATGACACGGCCTTAACCTGGCCGATGAGCTGCTCTGAATGGTTGACAGAGTCCAGCGAAGATCGAAGCTTCACCTTGAAGCTCTGCATAGACCTCTTCATCCGTCGTTCCCTTCTTCAATCTCCAGGTAAGTCTTCCTTCTCATCTGTCTTGTTTTCTCCTAAATTTGTAGGCACACACACATATACTCACCTTCAATTGACCACCTCTCGAGCATCGCCTCCCACTACTCATCCTTGCACCACTCTTAGACCACCATCTCCTTCCTCCATAATTTTACCCCACTCTAGGCTTTCTCCTCGATAGAAGGTGGAGGAGATCACACCATGGGCATCCCCTTCTCCATTCCACATCCTGCCAAACACCTCACATGCTTCGGCTATTTGCACCCTAACCCTTTCTGCATGTCCATATCTTCAAATGTCTGACTTCGGCAAGAGCTTCGTCCTCTCCACCTCTGGCGTGGGATCATCGTCTAACGCTTCCAGATAGATGTGCATCTCCCGGTGCTCCGATCTCCATCGCCAGGAGCCCCCAAGCTTCTAGAACCATCAGCATGCACAAAGGAGTGTGGTGGAGCTTCATGCATCCCGCAGGAGCTCTATTCGCACTGCCAACGCATGGCAAAGGAGGGGAGTTGAGGATGAGCAGACACCATTGGATTGTATTCGCTCAGTGCCAATCCAATGGTGCATGTAGCACCACGTCACCTACTATCGAAGAACGGAGGCTCTGTTGGACCAAGCCTCAATCGAATTCATCTCGAGCCACTACATGGCCCGAGCCACCTACAACGGCTCCACACCAAGCACCAGGCCTTGCTTCCATACAAGCCTAGAACCGCACGTGCTTCGCGTGTGCGGGCCTAGAAAAATTGCATATTCACCTCACTGATTTACATAATTGCAGAAATACCCCTATCATTGGGTATTTAATAAATTTCACTTCTGATTTTCAATAATTACATATTTGTCTCTCTAGGGATCTATCAGTGATGTTTCATGTTATGGTTTACAACGTTTATGCCCCAGGATTCAACCATTAATAACTTGAGCATGTGAACTCCAAATGAAGTAATTTTAGTGGCATTGTGATCCTTATTACATTATCTTTTACTTGGATTCATTTATTCTCTGATTTGAAGCTTAATGTTTGATTATTAATTAGAGAGATTATTGATGCTATTTGTCACATGAAATGAAACTTGGATTATAATTAATTGTTCAATTGGATTCAAGTTTTTTTCTAATGTCTATCTCAAGTTTCTTAATCATTTCAGGGCATAATTGTGAGTAATTATGCATATGTTAGTGTTCTATCATTATGTCCTTTATGTTGATTCTCTAACATGCATTAAATTGCTTTAAAAATACATTTTGTCTTCGTGTTCATATTTTGATGCATTCGTTTCGTGCATTGTTTGTTTAGACATAGATAATATATTAATAACTTAACCTAGATATTTAACACCTAATTAGTTGTATTAATGCCCGTGTGCTTGTATTCGACCCTGGACTTCTCAGGTTAAAAATTAAAATCAAATCCTCCTCATATAGATTATTAATCCGGTTATGTATGAGAAGCTAAGGGTCCGTGCTACAACGGATCGATATTAACTTACACACTTAGCGCTTCATAACTCATGGCTGTGAGCTGTGCTTTGAAGGCCTCTACCTTCTCATCAGGTTCCCTCTTTCTAAGATCCATTTACACCTTAATGGATCTTACCCATATAGGTGGATCCTCGAGGGTCCATATACCATACTTGTATATGAAGTGTACTTAAGACTTTACTTTTATCATCCATCTTTCCATGTCATGATCTTCAGAAGCTTCATCACATGAAGTAAGATCATTGTCTGACTTATCTGAAACATGGAATCCATCCTCAATTTCATTTGAAGAGGTATAGGTGTTTTATCTTTAATTATCCTTTTAGTTTCTGATTTTAGGAGCCTCATTATCTTCCCAAGATTTAATGGTTCCTTCACTTCATTTTCATCTTGATTCTCAAGAGAGTCATCCTCTAAGAATCACATTTTCAGATATGAAATCTTTTAAGAATCTCAATGTTATAAAGTAGGTATCCAATACCATCCTTTATTTTCCTAATGAAGCATCACTCTTTGGTGCTAGATTCCAGCTTACTTGCATGAAACCTTATATATTGTAGTCTCTACTACATTTATACTTGGAGACTAAGAGGTAATTATGCTAAGATCATCATTGCTCATATCATGTCACACATGATCCAATTGTATCTCCCTACAACTCTATTGAGTTTAGGTGTATTAGGAGGAGTGAGATAAGAATGATATTCATAACTCTATAAGGTATTCTTTGAATTAATCCAATAGGTACAAGCTACCTAGTTTAGATCAAATTCAGTTCATCTTCCTTCAAACATTGGTTCTAAACCAAAATTGTGAAATCTTTGAATATTTCAAAGGTTTCTAAGGTTAAGAGAAGAAGTATCATATCACAAATAGTCATCAATGGATATCACATATCGTTAATGTTCATTATGATATAGATGATCCACATACATCAATGTGTATGACATCTTGAATACGTCGGCATCTAACACCATTCCTAAAGAAGGGTGCATCGGACATTTTTACTTTGAATACAATATTCACAAGTATGTAAGATTTGAAAGTTTAGACATTCTAAAGTTTCATCTCGTACTAGTATATTCATCTCATCAATAGACTTATGTCCAAGGTTTGATGCCGGATCATTGTCAAATGATCTTCATCCCCTATTGATCTTTAAAAGTTTAATTTTCAGTATTACAAATGCTAATGAACCCTTCATTAATTTTCTTATTTGGTAGAGTCCTCCAGATGTCAGACTACTATATGAAATGTTTCCATTATAACTCTTTATGATAGGTCTATTCCAAAATTCATGTTTATTTCCAACATTTAGAAATAAACAATGAGTGTATTCTAATATTTAGATCATAGAGATATTTTCTAAGACTAAGGGATCTCCCACGTAAAATATGAAGTCTATCTATCTGTAGAGATTGTTGCAACATTTGCATTAATATCCATGTGGATGACTATTAAACTTTATGATCAAATTTTCTAGTCTTCTAAAATATATGCAACCAATTGCAAGTGTTATTAAAAGAATGAGATATAATTATTAGACTTTGATCTTATCAAAGAAGAAAATCAATTTCAATGATTATATGTAGATTATTCTGATGCACTATCTGAGTCTTTCTTTAAGGATTTTAGATAGTCTAGATAGTCAGACTATCAATACATCGGCTTGTTGAAGTATCACCATTCATCCAACTCTTTGGATGTCATATGTATGGAAGTCACAGAAGTATAGTTAACTCTTTGACTTTCCTTCTTACATGGGTCAGACCCATGCTTCCAATGTGCTTCCTTCATCTATAAACAACCATTGCTTAAAATAATGGATCTCTTATGTTGAACTTAAAAGATTTCAATATAAGAGTATTTCAACATTTATACATGCTTCATTCAATTCATACAATATGATATTCTGAAGCTTCATGAATGACTTGAGTATAGATTGTAGAATGGTGACACTCATCGTATATACATCCATCTTAACTCTTAAAGACTTTTGGTTCAAACAGGTACGCAAACATTTTAAGTACATCATCTCTTATCGAGCCACCATTCTACATGATGCAATGATTCAAGGGAACGAAGCTAACTTAGCAATTCGACGGGCTATGGAGCTATGAGTAGGTGAAGCTCGCCAGTGGGTGGGTCCGGTGAACTTGGATTTGGCCCTCCGCCACTTTATCCGGGGTATGAACATTTGGAGTGCACCTTGTTGTCACTAGGAACTCGATAGTGGGCTCCAACAAGGTTTACCATAGCTAAAGGGGATCAAAATCAAAAAGAAAGCCCGGGGTGTTCTTTTATAGCCTTGAGTTCTGGACAAAAAGATAGGGAAATGGCATATACATGTATGAGGTTGGTGGATATTCTGGTATGGGCGGTGGAGAGGGTTGACAAGGCTACTGGAGGGTGATGAGCTCGAGGGAGATGGAGGTGAGGGTGAGTTGTGAAAATTTGGAGAAAGGGGGTCGACTCGCTATTTTGACAGGCTGGATGGAGACAAACACATAGTTGGCTGAAGTCAACCTTTGGAGAGTTATGGTTGGTTTCACGTAGACTAACCGGGAAAAAGAGATCCCAAAATTATTTATAAAATAAATAAAAAATATTAAATGAATTAATTTTTTTGTTAAAACATAAATTTTTAAATTTTATGTAGTATTTAGTGCCTATTTTTATTTATTTTTACAAGGCTATTTTTAACATGTTATTATTTACATGTATATATAGGTAAATATACATGTATTTCCTATATGGTATTTTTATTTATAATTTGTATTTTATTGTTGCATACTTGTATTTTATATTTTTTTAGTTTATTTAAATACATATTAAGGTATTTTTACTTTATCTTTCTGAGTTTATTTAAATACTTAATTAATTATAAACATATATCTTATAGATATATATATACTTCATATATATTGAACTATTTTATTTATTTTATTAGATTTTTAATGGTTTTATTTTATTTTAATTATTTACATGTATTTTAAATAATATTTAAAATTTTATAAAAATATAAGAATCATAAAAATATAAAGAATAAATAAATTGAATATTTTATGCAAGTATGTTGCACAATGAGGGCCTAAAACCTAACTTTTGCATCTTAACTCTAAATTGAATGAAACCATTTTCATTAAATAGCTTATTTAAATTTATGAACAATAAAGGTGAGCTTGATACTCTATATGGACAAGATACTGGTCTGCAACGTTTTCTTTGCGGCTTTTTTTGTATGTCTCGAGCACATTGTGCATTATTGTTTTAGTGAAATAAATTTGTATTTTTCGTTATATTTTTATGTACAATATTGATGTTTAAAGTTTATTGATTTGAGGTGTAAAAATAACAAAACAAAATAGGTCCCAAACTGTAATTATTAGAATATAAAGTTAGGGTTTTTGAATGTATTACCCTATCTCCCTCTACTTTATTCATTGATGACCAAGTCATCCTGATGTCTCAGGGGCTTGGGTCACTAAGTGTCTTTGACACCTCATTCTTTTTCTTTTCTTTTCTTTATTCTTTTGTTTTAGCACAAATACAATATTTTGTAAAGTCTTTTATACAGTATTTATACAATATTAATTGTGTATTATTGAGTGTTTATTTTCATAAATTAATGATATATACATGAATTTAGCTAGGGAATTAAGGCAAAAATGAAAGAATGAAGGTGATGAGTTGGATATTCATCTCCCGCTATGCTTGCCTTTGCTAGTCCCTAGCAGGCGCTTATGCTAAAAAATGTAAAAAAAGAAAATAAATAAAATAAAAAGAAAGAAATTGGAATAATTATTGACTTTTAAACTTGTCTTGATAAAGTCAAAGTTTGGAGCTCAGATAAGATCTTTACATTCTTGGCTCATTCGAAACCTATTAGGGTAAGGAAGTGTGACACAACATCCCTTAGGTTACATAATCCTATTATTCATTCCCATTCGCAGTCTAGTCAGAACCATCTTCTCAGTTACATACTCTCTAAACCATGAAATGACAGAACCATGTGTGTGTGAATTTTTCATCTCTTCTCAGATAAAACGCTAAACTATCAAGGAGTATGTTGCCCTAGTAACTCGTCCTCATGGAGATAGATATTTCCTTCTAAGGTTAGGTGTTGTCGATCTTTACATCCAAGGTGGGGGGCTACAGGAAATGGGAAAAGACGTAGGAATGGACCAGTATAGTCTTCATTCCCTTGTGAAGCTCAGCCAGTGTAACCGAGTCTTGACCAAGAAGCAGGATTTTTCTGGAAGCTCAACTTTTGTGGAATTTTGGTATAGGATTCAGTTTTTGAATTTTCCTTTGACTTTGTATTGCTCTGAATTCTTGTTTGTCCCCCCATGGATATAGTCTTTTGGTCCGCCCATGTTTTGGGGTCGTGGAAAAACTTGAGCCAATAGACCATTCCTCATTCGAAGCATTGTTTCAATCATGTCTCTATTTTTTAGATATTATCATTAGCAAAAGAAGTGCATTAGAGTACCGATTTTAACAATCCCCAAGAATGGTTTGTGAGCCACCCTTGACGAAGCAACCTAGCAACGTCCCAACTTAGACTCTAAAATTTTTCAACAATCCATCTGGATTGAGCTAAGTGTTAAGTGTGAGGTTTCTAGTCGATCCATTCGAGACTCTTACGGATGATATGAAGGGTTCTAGTTAGACACATTGAATCAACTCATGAACATAGTCTCATGGAACCTAAAGAATTAAGTCAAAGTAATCTGAAGTATCCCTAGTTCCAGTCCTCAATGGATTCCTCTAAAATTAAGTGTATTAAGGCATATACCAAGCTCCAACCTTCATACTTTAGTCACACTTGTTCAATTATATAGATCATTCCAAAAAATGTAGATGTTATTTACAATGTAAGAAAATATTTAAATGTAGTAAGTTTATGATTTTGGACTTTTTATAGAATTTTGAAAAAAGTTTTGCAACTTTTTATGCAATTTTGAAAACATTTTGCAAAAAAAATTTATAGTTTTTGAATTTTGCAAAATTTGAGGGATTTTTGATAATAATAAAAGAGTTAATAAAATAATTATGTGCAACTATTTACACTAGAGTGCATCAATATTGAAAAGAATTGATTTAAGTATTTACACCGGGTATTTACAGAAGTTAAGTGTTAATGGTTATTTACAAACTTTTATACAATGACTATGTGTATATAATGTTGTATTCGTGTTATTATTTCTCATGGTTATGTATATATTCCTCAAAAATAATTTAAAAATATTTTAATAATCATTTTCAAAAGCTTTATTTTGCAATAATTTTTACATATAATTTTGCAAATATTTACATACATGAAAATCATTTTGTAAAGATTTTTCAAACTGTATGTATAGATTTTACAAAATATGTTTACAACAATTTTCCAAATCATTTGCAAACTAAATTTTCAAAAATTTTATTCAAACTAATGAAACAAAATTTTGCAAACTTTTGAAAAAGAATTGTACACAAGTTTGAAAATGTTTCACAAAAGTTTTTCAAATGGTTTTTTAAAAGATTTTTCAAGACATTCTACAATGTATTCAAATCATTTTGCAAAACATTTTAAACTGATTTATTACTTATTTACAAATATTTTTTGAAAATTTTTTATGTGTATTTACAATGTATTTTTCATAGTTGATTAATTATATGGTATATTCTTTATAGTTGATTAATTATACGAAATATTCTTTACAATTGATTAATTGTACAGTGTATTAGCCGTGGTTATTTAAAAATATGCAAGTGCGAGTTATGGATAAAGTATATATAATGTATATAGCAGCCCTTATACATAGATTGAGTTATGTCATCATAGGTGTGGGAGAACAAGAAAGACATAACTCATGCTAAGTATATGAGCGTCTATACTACAATGACTAAAGTAAAGAATGAGAAGTCGGTCATCCCCTCTATATTTAGTATTAATTAATCCTAAGCATAGCAGGCTGTACACAAAATGGGGACGATCGAGGATCAGAATTTACTAAATCAATGGTCTCGGTCCCCCCCCCTCATACTTAGGGTAAAATTTCCCTAAGTATAGACATAAGGTCAAAAATTGGGAAACAAACGAGAGAAAGAATAATGAATAACCATAGGTCACTCAACCCCTATATAAAAGATTAAGCATATCCTGAGTATAGTATTGATAAATGAGGTAAGGCAACATGAAATAAAGAATTTGATGAATGAAAATGAAAAGAAGAAAGAAGAAAAGAAAAAAAAGAAAAATCTAATCTAATTAAAGATAATTATAGGAGCATTGTCTGGCACCATTAATGTTATTGCAACATTGAATTCATCAACAAAAATAACTTGTACGGAGTTGACGATGGTCAGGAATGTAGGGTTGTGTGCCAGCACACAATTCTGATATTAGTACACTTCTGTTGCCACACAAAGTCTTGACTTTGTATGTCCATGTCCATTTGCTCTTCAATTTTTCTATAAAAAGCTTCAATTTCACATTAAACAACCACATTGTTTGTCCAAGCTCAAAGGTCTTTCTTTTGATATGCTTGTTGTGTCAACGTTTTACCTTCTCTTTGTACATCAAGCTGTTGTTGTACGCATAATCTCTGAATTCCAAGAGTCTGTTCATATCAAATTTTCTCTGTTGACAATCTTTATATGAGTCTAGGTTGCAGACGTTCACTGCCCAAAGTGATTTGTGAATTAGTTCCATGAGAAGGTGGCATGTCTTACCATAAACAAGATTGTAGGGCGACATGCCCAAGAGAGACTTATAGGCCATTCTGTATGCCCAAGGAACCGAATCCAAAGGTTGTGATCTTTCTGTCCAACCTCGCTAGTTTCAGCAATATCGTGTGATTTCTATATTTGACAGCTATGCCAAGCCATTTGACTGCAGGTGATACGGATATGGGACCCAGTGATCGATGATGTACTCCTTCATCAATTTCTTGACCTCCTTATTGATGAAGTGGTTGCCTCCATATGAAATCAGAATCTTTGGAATTCCAAATCGTGAAATGATGTTATCTTTCAAGAACTTGATATTGTTCTATTATATGCGTCTCGAGCTGGAATGGCTTCTACCTGTCAACTCACATAATCAACGACAAGAAGGATGTATTAAAAGCCATGACTGTTCGGAAATGAACCCAAGAAGTTGACTCCCCATGCATCGAACACATCAGATATCTAGATGGATATGAGGGGCATGTTGTCATTAACATGAAGGGTTTTCCTATTTTCTGACAGTCAGTGAGGGCTTTCACACAGTCGTTCACAACCTTGAATAGTATCGACCACCAAAGGCCACACTACATTATATTCGTTGTTGTTCTTCTCAACAAACGGTGTCCGCCAGATTCGAGCATATGATAGTGCTCAAGGACACTTGCGTACTCCTCCTGAGGAATGCACTGACACCAAATACAATACACTCCTTTCCTGAACAAGTGTGGATCCTCCAACTGGTAAAAATGAATATCAAACTTAAATTTGTCCTTCTTGATTCTCGTCCAATCTTGTGGAACTACCTAGAGATGAGGTAGTTCAAAATATCAACATACCATGGGAGGGACCCAAAGCTGAGGATGGATTCATCGGGAAAGGTGTCTGTAAAAAGTGTACTGCGTAGTTGAGTATCTTGGCATTCAATTTTGGAGAGGTGAACTACAACCACATTTTGAATTCCAGGTTTATCTGCAATTTTCAAGGTCCAAGAAGGTAGGATATGAACTTCTCTAAAGCAAAAAATACTGCCAGCATCTCTTTTTCTGTGACTGTATAATTTCTCTATGCTTCATCGAGTGTCTTGATGGCATAGTAAATAGCATAGGGTAACTTATCCCTTCTTTATCATAATACAACCCCAACTGTAAAATATGATGCATCTGTCATGATCTCGAATGGAAGAGACTAATCCGGTGGTTGTAGGACTGGAGCATGAGTGATGAGTTCTTTTAATAAATAAAAAGATTGGAGAACCATTTGTTAAACTGTGAACTCTCTCTCCATGCAAACTAGCTCGGTGAGAGGCGGGACAGGTTTGCTGAAGCCGACATGCTCCAAGAATGACCTCACATTCTTCACATTTTGTGGTTGCTTGAATTTAGAGATCACATTCACCTTTGTTGAGTCGACCTCCATGCCATGCTTGGAGACAACATAGCCAAGGACAATAACTTCCGTAACCATGAAGTGGATCTTTTCAATTGACAAAATGAGATTGACTTCACGACATTTCTAGAGTACTATGTCTTGGTGTTGAAGATAATAATCGAAGGTCTCACCATAGATGGAGAAATCATTCATGAAGAATTCAAGAAAACTTCCCACCCTATCGGTGAAGACGGTAAGCATGCACCTTTGGAAGGTTGCTGGAACATTACAGAGTCCAAAGGGTAACCTTCTAAAGGCATATGTGCCAAAACGTGTAGGTGAAAGTTGCATTCTGTTGATCCTTACGAGCGATTTCCACTTGGTTATACATGGAGTAGCCATCTAAAAAGCAGAAGTATTCTTTCCATGCAAGTTGCCAAAGAACTTGATTGATGAATGGCACAGAAAAATGGTCCTTCTTTCTCGTTGAATTTAGACAGCGGTAGTCAACACATACGCACCAAGATGTCGGTTTGGAAAGAGATTACCTCTCCTTGGTCATTACTCACAATGGTGAACCTTCATTTCTTGTAATCTACATGTAGGAGGCTCAACCATTTGGAGTCGGAGATGGGATAAAAGAAGACTGTCTCACACCACTTCATGATTTCCTTCATAACAATGTCATGTAGGTTGGATCCAATCTTCTTTAGAATTCTTAGGATGGCTTGCAATTATCTTCAAGATAGATGTGGTGTGATCACAGATTCGGGTTTATCCCTCAGAAATCTAAGACTTTCCAACTAAGTGCCTTACGGTTCTTTTCTAGAACCTTGATAAGCCAAGATTCTTGATCCCAGGTCATCCTATTGTTGATGATGATCAGATACATATGTTCTTCATCCACAATGAAAGCATACTTCAGACCTACCGAGAGCGATTTGAGTTCTTGTAATTGTTGAGAGTGATCTACGCTGACTTCATAAACGAAACTGTTAGATGGTTGATATGCTAGTTTCAGTGAGTTGTTGTCCACATCTGTCACTCCTGGCTCAAAACTAAATGTTCCTAACATATCTGCAATGAATTATATGTGTTCGATCTAGCTTGAATCTTCTTCGAACATGTTGCTTAGTGACTTAAATTCTGATTTGGTCTCCCATTCGGCAAGGAAGTATGGGCAAACTGTGTTATCCAGGTCCTCCTTTGAAGAGAGGATTTCTTGTGTGACGATATCATTCAGAGAAAGATGATTATCGTTGACATCCACAATATTGTTGTCTAGTGGTAATCATGCTCACCCTGTATGCGGCTTTTGGCTCACTGGGGGTGGGTGGATCATCTAGGGTTATAATAGGATTAGGAAGAATAGTCATCAAAGTCTCAATCATTTATGCAGTACCCTTGATTCACCAACTCACATGTGAAGACCAACAAGGTTTGGTCATTTATCTTTTCCATTTTATTGGCGATCACCCAAAATTGAACTCCATTATGCATGTTTAATGACTTGATTTTGGGCACTATCCTCGGGGTACATCCTCACCTCTAAACAATCAAAACATCCTACGCACAATGTTGGGGTTGTTCTCCCATAATCCAAGAGTGATTTTTATTCCATTTATTTTTTGTTAATTTGCATACAGTCCCAGTTTTATGCTTAGGTTATCAGTGTATTAATGTAAGAGCACAAATCAAGCAATCATCGTCTATTCGACCATTCCCAATTTCCTTGAATGTCCTAAGTGATAAATTAGGGGAATATCAAGGAAAGACAATGCATTCGTAAAAAACAGTGATGCATGCCTAAGAGAAAAACTTACAATGCCTCCAGCATTCTCGAGGCATATGCAAGACTATATTAAAATTTTATGTTGTATGCATGCAAGTCGAAGAAACACACCCTAAACATGATATTATTAGCGGGAAGAATTGGAATTTTATTTGGCTAGATATATCAATGTTTATGTGTGTCTCAATGAATCAAGGAGAAAAAGGGAATTCTCCTCGATCATTATTGTGTGTCCTAACCTATGAATCAAGCACAAGTGATATTTGAAATGAGGTGAGCTAGGAGAGCTGCATGCCTAACCCTAGGTTCGAACACTCAAGTGAAGCCCCACCCGGACTAAGGTGAAATAGGCTCTACGCAACACATACACAAGTTCACGTTCATGCTACACACGCAAGCCCTCAAACGAGGGCCGTTATAAAAATGCAATTATAACAGAACATGAGAATGATATGAAATGAAATTGCTAATTAATCTTCTCAGATTCTTATGAGTTTTCTTTTATTTATCCTGTCAACAGGAGCTCCCAACTCCATGCCTCCATTTAGATCGAGCGTCCTCTATTTTCATGAACCCTGCCACAAAAGAAGAGCATCAGAAAATTATCGAGAAAATTAATCAACAAATGATGCAACAACAATCACAATGTGAAGACCTAAAGCAGTGAAATAATCACTTAAAAATAACACAATAAAATCCACCAATAAATAAGGATGAGTCGTGTCCCTGACAACGGTGCCATTTGATGGACCGTATTTTCACATGCTAATATTCATATCTTATTATAGTATAGGTGGTGAAAACGATCCATGCAAAACCACACTTTTGAATATGTGGATAATTTTTACTTTGTAAGTTTACCAAGGTCGAACACAAGGACATGAGCCTCCTCGTCATATAACAAAAATTATTGATTTATTTCAAGTAACTATAATCATAGATCTAGGTCTTCATATGAGGTTACAATCCACAACACACAAAATGCACAGATACATAATGTAATAATGCAAACAATTGGCATATAAATGAGGCATGTATTTTTATTTGAATTTATGTAGTTAAAATGAGATGCAATGTGTAATGATATGCAAGCAGATAAATTGTGTTAAAAGATGCTCCTAAATTAATCAGACACTTGAGCAGTAAAATATAGGTGAATTTTAGGGATAAATAATGCATTAAAATTAGTTAATGGCATTAAGAATCAACGAGCAAGTGATACAATAGAAGTAAGAATTAGTAATAAAATGCAAAATGTCAAATCAGAAAATAAATGTTTCTATTAGAAAGAGAATAAAGTATGCAACAAAATGATGCACCCAAAATGGAATTCATATGCGCAGATATTCAATAAAGAGCTGAAGGGCATAAACGTAAAGAATACATGAAAATACAAATATGGATAATTATGCAATTAGATCCTTTGCAGAGGCATTTATGAAATTAAGGGGACCCGATGGGGTCTTTGTGCAATTTTCCCAAGTATGGCACGTAAGGCATGTACGCCTAGGCATGACCTATTTGCAAAACATAAATGCTCGGAGGGGTGGATGCAAGTAGCCCATCCCGCACATGCATGGCATGTGTGTGTGATGAATCTGTGATTCATCACTCTTAAAGTTGAAAATAGAGCTTTGTCCCCGGATATTTAGCTTCATATTTCCCTTTATCTTGCATAAATAGCATTCATGCATCAATCCACAAAATATGCATCTTAGCATTCATCTTTGAATTTAAATAAGAAGCCATTCCTTGTGTAAAATCCATTGTAAAATATCCACCTATTCATTTGTATTTTATCCCCTCCAAAATAAAAGAACACCTTCCTCATAGTGTGAACACCATTAGTTAATAATATAGGGAAGAAGGCCAGAGTTCTCTTTTCTAAAATACCCAATAAAGCCTGAACCCCCTGGACCTTAAAATGCCCATATCTCTCTCTCTTACAAACTCCAAATTAGGTCTACTCACCTCCAAATGAATACACATTCAGAGACCTTTAAAATGAGACTAATTTCATTCAATTCGGAGCTCGTAGGCAAAAGTTGGGTTTTTGGGCCTCGTTGTATACTATACATATGTATATTTGTATTCTTGCATTTTTGTATCATATTTGACCTCATCTCCATTTTTGGTCAACATGAAACTTGTAGATCTCATCGAGATCTACAATTTTCATGTTTTGAGTTTTTCCAAATTCGGCCTTTTTCTCCCTCTAATCTTATTTTTCTCTTCAGCCACTCACAGTTGGCCACGTGGCGCCCTCTGATTGCGCCACACGGCCCGCTCCCTTTAACCTATCAGCCCACGCCCCGGACCGTTGGATCTTCATCTAGATCCAACGGCCCAGTGATCTCCACGCCTTAAATCCACCACCGTCTGATAAAGTCCCAGATCTCATCCAAGCCATCCGCTAGCGCCTCTTTCCCCTTGCGCCATGTGTCATCTTTTCCACCGTCCGATGGCTCATCTCACATCCAATCTTCACCATACAAACCTGCGACTGACCTCGACCCTCCGATCGATCTCCAGATGCAATCTGGACCGCCCGCTCGTGCTTTGCCCAGAGTCCACCACGTGGCACTCTGTGCGCCCTCCGATCTCGATCCAGGCGCTTTGATCTTCACCGTTCATCACCGCAATTAGTTTCAACCACTCGATCAAACCCCTGAGTCCATCTCAGCCGCCCGTTAGCGTCGCAGCCTCAGCACGCCACGTGGTGTGTTCAGAGTCTTCCGATGTCGAACTGTAGATCTGATCTCATGCGTCGATCCATGCCTCCATCTGGACCGTTGGATCGCGAGATCTAACGGTCGAGACGTCGTCGTCAACCTACGCACGCCTCGCGCCCACGTTCTCCACCGTCCGCAAGGGGCCGCCCCCTTTCTATTTTTGGCTTCATGATGACCAAGAGCCCACTCATCCCTCATCCTCGCCAGCCCCCTCGATCTCCATGACAACCCTCAGAGTCGCTCCACGACATCCATGAACACCACCTCCTCGCCATCCCTGATGTCACCCTCATCCTATAAATCAGCCACCTCCAGCAACTTTCAGCCCCATCCGCCACCACGAAGAGTGACTCTGAGCTCCCACCTTCAGATTGGTGACAGCGATTTGATCCTAGGTCGAGCGACGACCGAGAACACCTCCGGCGAGATCCACGGCCAACCACTGCCGTATCGCAGCTCCTCCAAGGCGCTGCACGAGCTCAGGCCCCTCTACCGACCTTCAAGTGAAAACCCGGAAGCTCCCCCGGAGCTTCTGACCCCAGGTAAACTCCTCCATCTCTCCCCCGATCTTTTTCCTTTTCCTTCTCCTCCTCTGATTTAATTCGCCCTCCACAAGCATCTTTTCGCTCCGCCGACCATTCCTCGAGCTCCGCAAAGGAGCTCTAATCTTCGCGCTACCCTTAGCTTCCTTCGACAAGGTACTTTGTCCTCCACCGACGCCAGCTTCGCCACCTGAGCGGAGCTCGACCACTGGATCACCCTCACCGCTTCATATGCCTCACACTTCACTCTACAGCACTCCACGGACACAACGCACGCTTCGGCTATCTTCTAACCCCCTTGCAGGTACTTCCATCTTGATTGGTCAGAGGCTCGTCGGAGCTGTATTCGAGCTCCTCCGCCACCGCGCTCCAGAGCATCTCCTCCACTCCTGAGATCACCGAACGCTTCTCCAGCCATCCACGCATCTTCCGAGCTACCTCAGACCCTCCAGCAACCTTCACCGATGACGGGAGGACAGGGCGGAGCTAGGCCAACTTCGTCGGAGCCCAGCCCTCTCCGCTGCAGGAGGCGGAGGGCCGTTGGGGACGACAGCCAGCAGTCGTTCGATCCTCTTGATCGAATGGTCAGGAGCACTCCACGATGCCATGCCCCGCAGCCGTTGGATCGTCCTTGATCCTGCACTCTTGATCATGCCATGTCACCAAGCGCTAGAGCCTCAGAGGGCCGTTGGATTCATCTTAATCTAGCGGCACTCGATCGTCCACGTAGCCACCTCAGGAGCGAGCCCATCACCGTTGGATCGATCTTGATCCTACGGGTTGAGACACACCACGTGCCAGCAGTTCATCACCATTGGATCATCCTTGATCCCACGGTCCAGATTCGTCCCCGTCGCCCGATCCAAGCCTCTTCCCCGACCGCTAGGCTCGGATCACCCGAAGCTTCTCCAAGCAAGATCCGAACCTCCAGAGTAGCCCGAGCCTCGCTTCGAGCCTCCGAAGTCCACCGAGCCTAGGACCCCCACGTGCGTCCTGGGTTATTTGCACCGAGGTCCCTAAAGGTTTTCAAAATTACATTCCAGCCCCTACTAGGCGACACCACGTGAGGAGCACGTGTCCCATGGAGAAATTGCATCCACCCCCTCAACATTATAGGTAATTGCATATTGGTCCATGTTAGCATGTTTTATTTTCAGCAATTTTAATTCCTATAATTGCATTTATACCCCTATCTTTGCACGCATATTTAGGCATTCATGTTAATTCATTTTTCAGTTTGAAAATTGCATTGTGCAGCTTATATTGTCCTCTTTATTATGTGATACTTGGCATATTTTTGTATTATCAGTGGATTTTTCTATTAATTAATTGGTTGAATTTTGCTATATTTTTCCCATTTATGCCTTTTTAACTGGTAGTAATTTCTCTGTGAAAAATCACATTAGATTTAGGATAATTAGCTTTACGTTGCATAAAAATTTCATCTCAATTTCACGCATCCTGAGGGCTAAATATTTCATTTAATGATTTGCTTAATTAATTTTTAATAGGTTCAATTCACATCAAAAATTAGGTTTGATAATTTTCCTGGATTCCTTTCCTTTAGATCTATCTAGGATAATTTCTATTCCCAAAAATATTATGATTTGATATTTATTAAAATTAATTTAGTTAAAATTACCTTGCATTAATATTTAATTCACAGTAATTTTATTTAGTGTCAGAAAATTCCAAAAAGATTAAGGTAGTCTAATTGCATCCCATTTCATCATCTAACCAAGTTTCGTAATTTTTGCACTTGATTTGATCATCTTTCTGAATTAATTTGTAAACCGACTGGATTTTGCATAAGTCTTGCATAAGAAAACCAAAAAAAAAAAATAATTCCCCAAACATCAAACCTTGGACTTTGCTAAAAATTTACCTAAGGAGACAGCTGCCTCCCTGAGTTCGACCTTGGGCTTGCCCAAGTAAAAAAAATTTGTCGCTCGAGATTAACTTGTTTTAATTAAAAGTGGTTTTTGATCTGCTCTCATTATCCGACTGCAACAAACATTCTTAATTAATTTGAACATTAATTTCATCGAATTAATTAGGGTGGTGAGACACTTTTCAAAATGGCGTCGTTGCTGGGGAGGCGCGGCTTAGGTTAAATTGCAGTATTTCTGAGTGTTTTATTTTCTATCCCCGGGTAGTCTGACCCCCAGTTTTCTTGTGAATATTTTCTGTCTTTTAATTTTTGTATTCTTTTTGTGTCATTCTCTATCTGACCTCAAATTATTTCTGTGCGAGGAACGTGAGGAGTCGAAGATGCTTCGAGGAATCGACATTTTAATTTCTTGAGTGATTTGAGAGAATTTGTATTTTTATTTTTTTTCTTTATTTCTTCGCATCATTTCCAGCGGTTCCCGTTTGGGTTCTTGCATGTGTAAAGATAGTGGAACTGTGTCCCCGTGTGCTGTGTGGATTGAATTGTAAATTAGGCTTGCACTAGCGGCTCCTCGAGCCACTCTAGGATTTGCTTATGCTCGTAAATTTTTAGGACCACACAATACACTTAAAAGACGCACCTAGACCACAGATCTAGTCAAAATAACTTGTGCTTCACTCGCTAATAGAACTGCTTGTCTAGGAGCGGATTTTTGTCGCTTGCATTTGCATATAGTGTAAAAGATCTCAATTCTGTTTTGCATCCTGCATAAAAAGCGAAGGGATCACTGTAAGTATTCTCTACTCAGCATACGCATCATCGTTTTTCATGCATCGTCTTTCTCGATTTCCCCCTATGATTTTCAAACTTAATTAAAATAGAAATTGGGACTGGATGATAGGCGTGCTGTGTGGTTGGACTAACAAGTGAGAACTTAACTTAAAACCGGGACCGCTAACATTATTGACCAAAAAAATCATTAAAATTGGAAAATCTGTTTGCGGGAGACTAAATCCCCAACCTTGTTTTCAGGTTGAGTAAGGGTACTTGAGTGTGTGTGAACACCTTAAGGCAGAGCCCAAATCCCCGCCTTCCATATCACGTTCCGACTAATCCTAGCAAATATCACAAGTTGAATTTTTAAGGTTCACTGACTAGTACCAAGTAGCCTCCTCCTGTCTCAGGTAGATAGAGGCAGGTCTTTGAATCCATCAACTTGGGATAGGAGCGAAGGAAGGACCGGTGGTATCTTGGGCGACAGGTTAAACAGGGAAGACGCATCCGGCTCTGAGCTGACTTCCCTATAGGCCGCGTAATCCTTGCTATCTTGCTTGAAAAATCACACCTAAAATTAATAAGATTAATTGGAGTCGGTTTCGGGTCCTTCACTGTGTTGAGTGTGAACCTAGGGTCTTGGATTGAATTGTTTGCTTCAGGTAGGAGTCAAATCCTATCTTCACTTAGAACTTCCTAATCTTCTCGCCAAATCAAGATGAGTGACTGGGGGGATATCAACTCTTTATTCACCAATCTCTCTTTGAGCCCCCCACAAAACTCCTCTTCACCGACCCAAGCGCACCTTGGACCACCCAGGACTCATGACCCTCTTGAGTTCTGGTTCCCTCACACTCAGGGTGGTTCCTCTCAAACCAACCCTTTCCTCTCCTCCAATCTTAACGAGGAAGACCATCGCCTCGGTAAGAATCCCTTCCTTGATTTGTCCTCTGACACAGACCTTGTTTCATACCCAGGACTAGAGGACAAGATGCCACCTAAGCAGTCACCGGATGAGGACCCATTGCGACAGACTCTTAATCGCCTCGCCACAGCTGAATAGCAAAATACAGATCTCACAGCTAGAATGGGACAGATCATTGCAGCAGGAGGAATCGACCGACCAATGGTTGATGCCTACAACCCAGCGGAGAATGAGATGCACAGTTGGTTGGCACCAGCGGTTCCCCCAGAAGCATTCGAGCTGAAGTCCCACTTCCTTAGACTGCTACCGAAGTTCAACGGAAATGCTCATGAAGAACCATATGCCTTCCTCCGAGACTTCGAGCTGGTTTGCAACAACCTTAGTCATCCTAAGGTTGGGCAGGATTACATTAGACTGAAGGCCACCCCTTTCGCCTTAGGAGATAAGGCAGCACATTAGCTGAAGAACCTAGGGGTGATATGTACAACCTGGATGCAGTTCAAGGACTTATTCCTGAAGAAGTTCTACCCTCTCAGTAGAACTAATCAAATGAGAACCAAGATCGCTAGTTTCTCCCAGGGACCCAGTGAACCATTCCATGAAGCCTGGGATAGGTTTAATGACCTAATTCAGAAATGTCCCTGTCGTGGCATTTCTAAAGCGATCTTAGTCCAGACCTTGTTCTGTGGCATGACCCCAGAGATGCAGGGGTTAGTCAGTACCACCTCTGGAGGAAGCTATCTGAACAAGAACGAGAATGTTGTATGGAAGATACTAGAACAGATGGCGGAAACAGGCAGGTCGCAGGACACCAGGGCCTATCAGTTGTCTCCCTCAATCTTATCCAATGAGACAACTAGGAGGACTGTAGCGAATCCGACAGAGGACCTCATCCCCAGCATGGGGATGATAGCTGATAAGTTAACCATGGTCGAGCAGATCCACAAGAGGGTCACTGACCTTGAGTCTCTCTCACGTCTACCGAAGCAAGTGGAGGAACTTACTGAGAAGGTATCTAAGATGAAGCTACCTGCCCCTTATGCACCACACGCACCTGTGTACCGAGTCCATCTTGTACAGGAATAGGCACCGGGGCCTCAGAGTGGCTGGGTAGAGGATCAGATTTACACCCAGCATGACCAGCATGCATCCCCACAAGTGGAAACCAGATATGAGGAGCCTCCGTAGGTGTTCGAGATCAACCGGTTGTGGTACAGCCGTGACCCCATCAGCAGACATTCGGGGATGGGGAATGGTCAGCCTCACCGACCTTCCCCAACTTACCAAGAAACCAGCTCTGTCCCTGCACCGCGCTTTGTTCAGTCCAGGCCAGAACAAGGGTACCAGCCTCAGCAGCAGCAGCAGCGCACATTCCACTCGGGCCAGCAGGGCCCGGCACCGTCCCATCAGCAGCAGCAGTATTGGCATGGCCAGCAGGGCCAATACAGAACCTTGTCTACAAGTCAGCATCAGCCAGCCCAGCCCACCGAATTGGAGTCCCTCACCTTGGCGATCCAGACCTTGTCTGATAGGGTCCAACAGATCCAGAATGACTATCTGGATATGAGAACCGATCTGAATCGTGTCTCTCGTACCCAGGATTAACAAATGGCGCCAAATGCCCCAATTTTTGCCCAGGTTCAGGCCAACCCGAACAGCTTAACTCAAGGCCAGAACCGACCTCGTGATCAGGTATATTATTCAGATAATTCTTTATCTGAACATGAGATCCTTTCGTATGATAATGTGAACCATATGTCCCTCAGGAGCGGAAGGACTGTGATCATACCTGATCGGGCACAGGCACCAAAGGAAGGAGTCGCCAAGTCTCTACCTAAGGGGAACTTGAAAGAAGAAGAGGAGCAGCACCACCATCACCACAACTGGCAGAAGAAGAGGATTTCTGGGTCCTCGAAGCAGCAAACCCGCATCAGCAACAAGTCTGACGAAACCAACGAAGAGCCCGCACCTCCATCTAAGGAGGATTGTCAAGAAGTCGCGGAAGAAGCATCACCGGTTTTGCCACAACATTTTTCTTTTAGTCAGAGTCTGAGTCTGAGTCTGTTTTAGAGTCCGAGTCGTGTACAGAACTCAGTTCCAGCTTTCAATGAAAACATTTTAGTTTCAGAACATGAGTTAGAGTCAATAATCCCTTTCCCCCGAGCTCTTAAGGGTAGAAAGAAGAAAATGAAAAAAATCCAAAAAGATGAACCTGAGATGGCAGAGTTCTGCAACAAATACATCAAGGTCACAATCCCCTTTGACAAATACGTGGAAATGACTCCTGCATTTCAGAAGTACCTTAAGGTGAGATGCACACCTAATAGGGTTAGCAGGAAGACCAAAAGCCATGTTGAGAAACACGTTCTGTAAGTAGCCACGACTTGTGCAATAAAGAACTCGTTTCCAAGGAAACGAAGAGACATGGGTGCGCATTATGTGGTGAGTCATGTCGATGACATTGCGTTTGCACGCACTCTCCTAGATAATGGATCCTCGATTAACTTAATGCCTACAGCCCTCTATGAGCGGCTTAATATCGGACCTCTTAGGAAATCTAGAGCCCTCCTGCAGTTTGCTGATAAATCAACCAAGAGGTCCCAAGGAGAATTGAGGAATGTAGTAATCAAAGTCGAGGGTCAAGAATACATGGTGGACTTCACTGTCCTAGATATGGAAACCCCTCGTAATTGGAGAGACTCCCAGATCATCTTAGGCAAGCCCTTCCTCAGGACAGCGGGGGCCTTGTTTGATTATAAGATCGGGAAGATCCAATTCCAAATTCCAGGCGGAGATGAGGAACTTGAGATGAAGCAAACCATATATCAGAGACTGGATTCTGAATCTAGCACCGAGTACTCTTCAACCGAAGCAGACTGCGACCATGTAGACACAGTTGGGCCATGGAGACAGAACCTAGCCAGCACCTATGAGTCCCTCCCTTCCGGAGATGATCCCATGCATGAGTTAGTTTGCGAGGCCCTCAGAGTCGAGTACAGCTCAGAACATGCATCTCCCTACATCTTCGATGACTTAGAGGCCCAGCTGAGCCTATCAGTCCTTCCCTCTTTAGGACAATCGGAAGATGAGGATGACGAGTCGGATGCGGCTTTTGCCGATTGCATGGAGACCTTTGACGATCCGACTCCAGAGCCTAATAACTTGGTGGCAGCAATTACAGAGAAAGATTCAAACACTTCCAACACCGAACCAGATTTGATTGAGCCAGATTTCCTAGACGATCACACCATACCTGAGCTCAAGCCTCTACCCACAACACTGAAATACACCTTCCATGCGGGTCAAGACAAGAAATATCCGGTCATCATCAGTTCGCGATTGACTGAGGAGCAGGAATCTCGCTTGCTAGAGATCCTGGAGAAAAACCGCAAGGCAATAGGCTGGAGCATTTCCGATCTCCATGGGATAATTCCCGCTCTGTGTTCGCACCATATCTACTTGGTGAATGAAGCCAAACCCTCTCGTGAATTCCAACATCGTTTGAATCCAAATTTACGAGAGGTAGTAAAGAAGGAGATAGAGAAATGGTGCAATGCGGGTTTTATTTGTCCCATCTCCGACTCTAAATTGGTGGTTCCAATCCATGTGATCCCGAAAAAGTCGGGAATTCAGACGACCACCAATGAGGACGGAGAGGAGATCGTGACGCGAGTGCCCATATCGTGGCGCATTTGTGTGGATTACAGATGCCTAAATGCTGCGACGAAGAAGGATCACTTCTCCTTACCTTTCATTGATCAGATCCTAGAGAGACTAGCAGGGAAAGAGTTCTTCTGTTTCTTGGATGGGTTCTCGGGCTACAATCAAGTAGCCATAGCTCTGAAGGACCAGGAAAAGATCATGTTAACATGCCCCTTTGGTACCTATGCTTTCAGGCGCATGCCCTTTGGTTTATGCAATGCTCCAGGTACTTCTCAAAGGTGCATGATTGCTGTATTCGCCGAAATGGTCAGCGAATTCCTGGAAGTATTCATGGACGACTTCTCGATCCACAACGATTCCTTATATTCCTGTCTTAGGAATCTGGACCGAGTCCTCAAATGCTATTGTGAGGTCAATCTAGTGCTCTCCTGGGAGAAAAGTCACTTCATGGTGATGGAGGGTATTGTGTTGGGGCACGTCATCTCCAAGAGAGGAATGGAGGTTGACCCTTCCAAGGTGGATTTGATCAGACGACTCCAGCCACCAACCAACATCAAGCAGTTGCGGTCATTCCTCGGGCATGTCGGATTTTATCGGAGATTCATCAAGGATTTTTCTAAGATTGCCCGACCGCTAACTGAGCTTTTAGGCAAATACATGGAGTTTGTTGTTGATCACAAATGTCTTGAGGCCTTTAAGCTATTACAAGGAATGATCATGGACGCCCGATCCTACAAGACCCAGATTGGTCTCTACCTTTTGAGATCATGACGGACGCCTCAGATTTTGTTGTTGGGGTTGTGTTAGGACAAAGGAGGGATGGCGTCCCGTTTGAAATTCACTACGCAAGCAAAGTGCTTGATACCACTCAGCGTAACTATACAGTTACGAAAAAGGAGATGCCTGCGGTAGTGTTTGCATTGGACAAGTTCAGATCTCATTTAATTGGATCCAAGGTAATTGTGTTCACAGACCATACAGCACTATGATACTTGATGGAGAAGAAGGACGCGAAGGCACGTCTTCTTAGGTAGATTCTGCTTACCCAAGAATTTGATTTGGATATTCGTGATAAACCTTGAAAGAAGAATGTAGTAGCCGGTCATCTCTCTCATCTCGAAGATATCAATACTTCCAAAAATTCCTCAATTCGGACTCCTTCCCTGACGAGTCGATTTTTGTTGTCGACTCACTTCCATGGTATGCCAACATCGTGAACTATCTTGTCTCCAAGAAGGTTGGCCCAAGAGCGACATCGACCGACTGAAGTCGGATGCTAGACACTACCATTGGGAGGATCCGATCCTTTTCTTTGAAGGACCGGATTGTGTCTGGAGATGGTGTATTCCTCAGGAGGAATACCAGAGTGTCCTTCCTTTATGCCACAGCTTAGAGGTAGGAGGACACCACTCCGGGAAGAGGACTGCATGGAAGGCACTTCAGTGTGGCTTTTACTGGCCGACTTTGTTTTGCGATGCCATCACCTTTGTGAAGTCGTGTCCAGTATGCCAGAGAATGGGAGGAACCGTTGGTTCCAAGGATGAGATGTCGATGCAGCATGTCATCATTTGTGATGTCTTTGACGCCTGGGGCATCGATTTCATGGGCCCATTCCCTCTTAGACATGGGTTTGAATACATCCTTATTATGGTAGACTACTTATCCAGGTGGGTGGAGGCTATCCCGACCCAAGCTGCAGACAGCAGGACTGTCTGTAAATTCATCAAAGAGCACATCATCTCTAGGTTCAGGATCCCCAAAATGATGATATCAGATGGGGTAGCCACTTTGTAAATCGGGAGGTGAAGAAACTCCTAAAGGACTACAGCATCGAACACCGTGTCGCTAGTCCTTACCACCCACAGACCAATGGTATGGTTGAGGTGTCGAATCGGGAGGTGAAGACTATATTGCAAAAGCTTGTCTGCCTAGACAGGAAGGACTGGTCTCAAATCTTGGATCAGGTTCTATGGGCCTATAGGATAGCTTACAAGATGCCGTTAGGAACCTCCCCATTCCGAATGGTATTCGGAAAGCCATGCCATTTGCCCGCAGAACTAGTGCACAAATAAAAATGGGCGATCAAGAAGATCAATTGGAACACGCACCTTGGGCAGAAGTAGAGAGATATGGATCTGAATGAGCTTGTGGAAATCAAAAACCGCGTATATGACAACGGTTTGGTGTACAAGGACAAGGTTAAGCGTTGGCACGATAGATATATTAGACGAAAGACCTTTGTTCCTGGATAGAAGGTATGGTTGTTTAATGCTAGGCTAAAGATCTTTCAAGGCAAGTTGAAGTCCAAGTGGACAGGCCCATTTGTCGTCCGTACGGTGTACGGTAGTGGATGTGTCGAGATCTCATATCTCGCAGATGACGCACCGACATTCCTAGTGAATGGGCAATTGTTGAAGCACTTCGTCGAATCCAATGAGCAGCTAGTCCATATAGAGGAGATTGTATTTATGCGCGAGACAGATCCAGCAGATATACTTCGAACCGTGCATGAGACCTTGCAGCAGTGAGCTCTAGCCATCGGCAGCATCTTGAAAGATTCAGACCGACTCACTTGTATATACCATCATTCCTGTACATTCTGTCCTTTCTCCCCCGCGAACCTAGTAACTACTCCCAGCTTCATTGATCACCATCTTGGACTACACATAGGATGACCAGATCCTAATTATAGGGGGATGAGCCACTTGAGTCGAGTCTCTGTACATCCTCCAGATCACATTGGTCCTCATACTCACTTCCATCCTAAACTTAGGTTGACCTGAGCCTAAGTATAGGGGGGACCGATGCCCGTATTGTATATTCATCCACTTCTCTTCATGACCTCGTCCGCCCCATTTTTTGATCTTCTTCGACACTTAGGCTGCCAGATCCTAAGTATAGGGGGCAGGATGACTTCTTTACATTTTTTGTTCTCTTTGGCTCTCTTACGCTTAGCACGAGCTGTGTCTTTTTCCTCGCTTTCCGTGCTCTGAGGACATAGCACATGCTAAGTATAGGGGGCGTTTATATATTACATATATACTTTACCCATAGCTCGTACTTTTACGTATCTTTGTATATATTTTGTAATAATTACAGGTTGGGTAAAATTTGGAGAAATATTTTTGTAAAATTCACTTGTATAATCTGTATAATACTCTTGTAAATTGTTGTAACTTAGGAGGTATACAAAATAATTGAAAAAAATGTGAAAAGTTCAAAGGCTTCTTATTTACTCTTGCATATCATCTCTACATCAGAAAAGAAAGAAAAAAGAGTCTTGCATTTCATTCATAGCATGACATCTGCATCTTATCCGCATATTTTGCATATGCAATGTGAAAAGCTAGTGGGTTTTGAACCAAGTTATGAGTAGATGTTGAGGAGGGACTTGATTTGACCTTAATCCACCTAATTTCAGAGGAACCTTAAAGGAACTGGAGTTAAGATTTCTCAGGTTAAGTGACTTAATTCTTTGAGTCCGCAAGTCTATGTTCACATGTCATCTTAATCAGTCTAAGTAGAATATCTTGTGCATACGCATGATTCTTATATACAGTGACCTAACTTGGACAAGCACAATGCACGTAGCTCTTCATTGATGAGGTGGTGAGGAAGTAGAATCCTTTAGCTTGGAGTAGCACACGGGTGGAAACATCCGTCCTCCTCTAGGGAGGGTAGTGCATCTCAACCTAGTCTGGTGGTGTTGACATCTAAGGACGGGATGTTGTGGGTTGCAATAATGCTTCAAAAGAGGGATAGTCTACTGGATCAAGAGGAAAAACTCCTGATGTACATGTTGCACCTTGTATATAGTTCAAAAAAATGCAAAAACTCCAAAAAAATTAGACAGGTCCAAGTGAAAATAAAATACATATCTGAGTATGTATATTAGCAAAGAAAATGCAGCTGGATGACTTGGCTACACTGGCCAGGCATCCCGGGATAGGTAGCTAAACTGGCTACCGTCCATTCTTTTCTCTACCCCCTCCTCTTGAGCTGGTCGCACTTGAACTTAGAAGGGAATACCCCGCTCCTCGAGGAAAGAGTTACTGGACCAGGTTATTTGAGTTACCTTGTTAGAGGAGGTTGTTTCTTGAGCCATTTCTGATGTGGAGAGTTACATTTCACTTACGCAGTACAAGTAAGAATCATAGTCATCAGAAACTTGCGTCTGTGTATTTGTTCTGACCTGACTATTGAGGAGTCTTGAATAGAAGACTTGTGGAACTTGAAGTCTGTTAGATCTTAAGTTCAGGTCCCAATGAGGTTCCGCCACACAGTTAATCGAAAAGTTGAGTCAAGCTCCATTTTCAACTTTTGTTCATGACCTTGGTATGGAAACCAAAATCATTTCACCCTTGCATTTCATCTTAGTTGCTCCGGGACGAGCAAGGCTTAAGTATAGGGGGTTGATGAATTTGTGATTCATCACTGTTAAGTTGAAAATATAGCCCTGTCCCGGGTATTTAGCTTCATATTTACCTTTATCTTGCATAAATAGCATTCATGCATCAAACCACAAAGAATGCATCTTAGCATTCATCTTTGCATTTAAATAAGAAGCCATTCCTAGTGTAAAATCCACTGTAAAATATCCATCTATTCATTTGTATTTTATCCCCTCCAAAATAAAAGAACACCTTCCTTATAGTGTGAACACCATTAGTTAATAATATAGGGAAGAAGGCCAGAGTTCTCTTTTGTAAAATACCCAATAAAGCCCCAAACCCCCTGGACCTTAGAATGCCCATATCTCTCTCTTACAAACTTCTAATTAGGTCTACTCACCTCCAGAAGAATACACATCCAGAGACCTTTAAAATGAGACTAATTTCATTCAATTCGGAGCTCGTAGGCAAAAGTTGTGTTTTTGGGCCTCCATGTATACTATACATATGTATATTTGTATGCTTACATTTTTGTATCATATTTGACCTCATCTCCATTTTTGGTCAACATGAAACTTGTAGATCTCATCGAGATCTACAACTTTCATGTTTTGAGTTTTTCCAAATTCGGTCTCCTTCTCCCGCTAATCTTATTTTTTTCTTCAGCCACTCACAGCTGACCACATGGCGCCCTCTGATTGTGCCACGTGGCCCGCTCCCTTTAACCTATCTGCTCGTGCCCTGGACCATTGGATCTTCATCTAGATCCAACGGCCCAGTGATCTTTATGCATGCCTTAACTCCACCACCGTCTGATCAAGTCTCAGATCTCATCGAAGCCATCCGCTAGCGCCTCTTTCCCCTTGCACCATGTGTCATCTTCTCCACCGTCCGATGGCTCATCTCACATCCAATCTTCACCATCCAACCCCGCGACTGATAACGACCCTCCGATCGATCTCCAAATGCAATCTAGACCGCTCGCTCGTGCTTTGCCAAGAGTCCACAACGTGGCAGTCTATACGTCCTCCGATCTCGCTCCAGGCGCCTTGATCTTCACCGTTCATCACCGCAATTAGTTTCAGCCACTCGATCAAACCTCTGAGTCCATCTCAGCCACCCGCTAGCATCGCAGATTCAGCACGCCACGTGGTGTGTTCAGAGCCTTCCGATGTCACACTATTGATCTGATCTCAGGTGTCGATCCGCGCCTTCATCTGGACCGTTGGATCGCGAGATCCAACGGTTGAGACGTCGTCGTCAACCTCCGCACGCCCGGCGCCCACGTTCTCTACCATGCGCAAGGGGACTCCCCCTTTCTATTTCACCTCCACGCCGACCACCTTCTCCGACCATTGACACCACCACAATAGAGCCCACTCATCCTTCATCCTTGCCAGCCCCCTCGATCTCCATGACAACCCTCAGAGTCGCTCCACGACATCCACGAACACCACCTCCTCGCCATCCCTGCTGTCACCCTCATCCTTTAAATCAGCCACCTCCAGCCACTTTCACCCCCATCCGCCACCACGGAGAGTGACTCCGAGCTCCCACCTTCAGATTGGTGACAGTGATTTGATCCTAGGTCGAGCGATGACCGAGAACACCTCCAGCGAGATCCACGGCCGACCACCGCCTTGCACGAGCTCAGGCCCCTCTACCGACCTTCGAGCGAAGACCTGGAAGCTCCCCCGGAGCTTCTGACCCCAGGTAGACTCCTCCATCTCTCCCCTGGTCTTCTTTTTCCTTTTCCTTCTCCTCCTCTGATTTAATTCTCCCTCCACGAGCATCTTCTCGCTCCGCCGACCATTCCCCGAGCTCTGCAAAGGAGCTCTGATCTTCGCTCTACCCTTAGCTTCCTTCAACGAGGTACTTCATCCTCCACTGATGCCAGCTCCGCCACCTGAGTGGAGCTCGACCACCGGATCACCCTCACCGCTTCATAGGCCTCACACTTCACTCTACAGCACTCCACGGACACAACACACGCTTCAGCTATCTTCTAACCCCCTTGCAGGTATTCCATCCTGATTGGACGGAGGCTCGTCGGAGCTGTATTCTAGCTCCTCCACCACTACGCTCCAGAGCGTCTCCTCCACTCCTGAGACCACCAGACGCTTTGCCAGCCATCCATGCATCTTCCGAGCTACCTTAGACCCTCCAGCAACCTTCACCAATGACGGGAGGACGGGGCGGAGCTAGGCCAGCTTCGCCGGAGCCCAGCCCTCTGCGCCGCTGGAGGCGGAGAGCCATTGGGGACGATAGCCACCAGCTGTTCGATCCTCTTGATCGAACGGTCAGGAGCACTCCACGACATCACGCCTTGCAGTCGTTGGATCGTCCTTGATCCAACGCGCATGATCACGCCACGTCGCCAAGCGCCAGAGCCTCAGAGGGTCGTTGGATTCATCCTGATCTAGCGGTGCTCTATCGTCCACGTAGCCACCTCTGGAGCGAGCCCATCACCATTGGATTGATCTTGATCCGACGGGTCGAGACACACCACGTGCCAGCAGTTCATCACCGTTGGATCATCCATGATCCCACGGTCCAGATCCGTCCACGTCGCCCGATCCGAGCCTCTTCCCCGACCGCTAGGCTCGGATCACTCGAAGCTTCTCCGAGCCAGATCTGAACCTCTGAAGTAGCCCGAGCCTTGCTCCGAGCCTCCGAAGACCACCGAGCCTAGGACCCCCACGTGATCCGCACGTGTGTCCTGGGTTATTTGCACTGAGGTCCCTGATGGTTTTCAAAATTACATTCCTGTCCCTGCCAGGCGACCCACATGAGGAGCACGTGTCCCTTGGAGATATTGCATCCACCCCCTCAACATTATAGGTAATTGCATATTGGTCCCTATCAGCACGTTTTATTTTCAGCAATTTTAATTCCTGTAATTACATTTATACCCCTGTCTTTGCACGCATATTTAGGCATTCATATTAATTCATTTTTCAGTTTGCAAAATTGCATTGTGTAGCTTATATTGTCCTCTTCATTATGTGACCTTGGCTTATTTTTGTATTATCAGTGGATTTTTCTATTAATTAATTGGTTGGATTTTGCTATATTTTGCCCATTTATGCCTTTTAATTGGTAGTAGTTTCTCTGTGACTCCTAAAATCCCCAAAAAAAATCACATTAGATCTACGATAATTAGCTTTACCTTGCATAAAAATTTCATCTCAATTGCACACATCCCAAGGTCTAAATATTTCATTTAATGATTTGATTAATTAATTTTTAATATGTTCATTTCACATCAAAAATTAGGTTTGATAACTTTCATGGATTCCTCACCTTCAGATCTATCTAGGATAATTTCTATTCCCAAAAATATTGTAATTTGATATTTTTTAAAATTAATTTAGTTAAAATCACCTTGCATTCATATTTAATTCACAGTAATTTGATTTAGTGTCAGAAAATTCCAAAAAAATTAGAGTAGTCTAATTTCATCCCATTTCATCATCTTGCCAAGTTTTATAATTTTTGGACTTGATTTGATCACCTTTCTGAATTAATTTGTAAATCGGTTGGATTTTGCATGAGTCTTGTATAAAAAATCGAAAAAGACCAAAAAAATATTTCCCCGAACATCAAACCTTGGACTTTGCTAAACATTTACTTAAGGAGACAGCTGCCTCCCTGAGTTCGACCTTGGGCTTGCCCAAGTAAAAAATTTGCCGCTCGAGATTAACTTATTTTAATTAAAAGTGGTTTCTGATCTGCTCTCATTATCCGACTGTAACGAACATTCTTAATTAATTTGAACATTAATTTGATCGAACTAACTAGGGTGGTGAGAAGCTTTTCAGCGTGGGATAGGCCAAGGGCGAGGGTCGGTCAGCTGTATATTCGGATGCCACGTGACATGGCCTCCGCGCTTCGTTCGGAGCTCTGGCTCCACCGAGCCCCCTGGTACGAGACTGAAGCATGCATGAAATGAGGGTCGTCTGATCATCTTGATCGGATGGCACATGTATCTTTTGGTTCTGCCACTTCTTCTCCAGTCATGGTGGCGAAGGTGAGGCTCCGACGAGCCCCCTAGAACTCCTTCATTTTTATGCTAATGTGCAGACAATCAAGGGAGCTCATGGGAAAACCTACAAAACTGCTGGTCAGAGGAGGATTCTGCGGACATTCCTGAAGTAACGGGGCAATGCATCCTCATTGATGCATCCTCAGCGGCGAGGATGCTCTAAGACGGAGCAATGAAGGAGGCTCCAACCATTGAGGATGTGGACCTGCAAGATGTTAGGTGATAGTCGAAGCATGCTTTGTCGGTGAAGTGAGGTAGAGCAGAGGGCGGCAGGGTGAAGAAGGCATCATCCCTAAATGGGTTCACCTCCAACTCCGCTGAAAGTGAATGCTGGGGTGGTAGAGGTTATGGAAGACCATAGAGGGTGAACGTGTGGTTACACGAAGGTGAATGATGGGTGGCGAAGCGCAATAGGCGGTCAGGTGACGGTGGGGTGTGTTGTGTGCTAGGGGAAAAGGTAAAGAAAAATCGAAGAAGAGGAAGAGGTAGAGAACTACCTGATCGACGAAGGAGAATTTGTGGAGGATGCAGTATGGGATAAGGACCAGGAGGTCCTCCGGTCGTCGCTCAACATGCCCAACCAAGGCTTGGAGCTCAATGGCATCGGAGGGTGGTCGTGACAAGGCATGACAACCAAGGATCGCACCTAGAGGCGTCAGCCATCTTGACCCCTCGATTCCATCTCCTCCTGTCACGAGGAGGGGAAAAGGGGCTATGCAGAGGTGGTTTTAAATAGGGAAGGAGGTGGTTGATATGGAAGGTGAGGGGGTGCTTGCAATGGTTGGTGTTAGTCGTAAAAGCCGGATCTGTTATGAGTAATGGTAGGGGGATAAAGATGAGAGTAAGGGCTTCGTGGACGATTTATTATCGAGTAGAGGAGATGGACGAGGAGGTGACTAAAATAGGAAGGGGGCGATAGGTTCGCGAGGAATAAGTCTGGCAGGGGCTAAGCTAGGGGTGGAAGATGAAGTCCTGGCCATTGGATCTTGCGATCCAATGGTTGTGAAGAGGGCGTGAGGGGATGGCTAAGATCAAATCAGAGGATCGGATTGAGTGGTAGGGATTGAGGCAGGAGCGAATGGCTGGGATGGAGATGTGGGATGTGAGATGGATGGCCAGGGAGGAGGTCGGGTATAAAGCAGAGAAGAGGCCACGTGGGCAACCTAGAGGGCGCCTCATGATCCAATAAAATTATTCAAAAATGAGAAAAATAAATGAAATTAGAAAAGAAAAAGAACGAAGCAAAATTAGGAAAAACTCAAAACATGAAAGGTGTAGATCGCGAGGAGATCTGCAAGTTTCATGTTTGTCACAAAGTCAAAAGAGATAAAAACACAAAGGAATATTTTTGGGAGCATTTTTAATAAATAAAATACTTCTTTTAGTTATTTTGTTATTATTTTTTGCATTTTTAATATCTTTTTAACACCAAAACAAATATCTACAATGACTCCTCTAGTTTTTAGTGATTTTCAATATAAAATAAAGAAAATATAAAGAAAATAAAAGGGTTATTTTTTGTGCAATAATTTGGGTTAATTACTAGGGAAGGATTTATTGTTAAAGATGCAGAATTAAAGAAGATTTGTAATGAAGTTCGTGTGTTTAAAGGTTAATAAGGGAGTATGGAAATGATAAATCAGATATTCATCAGTTGACCATGTCATTGGTAACTTTATTAGTGCATGAGCGGAAGGTGACCTTCCTAAACCCATAGCGACAACCGCCTCGGCTATGCGATGGAACAGTCGACCTAAAATGATGGGGGTCTGAAGTAACAGTGCATGTGAGTCCATGTTTAGAATACAAAGTTAACAGGAAATTTCATGTTCTGTACGGTCACGATAATGTCATGCATCTTGTTCGCTTTACGGATCGATCTACGAATAGCAAGATTATTCTTGTAGGCTTAAGTGGTCCAAGCCCAAATTCTTGCAGTAATGAGGAAGGCATGAGGTTTATTGAAGGCCCACTATCAAGAAGAGTCTGCTCAAAAACTTGGTTACAAATCTAGCATCTGATATTGGGTGCTCCCTTGTCTTTCTTTTTTTGCGTGAGCTCACTAATTGTATTCATTGTGGCCATGGTCAAGATTTGTTTATCTCCTCTGCTACACTTGTTCTTGCGATTCGCACACTTGGAGATGCATGCCTCTTTTAATCCTTTCTTGACAGCTGGCAATTAGTTCATGTCCTTCATTAGTGGTATCTTTAGAATAAGATTCTCAATAATTTCAACCACTCCATGATCGGACAATGTAGTTTTTAATTTCGTAATTTTTTGGTGTTTTTCATAACTTCTGGGAATTGTACATTCACATAATAAAAAACATTGTTCTTAATTACAAAATTATTTACAGGCGATTGGACAAAAGAGGGGTCTTCTTGCAAAACAATCAAAAATCTATCGACATGAGTTGGGCTTCATCGAGCTACCAGTGTTGGCTCCTTCAATGCTAGTTAGAGATGCAAACGGGCGGATACGGATGCAGATATAGGTGTTACCATATACTTATCCATTTTAAGATACAGATATGGATACGAAAATGGATACATTGTAGATATTGAAAATTGCAAACCATATCCTTAAATACGGATACGGATATGGAAACATATAATCATGATTCGGATACAGATATTTTACAAACGGAAATGGATTATCCTGTAGATAAGAAATGCCTTCTAAGTTGCAACACTTACATTTGATAGGATTGTTTGCTAAAGTTGAAACTAATAGATAATTAAATAAAAATTAATAAACTACAATACAACAAAATACAAAAAGAAACCGTAGTATTATACTAAGTTTAATAAGTATATAATAAATGATTAAATAATATAGAGATGTATATTTTCTTTCCACATTTGAAAATGACTCAACATGCAATATATTGCAACTAATCATATACCATATTTGGAGTTATAGACACACAAAAGTTGATGTATATATATATACAATATAAACACAGATTTAGCAATGCAGATATCCATATTTGTATCCGTCAAGAAAATATGTAACTATATTTGTATCCATATCCTCAAAAAATTGAAAACAATATTTGTATCCATATCCGTATTCGCAAAAAAATAAAATCTCATATCCATAATTGTATCCATATCCGCTAAAAACAGAGACTCATATCCATATCCTCTTAAAAATAGATACGATGACAGACGGATACGGATATATCCGTATCCGGTTGCATCCCTAATGCTGGTCCTTCTCGGCTTAGGCTCTTCATTTCTTTTTATAAATTTTCTTTTTTTGATTTTTTTGTAAATTTTTCTCTTGATAGTTGTGTGGGTGGTGGTTGGTGTTGCTCCTCCGTCATCTTGTTCCTCACCTAGCTCGGTTGCTAGACTGGTTGATGCAGAAGTTGACTCTCCAGAAGTCACTTTATTTTCCCCTTTAGAGGTGGCAGATGGTTGCAATGTTCCCTCTCCTAAGAGTTATTACATTAGACAAAGCATAATCTAAATATATGACTTTGATAGACCAATTGAAATATCATAAACTACCTACTCTTTGCACTTGAAGTTATTAGGCTTGCCTCAAACTATGCTGGTACAGGAGTTTTGGTGGTAGTGAGGTTATCGAGCTTCTGGGACATCTCTGCAAGACCCTTGACGAGTTGGTCCAAGAACTCGAGCGTTGGATTCACTAGAGCGACCTCCGATGATTCAGCGTGCTGACCACATTGAGAACAATACTGCGAAGACATGGGACTCTGAGAATCATGGTGAGGAGGAGGGAGTTGTTGATGATGAAGTTGTGGAGGAGGAGGAAACTGGTTATAAGAAGCACCTGCATACTGGTGGTAAGGATGATATTGGAGATATGTGGGTTGTTGGTACTGCTGATTCTGCCTCCAATTATTCTGATATTATAGAGGCTGATGTTGATGAGGCTAGTTTGGTTAGACAAACTTCCCACCTTGATGTTGGCGATACAGTTGAATAGCTGAGGGTTGGCCCTATTGTTGTTCGCCTGGATGGTCCAATTGGGCATCGTTATTTCAGATGTCATTTAACTCTTGGATAATTCTTGGTGGTGGTGAGAATGGATTGTAAGAAGGGTGCTAGAATTCTGGTTGGTGCAAAATAGTATGATGAGACAGCGACGGAGATTGGTCAGGTGCCTGCACGTATTATATATGCTAGACCTGAGGCTAACTTGCACTCGGTTGAGACTGATATGGAGATGATGGTTCCTTCTGCTCAACTGGAGTGCTGAAGGCCAGGCTCACAGGTTGTACGGCATCGATGGCGCTTACAAGCTACTCCAGTTGCTTTGTAATCTGATCCATCTTGTCTAGGTGTTGGTTCCTCTGTTCGATCACTAGCAGTTTCTCCAGGTCCTATGATCTCTTTTCAATAATATCAACTTTAGACAGGTGGCTTCTGATGGTGTTGAGATTGGAGCTCTTGTCCCTATCCTGCTCACTGGATATTGCCATATTGGTGAGCTTGTGGTGGACTAGTGGCTAGCTTTGGTACATACGAGATGAGGATAAAGCAGCCTCTCCTCCATCCATCTCTTCAAAAATATGACAAATAACGTCCTCATCCTTATTGAAGTGCGAGCAACCACAAGTGGCATCTACCTCTAGCATACAGGAGTGAGGACCCCGAAGAAGTGTTGGATCAAGCTGGTTCGTGGGATGTCGTGGTGGGTACACTTCTCCTGTAAATCATCGAATCTCTCCTAGGCTTCATGTATTGATTTGTGGGGTCCCAGGAGAAAATGATCCATGTTCACATTTGATTCAAATGACTCATTGCATAGTACTTCTAGAAGAATGTAGACTTTAGTTCCTCCCATGTCATCACAATCTTCCCTAGATGGTTGATCTAGTAGAGAGCCTTGTCTTGAGGCTGAAGGAGAACACAATCATCTTGAATGCCCAACGAGATGTTGGGGTAGTGAGTGGTGTGGTAAATGCGAGGGAATTGCTAAAGATGGATATATGGCTCTTCATTGGTGTTCCCGTGGAATGAGGGCAAAAGAGCAGAAACTTAGGCTTGAGCTCGAAATGTCCATGGACTACAGGGATCTGTATCCACTCCGTCTTCTCGCCAGTATCAGGATTGTAAGTTTCATTGAGGGTAGCTTGGGCATATCTTCCCTTGGTTCATCTGTGTGGCCTCAACAATGCACTTCTTCTAGTTCTTCATCTTCTCCTCCTCATCCCATGTTCTCTCTCTCTCCTTAGGTCATTTAGCATCTCTTGGAAAGCGATCGGGTCTAGGGGTGGATCGGTCAGTGATGAACCGTGAATTCGGCCCTTTAATATCGTGGAATTAGCACTTGATATGTCATTGCAGTCGGGTCGAATTGGATCTATCAAAGACCATCTAATTGATATGTCAATAAGAATCAGACGATCGTATTTTTTTACTTGGCAAGAAACTAAGGTCGAACTCAGGGACACGAGCCTCTCTTGTGATTATTCAGATTTTTATTCATTAACTAAGTGTTGAGTTAGAGAACATAATAGGTCAAATAATGCGTGAGGACAAGGCAATGCAATAAGCAAACATAAAAACATGCATTTTTTATTAATGTTTTATCATGCAAATAAATATAATGAATGCAATGCGAATGTGCCCTAGATCATAATAAAGAGCAACAAGAAATGAATCAATCTCTGGTTTAATTTCAAAAGACAGACTCGATGGTTATTTTACACAAGTCATAAGTTAAAGCTCTAAGAGACACATGGCAAATAAAATAATTCATCAAAATTACAGTGCATAAAATGAGAAATGATTATGCCATTAAAAAGAACATCAAGCGAGCTTCGAAATGAAACTGAAATCAACTTAATCGGAGTTACGGTGCTCAAGATATGCATGAAAGAAAGCAAGGGCATAACTGAAAGAAAACAAGAAATAAAATTACAAATAGGTCCCTGGGAGGGACTAAAATGTAAATATGAAAAAGATCGGGACCTTCCCTTTAAAATACCCACATGTACAGGGGCATTTTTGCAATTTTTGAAACTTGTGAGGGTATAACTGCAAAATTCCCACAATGCACGTGATCTGCACGTGAGCTGGACCTGTCTGCAAATTGGACAAGATGGTGGGGCCTCTGTGCAAATTACCTAGATGGCACGTGCTATGCACGCGCCATCCAGGCTCGGAAGACTGCTCAGGCTCGGCAGAGGCTTGGCGTAGGCTTGGGAGCTTCGGCTCGGTTCGAAGGTGCTCGAAGTGCTGATGATTCTCGGAGAAGGCTCGGAATATCCAAGCCTGAGGTTCTGATGTTGCGGCTTGGAGATCATCTGAGACTGACACATGGCCAATGGATAGCCGTCAGATCTAACGAATCCGACAGTGTCTGTGTTGTCGGCTAAAGATGACGTGGCTGAAGATGAGCCGTTGGATGGGCACCGAGGGGTGCCATCCAACGGCAACTGTATGTTCTCGTTCTTCTCCTTCCGCCGAGGGGAGGGCGGAGCTGTTCGAGCTCTGGCGACATGCTCCTAGCTCCGTCGTCATGTACCCTACTCGGTGAAGGCCCGCAGCCGCTCCAGGATGGCTAAAGTGAATCGTGAAGCTCGGCAGATATGCTTGTCATCTTGGAGGAGGTAGGCGGAGCAAAGATGCTGGAGGCGAGCTCGATGAAGAAGCTCCGGCGAAGCCTTCCGACCATTGAAGTCGCTAATATCCGCAGGGTTAGTACAACCACCGAAGAGGGGAATGTGTGTGCGATCAAGATGGGGTTCCGTGCGTGCGAGGAAAGATGAGGAACCGGAGCTCCTTCTCTGGCTATCAGAGAGGAGGTGGGTCGACTGTGATCGAGGTATGGAAGAACGAGGGAGAGGTGTCCTGAAGTAGCGTGTGAGTGAGGGTTGTGAGGCGAAGCTTGAGAGGTGGTTAATGGAGGTCGGAGATGTGTGTAGTGACCTAAATAATTACGTGAAATTACGAAAAAAATACAAAGGAGGTCGGAGGTGCTTAACTGAGATCGGGCAGAGCGGAGGCCTGGGCTGAGCATCGGGGAGGATGCCCGGGGTCGTCGCACGTGCTGGGCGTCCATCCTAGCGAGCTCGGGCAGGGCTTAAGCCACCGCAACGGCACCATGGAGGTCGGCGCGTCTCACCGGGGAAGACAGGTCATCTTTGCTCGATCCTCCACCTCCCCCTGTCATAGGGAGGTGAAGGAGGGTTGGGCCTCCTCCCGCATAAAGGTGGACGCTGGTCTAAGGCGGAGGGAAGGGCGTATATGAAGTGGCGAGTCGACGGTTCTGTGAAGTGGGATCGTGGGTTTAGAGGAAGATATGGGGCGACTGGAGGAAGATCATGGAGGGTGGACGTGCCCGCGAGGAAGAGGGACGATAGGGGAAAATCGTGGGGTGATCGGTGAGCAGCGATGGTGGCTGAAGATGCGGCGGAAAATGAAAGGGGGATGCGGTTAGCGAAATGGAGATCGTGGGAAAGAGGAGGCTGACTGGAGGTTGATGATGACCTAATGGTCGTTGGATCTGGAGATCCAACGGCGGGGAGCGAGGCGCTAAAGAGCTAAGTGATGGGCTAGGATGTTGCCATGTGTCGTGCTCGGGAGTAAGTGATGGCGTGCGACTGAGATGATAAGAGACTGCAGATCGAAGGGCTGAGAATCGATGTGGAGATAGCGGCTGAGATGGAAGATCGAGGGTGCGATCAAACGGTGTAGAGACCGCCACGTGGCGTATGGAGGGAGAGGTGGCAACGAGCGGTGGTGATGAAGCCTGGGGATGATCAGACGCTTGAGGGTAATGGGTATGTGTGGAGCTCATTGGGCCATTGGATCAAGAAGCGATCCAACGGTAGAAAGAAAGGGCGGCAAAGGCCAGGAGACCGGGCTACGTGGCGTAACCAGAACGAGCCACGTGGCCCAATCAGGGTATTCACAGAGAATTTATGCGATATGAGGGGCCAAATGGCCGAATTTGAGAAAACTCAAAACATGAAAGTTGTAGATCTCGATGAGATCTACAAGTTTCATGACCAAAAATGGAAAAGAGGTCAACTGAAGATAGAAAATATTTTTAGGGGTATTTTTAAGGCTAAAAATACCACGAATTTTAGTTTTGCCATTTTTTGTGATTTTTAATTTATTCAAGACTCTGATAATTACAGGACTTTATCTGGTTTTTATTGACACATCTTTAAGCAAGGGGGTTAAAAATGGAGAATTGTGATGATGAAATCGGGTTTCATCAGTCAACTGTTGTTGGATGTCCTAGATGGAAGCAAGTAGTTGTGCATTTAAAGTATTCGGATCGAGTTGTCCCTGATCTAGTTGGTTCAGTCCCTTTCCCTTTCCTTGAGTAGTCATCTTTGAATCAAACTCGGAGGATGTGTTCTACATGGGATCTAGTGTGGTTTCTACACAAGAGATTTATCTCATTCAAACTGAAAATCTTGCGCATCATATGGAGTTGATGATATGGAATTAGGGTCAATTATAGATGTATGGAATGGAGAATTTGATATTATTTGAAATCGATATCCATCCACAAGGGGTGAATGCCGGGACAAGAGTGATCCTGATTTATTAGAATAAAAGAAGAAATCAAGGAGTTTGGAGATCGGTTCACAAGATCTGAACTGGGTTCTCGAGAATCACCTCGAATTATTGAAGATGTAGAACTCATGGAATCGATGTGGGTGTTGACAGGATCTCGACTAAACCTTCCATGAGATGACATATTGGAAATAAGTAGAGCAGATGAGGAATGGAGCACGACAATGAACAATATATGAAGAGGAAACGAGAAGAAGGCTCACAATGAGTGGGGCAAGAAGAAATACAGACAGATAAAATGAAAAATAACACAAGTGCGCAAGACTAGATCTTGACCTAAATCTAATTCAAACAAACATAATACCAATGTGGATTTAGCAACCAACACCATTTGAAGCCATAAGAGTTCGGCTATTTTTATCTTTTCAATTTTATTGTTAGTTTCAGGCAATCTTTTAACAAGTCCTTAGAGGGCTAACCTTATAGGAGAGTGAGTATTGTCATAAAAGGATCTCATAAATTCCACTTCCTTTGTAACCTATGATATGTGATCTTTGAGGTCCTTGATCTCGTTCCTAGGGGGCTACTCGGTCAAAGAATAAGAGAGGAAGACAATAGGCGAAACCACTACTTCCCCCACAATAGAGATACTCGGACGCAGGGCGATGAGACAAACATACCCGTGAGGGCATGTCCTAAGAACAATACTTCGAACCAGGTCGGATGCTCCATGCAAGATGGAAACACAGTCGTCCACAAGGTCCTACTCGCCTATGTTTGATAGAAGCGTCAATACTTTACTATCCCAAGTGATTATCGAGGCAACCACATATTGGGATTTGGGATCTAATCCTTAGGGGCCACGCCTCACTCAGCTTGGAATGTACTTGAAAACAATGAGGTATTTATGAACCCCAAACAATGAATGTTCGTTAGGAATTTTAATTAGTTCTAATTTTATTAAACAATCCTCTTGTTTCTATTTTTATTTCTCACATTTTTTGAGTATTTTCAAAATAATACGCCTAAAATTTTTTGCATTTTCTATTTAAATCCTAAGTGATATAAAACAAGGAGAGGAATTGGAAAAAACATGCAAGTTGACACTAAGGTGGAAATCTCACCTTAGTATATAATGATGCATGCAAAGTTAGAGGACTTACAAAGATTACTAGCTCTCTCCATGCGGGATGCAAAACATAATTGAAATTTACACTACATGTAATGCAAGCTAGTGAAATCTACCTAATCATGAGTTGTTATTATCATGAAGAACCAAAATCTAAATACCTATGAAAGAAATTCAAATGCCCGATCTTGGAGACTCTTCGGTGTCTAGCATAGAAGATCCGCTAGCATTGTGTAGAACCTCTCACGATTCTCGATTTCAATTCCAAATATTTAACATTTTAATTTGATCTAAGACCAAAACGTAAATCTATAGGAGCATGCATGTATTAGGTGTTTGGACTTAATTTACTCAATCAAGCAGACCCTAAAAATCTAAGTGCTCAATCACAGAAAACAAACACAAATAAGGTAGAAAAGTCAAAACACGAGAAATAAAAAAATAAAGGTGAGGAAACACGATAAAAGATGACGAGGCCCTCAGGTGAACAACCACCGGCGTAATAGACCTCGGAGTATGGGTAAATGTCCGAAAAATTCCAAGTCCTTATTATTACAATTAATAATGCAAAATAAAAAGAAAATACTCTCTCACAAAATAAAGAAAAATACTAAGCAAAAATCGTACTCTTCTTTCTCTCATTGTCTCTTTCTATTTCTCTCTCCAATTAGCCTATGTAGAAAAGGCTGATATCCTTGTAGCTCAGGTGCACCAACTTCCTAGGAAGTCACCTTCGCCACGCTGCCCCTTGCAAAAAATTCAACAAAGAGATTGTTAGAAGCAGATAAAATACTTAATTATACAAAGAAATAAAATAGAGATAATTGTGCAAATAAATAAGTGCAATAAATCTATCCAAGTCATTTCTCCCCGACAACAACGCGATTTGATGACACACTATTGTCCAGTCCTCGCACACGATTAACAGTCACTGATGTGACCAAGCACAAGAGGTGAATCAATCAACAATCAGCCCACATATAATAATGAAGCAGTGTCAAATAAAATGGGCTAAAATGTATTATAATTCACACAAAATGTGTATAGTGTACAAGTATTTTGGGTGTCGAACCACAGAGAGCTATCGAGATAGGAAAATAATTATTGTCTACAAAGAATAAATAATAATTATTTTCTACATTTTGGTTTTTTAATTTTTTTTATGGGTCTTAATGATGTTTATTTTTATGCAGTTCAAAATTTATATTTTTATATCTATTTTTAATTTTATTAACTTTATTTTCTTTTTTTTATTTTTCTGATTGTTAATTTGCCTTTCTTTTTATTATGTAATAAGTATAATTATATATAGAATAATAAATATAATATAAATAATATTTATAATATATAATAAATATATAAAAATGCAATAAATACAATTAGGGAAAGACCTTTTCATATTTTTAAAGGTATTAAAAATATTTATAATTATTTAAAATAAAAATAATTGTATTATTAAGTATATAATTATATATTGGCTACATAGGATTTTATATTTATAAATATAAATAATAGTATTCAAAAATAATAAAATAAATTGTTTTATCATTTTATATATTTTTCTCCATTTATGCAGTTTTTTTAGATTTTCTACTAATTTTTAGGCATTTTTAAAATCCAAAATACTCCTAATCAGGGAGTTAATAAATAGTTCGAATTGTTTTGAGATTTAAAATATAAAATAATTTCAAATTTTCTCAAAACAATTTTCAATCAGTAGTAGAAGTATATATAAAGAATAGAATAGGAAACTAATTTTTTTTATTTCGAAAATATTTTCTATTTTTTAGGGTTAGGAGATTTTTTTAATTTTTAAGGTTTTCTTTTGTGATTTTTTGTTTTTTTAGTCTGTAGCTATAATACATAGAATTAAAGGTATATAATTTTTGTAATTTTTTAAAAGTGTTTTTCTAGTTTTATGTATTTTTATCTCTAAACAAGGAATAAATAGCATGAAAATTAATTTTTTTCATAATTTTCAAACAGAAGAGCTATTTAATCGAAAATAAAATGCATAAATCAATTTATAAGATCTGTCATGGGCATATTTGATATAAAATAAAAAGATGTGAATCTCTATGAAAATACGTCAGAAATATAACATGTATTTACAAATTTATATACTAACTTTTAATTACACAAATCGGGGAGTACGCATGCCGCTGACATAGACTCCACATGAGTTGACTTTGCAGTGGACCTAAATGCAATACAAAATAATATTCAAAGACCATTTGTAAATTTTGCATTACTTTTTAAACATAAATAAATACTTATTGGACTAAAAATTAATTACAAAAAGAGTTGGGTGTTACTAAGTAATTTACCCTCAAAAAGGCATGCGATCGGAGGGCTTCGGGTCTTCTACGTGGTTCTCTAGATGGTGGATGGAGGTGATGTTTCACCAAAGTGTTTGAACAGACCAGATTAGATCTCGGTCGCCTTCTTGATCCAACGATTCTAGAGGTATCTAGAAAACACCAAAAAACACTCTTTAGAAGAGTTTGAATGTTCTTGTTCTCCTTTCTCCAACTGCTAAATACTTCAACGATGATCCCTACACGTTCCTAGAGGCTTTGTGCACCAGCAGGTACACTCAATGGTGTCCGAGGCCCATCGGAGGGGCCCTGGAGCTCGAATTGGTTGAGGCTTCTATTCGAGCTTGAAAATCAGGCTCAAGGCACTCCTCTTGGTCAGTCTCCTTCATAGAAAGCTTAGGGGTATTACGACTACCTCGTCGTCCCACTGTTGAAGTTGGTTGTGCACAAGGGAGGCAAATCGATGAGAGCTCCTATGAGGGTGATGTAGGGATCTCTCGCGGCTCGATTCCATGAGGGAATCGAGGTGGAAATAAGGGGTAAGTGTGGAGAATCGCAAGGGGAGGATAATTGATGCGAAAGCGGGTGGGAAGAGCGTAAAAACATGATGGATTTGGTTGATGAAGCCTAGTGCTCCGACGATTGGATTTTAAAATTAAACTACATATGCGATTAGATGCAGAAATTAAACCTAAACCTAAGTCGCTAGAATGAAATGCAAGGGAACAAAGCTAACCTAGCAACTCGACGGGCTCTGGAGTTCGGAGCATGTGAAGCTCCTCGGAGGGAGGGGACAGTGAACTTGGATCTGGCCCTCCACCACTTTATCCATGCCACGAAGGTCCGGAGTGCACCTCGCTGTCATCAGGAACTCGACGGGGGGGATCCAACAAGTCTTACAGTAGCTACAGGGATATCAAGTTCAAAAAGAAGGTCGAGGGTTTTCTTCTATAGCCTTGAGTTCCGGCCAAAAAGATGGAGAAATGGTGGATGCAAGAACGAGGGTTGGTGGATATTTTAGTTTGGACAATGGAGAGAGATGACAGTGCTACAGGAGGGTGGTGAGCTCGAGGGAGATGGAGGTGAGGGTGAGTCATGAAAATTTGGAGAAAGGGGTTGGCTCGTGATTCTTACAGGGCGGTAGGAGACAGACATACTGTTGACCGAAGTCAACATTTGGAGAGTCTTCGTTGGTCAACGTAGGCCAAAAGAAATCCCTAAATTATTTGTAAAATATATAAAAAAATATTAAATGAATTAGTTATTTTTTATTAAAACATAAATAATGTTGGTAATTTTATGTATATTTAATGCCTATTTTTATTTTTTTACAATGTTATTTTTAATATGTTTTTATTTCCATGTATATATTAGTAAATATACATGTACTTCCTCTGTCTTATTTTGGCTTATACTTTGTATTTTATTATTATATACAGATAGTTTATATATTTCTAGTTTATTTAAATACATATTTAAGTATTTTTACTTTGTTTTTCTGATTTTATTTACTTAATTAATCATGCACATATATATTATAGAGATATACAGGAATACTTCATGTATATATTGAATTATTTTATTTATTTATTTTGATTTTTAATGGTTTTATTTTATTTTAATTATGTACACATGAGTTAAATAATATTTAAAATTTCATAAAACTATAAGAATCATAAAATATAAAGAATAAATAAATTAAATCTTTTATATAGGTATGTTGCACAATGTCGGTCCAAAACCTAACTTTTGCATCTTAACTCCATATTGAATGGAACCACCTTCATCAAATTTTATGACCAATAAAGGTGAGTTTGGTTAATTTTAACTCTAGAGAAGACACATATATGCTAAGGTTTCTTTACTGATTTTATTTTGTGCATCCCAGGCAAACTGTGTATTTTTTTGTGAAATAAATTTTCTATTTTTCTTTATTTTTTATTTATAATATTGATGTTCAAATTTTATTGATTTGTGGTGTAAAAAGAATAACATAAAATATGTCTCGAACTATAATTATTGGCCTATAACATTAGGGTTTTTGAGTGTATTATTCTGTACAATTCGTCGCCTTATCTCTCCCTGCTTTTTTCCTTGTCGACCAAGTCATCATGATGATTGGGTCTAAAGGGCTAGGTTTACTCAGTGTCTTTGACACCTCATTCTTTTTCTTTCTATTCTTTATTCTTTTATTTTGGCACAATATTTTGGGCGGTCTTTTATATAGTATTTATACAGTATTAATTATGAATTATTGAGTGTTTATTTTCTAAAATTAATTATATATACATGCATTTAGCTAGGGATTTTAGGACAAAATGAAAGAATAAATGTGATGAAATGGATATTCATCAGCTAGCTCCATTGCCTTTACCAAAAGTTGGCGCAAACAGATCAACAATATTTTCTACTTTCATCATACTAGCACTTAGGTAAAAGTCAAAGAGATTAGTATAATAACCATGTTCTCATACTGGCTAAGATCACTGAAACTAAGGTTTCATGAAGCCTTGATTAGATTTCTCCCATCGTCGAGCCTCATAAGATCGGGTCCAAACTCAAATCCCAAGTCCCAGTACCTCAAGTGAAACATAAACTCATCTTATCATAAATGCATGTGTGCAAGTGAGTGTTGGTCATACTATTAAGGCAGAGATTAAACATATAATATAGAACACAAATCTTTCAAACTAGGGAAGTGTGGTTATTAAGTCTAAGACCCTAATCTAAATTTTAAGACATCATAAATCAAGTACTATGAATCTTCAACAAGCCTTGTGTGAATGTGAAAGTGTCAAGGAAACATCAATTTATTAGTTATTGTTTAATTTGGTTTTTTTAAAGAATTTGTAAGTATATCCACATAAAACATATGTTGTGGAGACAAAACAGTTTATGCCCTAACATAATAATTTCTAAATTTTTTTATAAAATGTGTCAAATAAATATAAGAATTTCCCAAATATTTTACAAATCATTTTGAAAAAATATTTTTCAAATCCCCATACCCATATCCCATAATAATAATAATATACAAAATATGTGAAAGTACGATCTATGAAATAAAAGTATATATGGAATATATACACTCACATCCCTATACATAGCTTGTACTATATCCTCATGGTGCTAGGTGAAATGAAAGACATAGCTCGTACAAAGCATAAAGAGAACAAACAGCACAAAGGATCGAAAACTAGTAGCACCTCCCCTATACTTCAGCTATAAATAGCCTAAGTTTAGGACGGACCTACAAAGAGGTGGGTACAAAAGAATAAAAATAAAAAAACTTAGAGAATAGGGGCTCAATATTCCTATAATTCTACTAGAAAATGATTGAAGTACAAGAATAGAATGAAAAGCAAAAGGATCGAGGAGATAACTGAAGAGACCTGAAAGGAATCTATAAAAATAGGGTTTGGGTTCCCCCTATACTTATGCTATGAATAGCCTAACTATAGAATAAGAAGCTAGAAAGAGAGAAGTTAAACCCTAGAAGAATAAATCTAGTGCCAGTGAAGAGATATAAAGAATAGAGTGAATCTGTGGGTTGTTGAATCTATCTGATAGTAATCTTCCAAATGCGACTTCATGTCGTATCTGAATTGAATGCGAGATATGAACTCGACATGAAGTCAATCATTTCAACATGTACCAACTCCTCTCTAGATTCTACATAAGGCTTCATTAGTTTTCCGTTGATCAAGAAATAGTGTACACCATCTGTGAGATCGGCTATCACTATATTTCCATTATTGTACACTTACTTCACTATGTATGGACTGTCCATTTTAACTTTAGTTTATGGTGAAAAAACTTCAACGTAGCATTGAACAACCATACTTTTTGTCCTGGGACAAAGCTCTTGCATATAATATGCAAGTCATGCCACTTTTTAACTTTGTTCTTCTATACTAAATTGTTGTCATACGCTCTGTTTCCGATTTCCACAAGCTCATTGAGGTTCAAGTCACGACATAACTTCCCTAGGTGACAACTTCAATTATTTTTATTAATTTCCCACTCTGATTTATGAATTAATTCATCAGGCAAATGGCACAACTTACCACAAATCATGCTAAAAGGTGAAGTACCCATAAGTGTCTTGTAGGCCGTTTTGTAGGCCCACAAAACATGGTCCAATAGATGGGACCTATTCTTCCTATCATGATGAACTAGCTTCTATAAAATATTCTTCACCTCCCTATTTGAAACCTCAACCATGTTGATCGATTGTGGGTGGTAAGGACTAGCCACTCTGTGCTCAAACTTATAGCCCCTAGCTAAAGATTTTATCTCTCTGTTTACAAAATTGCTACATGTTTTGAGATCAAAACCTTAGAAATCTCGAGCCTAGCAATAATATGATCCTTTATAAACTTGCAGACAGTTTTACTATATGTAGCTCAGGTTGGGATATCCTCCACCCACCTTGATAAATAATCAACTGCCAACAATATGTACTCAAATCCATGGTTGTTGGAAAAGGGACCCATAAAATATATGCCCATGCATAAAACATATCACAGAAAATCACCGGCTGCATGGACATTTCACCTTTATTGCCAATTGTCACTATCACGCTTTGTTAAATTGAGCATGGACATACAAAATATGTGGCATCTCTAAATAAGGTCGTCTAGTATAATCCACATTGGAGTACCTTGTGTGCGACTCTTTTTCCCAAGTGGTGTCCTTCTACCTCTAAAGAATTGCAATATGTGAGGACACTTGGATATTCATTCTAAGGAATACACATCCTCCAGATATAATCCAGTCCTTCAAAGTAAAGGAACGGATGCTCCCAATGGTATCTCCTCGAATTTGACTTTAGCCGGTCAATGCTGCTCCTATTCCAACCATGGGGAAACTTCTTGGAGACAAGATAGTTCACCATGTCGCATACCATGGGAGTGAATAGATAACACAAATTAGCTCAACCTAGATGGATTGTTGAATGGGGTCTAAGTCGGGACGATGCAAGGCCGCTTCATCAAGGGTGGCTCAGGAACCATTCTTGGGGATTGCCGACACCAGTACTCTAACCCACTTCTTTTGGAAACAATGATATCTAAAGACTGGAGATGGGTTGAGACAATGCTTCTGATGAAGAATGGTCTGCCGGCGCAACTTTTTCAAGACCCCAAAATAATGGGTGGAACGAAATATGCTATATCAACCAGGTCATAAACAAGAAAGCAAAACATCTCGCTAAATGAAGAAGGCCCCATATTTGAATTGATTCACATTGAGGAATAGGTATCTACTGGCAGCTGTGAAAGTCAAGTGTTCTCATTGGTTCTGTGTAAGATGGGGATGAAGTCAAGTCCGCATGGCCCTTATGGGTTGAGCCACACACGTGCTATAATGGCAATGACAATTGGAAGCAAGGCTGTAAGGCAGAGCGAATCTAGAAAGATTGACTCAGTTCGGATTGTTCTCTGCAACTCGGGAACATGAAGTTGGAATCGCTAGTAATCGCGGATCAGCATGCCACAGTGAATATGTATCCGGGCCCTGTACACACCGCCCATCGCACCCTGGGAATAACAGTTATACAAAGTCAAAGAAAATATCCAAAGAAGCATATACCAAAAGTTCCACCAAAAAAATTGAGCTTCAGAAAAGCATGTTTCTTGGTGAAGATTCAGTGACACTGACCGACTTCACAAGGGAATAAAGACTAACTGGTCCATTCCCACTTCTCTTCCCATTCTTCTGACATCCTCACCCATTCAGTTGTAAAGATTGGAAGTACCTGACCTTAGAATGGAATATCTGTCTCCACAAGGATGAGTTACCAGAAGAGCAGACGCCTTGATGGTTCATTGGTTTTGTCTGGGAAGAGCTGAACAAATCCTCACACATGGGTTTATCATTTTAAGGTAGCGGGAGTATGCGACTGAGAGGATGGTTTTGACCTAGCTGTGAATTGAACTGGATGATAGGAGTATGGAATCTGAAGGATGTTATGTCACACTTCCATACCACAATGTGGTTCCGAACACACCATTAATCCAAAGGCCTTCTCTGAGCTCCAAACTTTGACTTTATTAGAAACTAGTTTAAAAGTCGACAATTACTCCAAGTAATTTATTTTTCTTTTCTTTAGTCTTCATTTTTTATACTTATTGCATAAGTATTTGCTAGGGACTAGCAACGACAAGTATCAGGGGTGATGAATCTCCATTTCATCACCTCTATTCTATCATTTTGGCCTTAAAAACCCTAGCTAATGCATGTAAATAGCATTATTTTGTACATATTAACATTCATTATGCATTCTAATTATTGTATATAAAACATTATTTTTAATGCCAAAATTATAGAATAAAGAAAAGAAACAATAAACACCAAAGGTATTTTATGACCCTAAACCTCGAGACCTTGGCATCTTGATGACTGGGTCGACAAGGAATAAAGTAGGGGGAGATAAGGGCCAGAAATCACCAATAATTTATATTCTTTTCTTCATCATTTACTCATTTTTGGGATCTACTTTAATTTCCACTTTTTATAACTCAAATAAAGAAACTTTGTACATAAAAGTTGTAGATAAAAATGTATAGAAAAAACAAAATAGATTCCATGCAAAAATATTATACAGAGTACATTTTATACATAGAATAAAAAACCAAAACCCAAACTTCACAGACCCATATCTCTTGAATAAAAACTCAAAGTGCACCATTTAATTGTATATAACTTTTAATAAGCTATTTAATGAAGGTGGTTCCATTTTTTTGGAGTTAATATGTGAAAGTTAGGTTTGGACCCCTATTGTATAGTATACATGAATAAAATATTCATTTTATTTGTTCTTCATTTTTTATAATTTCACATTTTTATAATTTTTTAAATATTATTTATAGTATATGTACACATTTAGAATAGTATAAAACTACAAAGAAAACAAAAAATAAAATAAGTATACAAAGTACATAGACAAAATACCTATACTTATACATATATAGTTTGTATCCCTATTTATTTAAGTGTACAAATAATATCAGAAAAAATTAATAAAAATATATTTATGTACTGATTATGGAAGGTCATACAGCGCATCTGATGCATCTTCTTCTCTTTCCCCCCACTTTTCTTCGGTGAGGGCCGACGTCGAATCAATCCTGAGTGCATGAAAGAAAGTGTGGTCTACACGCGTCAAATCTCATCTTCCCTGCGTCAATCAACAATTCTCGCGATCGTTGGTCAGTTGAGGCTGGGAAAAAGAAAGTAGCCTGAGTGAGGCTTGGAGGTAGAAGGAAGTTATGAACAAACTGACTTCTTTCTTTGATGTATCGGCTCGGAGAAGAAGCAATGACGTAAGGAATAAGCATCGGCTAAGAGCTCTGTGCCCGCAGGCTGGTCAGAGAGAGAGAGAGGACCCTCAGATTTTGATCAAATACTTCAAGGATTTTTCTTGAAATCGGGTTATAAATAAATAAAATATGATAATCAAATAATAATATCAAAAATACAAAATAAAAATAATATGACCAAAATATATATGAATATACCTATAAATACATTATTAAAAATTATCTTGTAATAAATAATACCAAAAAATGAATAAAAATCATATTAAAATATTACATAAAATAATAAACATTTTTTATTTTATAATCAAACATTAATAAAATCATTTACTATTTTTAATTAATTATTTTCAATTAAATCCTCCCCTTTTGTCCTTTAGCGGCTTACTTGGACCTATCGCAGCCCTCCTTTTGTTGACCCCAGTCAACTTAGCCTCTAGGTCTCTGATCAATGTCAAGCATGTCATCTCCTACGATTTCTGCCCTATTTCTTGGCTTTTCATCCATCGTTTTCATCGATTAATCATGCAAAGATCAACATCTATCATCGATGATCCATGCCAAAGCCCTAAATCCTTTGTGCATACCTTTGATTCATCTCAAATCGCCGGTCAATAGGGATCTTCAACTTTGTCTATAAATAAACCCCCTGCCTCCTAGCTTTGTTTTGATCCTTCTCTGAGCCTTAAAGTCCCCCATCATGAGTGAGAGACTATTCCTCATGACAACTGGAGCATCCCCGAGCTTGAGAGAGCTACATGGGTGAGGTAGAGTGATCCAAGGCGGCCCTCCAACCACCTCTACTCCCTAAGCAACTCTCAGGTATGAGTTGTGTTTTTTATCATTCCTAGGTAGTTGTAGGTCGTAATTTTCATTCTTTGCCTTTTATTTATAATTTTAATCACGTTAGTAGAGTAGAATAGGTAAATCATCTCACTGGAGTTCTTGAGATCTGGCCATGTCCTCACTGTGATTCGCTTTATCTACGACCTGCCTTTTCATGTCATTATCTTACCCTTTCGTTTCTACACTTCTTCATATACTCTAGTCACCCAGATCACCCCTATGATCTGGAGATCGATGCTTCTCCACCGTCGTACGCCAGAGCATCTCCATTCCACCCATCCAAATCGCATCCTAGCTTCACAAGCAGTCAAGGAGATTCGCCTTGAACCAATGAACCTCTTCATGTAGTTGCCAAGGAGAAAGGACTTCTTCTGGAGCACAATCGCACCTGGATGAGGGTCCCCAGGTGCTCTTTCTTCTCCAATGTGCTAGGACCCCATCGATGGGTTCTAGATCTTCTGAAGCACCTCAATCAATGTGGACGTGCTCCCCGGACATGTAGAGCCCAAGAACTGCATCAGAAACTATTGGTGGGTGGAGAAATCACGACGTGAAATTCAGGGAAGGTCACCCTCTTCCATGTTCTTCGTTTGAAATAGATATCGTCCAATGAAAGGCGCCCCTCGAGTTCTAATCTTCTCTGTTCGTTTAGCACTCGTCTCGGTCGTATGATGGATCCCACAATCAGATCTGAGTCACTCATTGGTGAAGTGTTATCGCGAGACGACCGTGCGATGCGTGGCAAGTGGATCGTCGTCAACCGCACAATGGCATGCCTATTAGGGGTAATTTACATATTTTGCCCCCATTCTTTTTGTATTTATTTATTAGTATTGTAAATAAAATATGTCATGTAAATAAAATGGATAATTTGCATGGAGGTCCATGTACATATTGCATATTGCACTTAGGTCTATGCTAGGTCACCTCATGTGTCGTCCCATGTGAGGTGGCCATTTTGCAAGTGTAACCTTTTTGGTTTTCTGTATTTGTATTTAGTCCAATAAATGTTAATATACATTTTATATTTCTACGAAAATTGCATATGCGCCCCTGTTGTTTAATTTATTTGTAAAAATGCCCTTTCTTGTTTATGTATACTTAGCGCTTGGATTCATTTATTAAAAATATTACATGTGCTTCTAAAATTATGCAAAAGTAGGGTTAGATACATGCTAACATGTACTTTCACGACCATGTTTGTTTTAGCAGTTTTGTCATTTTAACTATTTCTTAAAATTAAAATGAGTACATTTTTGTCCATGTTTGTATGAGAAATATCAAAAAATAGGAAAACATTTTGAAAAACTCCCAAAAAATATATATGTTGTCTATTTTAGTATCCATTAACTCCAGACCAAAAATCCCTAAAAATAGAAAAAGAAAAGACTAAAAATTAAAAAGCTTTAAAATCTAACAAAAAAATTAAAAATCACCAAAAATCCCAAAAATATGTTTTTCTATTTCTAAGTTTTATTTATATTATTGTCTACCTATTAATTGATTTGAAGAATTTTGTATGTGTTTTGCTATTTTTAATCTTCATTTCAATTCATCATATTATTTAATCCCTTATTTGGGATATTTTTTACTTTAAAAATGCATAAAAAATAGCAAAAAATCCAGACAAATCATACATAAATTAAAAATATATATATAACCCAAAAACACCTTATTTTCTATATTTTATTTATTTTTACTAGTATTTATAATTGGAAAAATATGGCATATATAGCCTTATATTGTGTATTATATATTAAAAAGAAAAGAAAATGAAAAATATTTAAAAAATGGAAATTAAAATATAAAAAATGCATATATATATATATGTATGTTTATGTATAGTATATAAATAAATTAAATATATATATAATTAAAACCCCACAAAAAGAAAAAAATTAATAAAATAAAGGACATGTTTGTACATACTACACTTTGATTAGCAATAATCATAAGCTACCAATCTTTCTCTTTGTGGTTTGACCACTACATGCTTTCTACTATACACTTAGTTTTGTAAAGAATAATAAATTCTAACTCCACATTTTTTGCTATTTATTGCTTGACTTATATTGTGGTTTAATTGTTGATTAATCAGGGTTTTGTTTGAGGTCGCTTCGACGACTGTTGATCCGCCTTGTGGATGAACATGACTTTGACTAAATCTCGGTTATAAATGGGTTGATATCTAACCGACCTCTTAATGCATGTCCTCTGCATAGGAATAGAGATTTGGAGGTGTTAGATAAGTTAAGTCCAAGAGTTTACTTAATGACATCAAGATAACCAAAGACCTATGATGTATGTTGTCACGTTATCAGCACATATCCTCTGACCGGAGATAGATGTGTTACTATATGTTTGAGTATGTACATTTGGCGGATCGATAGGTTGATGATCTAATCAAGGTCTATACATCAGCAAGTTGGTGTGCGTACAAGGGCATATGAGCAATACGATCTCTCAAAGGGATCATATACGTTCATTACTGAACGAGAAGACATGAGCTCACTCATGAAATATTGGGAATCAAATTTCATTTACTATCGTCTTGCTTTGGAAGATTGATTGATATTGTAGGTTTGATAAATACTTCTGGAAAGTATATGATCAATACATGGGCATGATATATTCTTTTGAAAAGTTATACAATTGATACCAAATCCCAATGAAAGAATGAGAAACTTAATGATAAAACCCTGAAGGAGACAGTCTAAATAAGATCTAAAACTTCAGGTTTATATAGGTCTTCTAGTATGTAGGATGTACAGGTATTAGGAATACATGAAGGTGATGCGATCATAAACAATTGTATAACCATGACACTTTTGTTCCAAGGGAGTGATGAAACAGGTCTAGATTTTAGTGACTCCTCTCAGTAGAGAAGTAATCTTATCTTAGTCCAAATTTTGGGCATTGATATAAATGTGATTTAGATGCAATGAGAAGATTAGATTTAAGGCTTTGATTTAATCAAACATCTATGGGAGGTCCCCGAGATCTGGATTTGAAATAGGATCTCAATATCCAAGTCATTAAATGAGGAGCATACAATTGTCATGTCCTTATCTCCAAGTATTTGCAAAGAAAGCGCATTGTTCATGAAAGAGTTCAAGAATAATTCCATTGATGAATAGTTATCTAAGCATTGAGAAATTGATAATTAAATGTGATTTAATTATCATGAAAAATATGAATGTGATTCATATTATTTTAATGCATGAGAATGATGTGCCAAGATAATTAAATGTGATTTAATTATCAAGGATATGAATAATGTGGATAGTGCTATCCATATTATATATATATTATAAATGTAATTTATAATATATTAGAGAGAGCTTATTGTAAATAGTATCTTTAACTTAATTGTTGATGTGAATTGGATTCACATTGAAAATTAATTAGAAATACAATTTACATTTTATTTTAGGTTCTGATATTATTCACAATTATTTAATTACATGATGGTAATATTCACAAAATTAATTTGGAATTATTTTTGTGAATTAAGTTACGATAAAAGTTGTTGTAAATATATATGAAGGATTGTATTAGAAGGGGCAACACCATCCATTTATTGGATGGTGGATGACCACCCTTTGACTTGTTCTCAAGGGTAGTCATCCCCCCCTATTTTAGGAAGGTGGGTGGCCTCCTTCCTAATCCTTCTATCACAATTGATACAGTTAAAATTAAATTATGTTGATTCTTCAATATATTTAATTTAATCTAAATGAATTGTTGTTGTATTCTTACTACAAAATCATGGCCATTGAATAAAAACACAAATCAATCTCAACCATAGATTTTGTGCTTCACATCTATTGTGATCCATGGACTCCCAAAATACTATGTAAGAAGAGGCAATTCGAACTCTTCTTTTGATTCACAACTTACAAATTGAATTACCTCTCTCTCACAGTCTCATACTACAGGACCCATCTATCTCCACTTTGTGCCATAGAGAGAATTGACATCGTCGCCACGTCGTCGTGTCATCGCTTCGATCGCTCATGGATCTCCATATACTTCGATGTGGCTCGCTCGTGAAGAAACATCGAATATATTTTGATGAGATCAGGAGATTTCCGCTTAGATAATCATCTTGGATGGCGAGAAGCCTGCATCTCATCAATACGCTCACAAGTGTTCCCTCCGTCAGGTCGGACTTGAGACATGAGGTCTCTTCGATTAGAGACTTCGATCGCAATCGTGCTTCAAGAGTTAACCCTAATTCCTCTTTGTGGTTTGGATGAAACAATCCAGGAAATGTTCTTGGATCATGTGATTTCATCGCATTTAATTTTTTTAAATTTTGCAGCTCCGAGCGACTAGTGTGACTAGTCGCTCCGATCGCATATGATGCAAGCTTCATGCTTCTGTGATGAGCTTAAGGTTCTCCCCATAACCTTCAAAAAGTTTCCTTTTAAAGAGGCGGCTTCAGTGATACTAAAGCTGTCTTTTCAAAAGGCAGCTTTGGCTAAACAAAAGCTACCTTTTGAAAAGGTGGCTTCTTCATGGTACTTAACTAAAAAATAAAGTTCATCGTACGCGGTAAATAAGATTCTAAGCATATGACCTGGGCGAATTTTCTTCTGTATCATACCCATTATCTCTTCAAATGCATTCACTCGTACATGATCATCTATAACCCTGTTATCCTCAACCTCCAAATGATTCCTAACAAACCCAAGCTCCAACAGAGACCCACTCCGTTGAAACCCCCTTATGAGATCAAACCACCAACCTGGAAACCATCCCCAAGATAATCAATGTCACCTCTTTCATATAAAAGACTTTTCTGATATATGTCAACCCTGATATGTCGTCGTTTGGTCCTAAATGAGGGAGGGAGATAGAGGGTTGTGGCTAGTGACATCGACCCTTCCTTCTTGTGGCAACAACATAGTTAAGGCGAGATCTAGAGGACCATCGGACCTTACTATTATTCCTCCTTGAGAAACAGTTGAGCTGCCACTATTCAGTTGGACATCGAGGCTAGTATCGAGAATGTGTGACCACATCCAAACCTTTAAGTTAACAACCACGCGATACCATTTTCATTTATCCCTCCTCTACTCTCTTCTCCCCCTTCTTATTTTATGGCTTCCTCTCTACTTTGTTGTAACCTACCGCTATCTCACTCCTCCCCCACTTCAACATAGGAGCCTGCTGCCCCACTTTCTTTATGAACCTAATGTCAAGGGCTGAGTTGCGAATCTCGACCCACATATTTCCTTATAGATACACATAGGAAGAGGAGTAGTTTTCGAGCAGCATCGTTTCCGATCTGTGTTATTTGCATCAACCCCCCAATGAAAGAAGATGAGCCCTATAATAAGCAACTACCCTTGGATTGACTTTAAGCCTGCATCATCATTGGTTTTCCATGCCATAAGCAACATTATTGGATTGTAATCATATGGTTGAGAGCCACTTCATCCTTGGACATTGGATTTGCATAAAACAAATGACCAAGATTCACCATGTGGCCCATTACGAACGGTTAGATCTAGAAACATCCATGTCTAAATGATAAATCATGTGGGTGAATCACAACCATTGGATCAAAGGCACCTCCATAGCCCGATCTGTAGAGCCCTACGGGGTGGAAAATTTGTGGGTGTTTCCCCTTATTATTCCTGATTCTATGGATAGGTCTGGTGGATGGTGAAATTACTCTCATATCAAACAATCTCCTCAAACCTATATAAACACCCATTGGAGCGAAGTTTAGTATTAATTTCTTATTATTTATTTACAATTATGAACCTAGTTTCTATAGTGAGAGTCTCTTGAACTCTTGACATCCAAAAATTATAAACTTATTCTCATTGTGTCACTCATTTAATTGTCTATGTTTTGACATACTGTGAACCACCGTTAAATATATATTGAATTATTTTTAGAATTTTAGGTGAATCATTGAATATGATATTATTTATTCATTATAAATTCAAATATATATTTGAAAAATTGTAAAAATACTTGATTAGAGTATGAGTTGATAAGAATTTTTTAGCCTTAGTTTTATTGAATTTCGTTTATTTGTATGCATTGAATTAAAAATAAAAATTTCTCTAGATAATATTACATAATGAATGCTTTTTGAATATATCTCTTTGCTTATGCTAAAAATTGAAAAATCCTAAATGAGGACATTGACATTGCATTTTTCATTTATCCACCTTAAATTCAACATTTCTAAAACAATTAGGATAGCTTCATTTCAGTGTTATGTGCATGCTATATTTTTAATTTTACAGAACATATATTACATTTCCACCCCTTAAATCTAAAAACATCAAAAAAATTGTAGCATAATATTTAATTTATTTTGCACTTAAAAGTTCATGAAATATTTTTCGAATTCTTCATGCATTAATCTTTAAATGGAAAATAATGATTTAATTTTTTGAACTTAATTGAACATTAAAGGAAATTTTGCAAAAAATTCTATTTCCCTTAAAACATTTTCGAAAGCTGCGTTCATTTTATTTTAATTTCTAAAATTAAAATAAAAATATGCCAAATAAAAATTTTAAAAATAAAAAAATCATTCTAAAAAAATAATTACTATGTTGACTAAAGTAAGACTAAACCAATATTTTTGCCTCTCTAAGTTCAACCTTTGGACTTACCCAACTAAAATAAACAAGTTACCACATCAATTAATTTCTGATTTTTGTGTAATTTTAATAAATCACTTTCTACCTGTTTTGTAGCAACATGACTTAATTAATAGAGTTAAAAAGATGCTTTTAGATGATATGTCACTACCCACATTCAATAACGTACAAATGTGAAAATATACATCATCTAAGTACCAATCAAAATAAATAAGGAAATTTATGGCTCTTAGTTCATCGGATATCATTAGACACTACTTTCAGAGTAAATTACTCTTTATTTTAAACATTTGATTTCTAACTGAAATGTACTTCAATATTTTATGAAAATTAAAATAGGTATGTTTGCATATTGAAATTGTCCATTATTGGTGATTTTCATATATTTCTCTAGAATCATTCTATTGATAAAAATCATTTTTGCAAATGAAATTATAGGTTTCAAATATTTCTAATTTATTCATCTTAAATCCAAAAAAATGAAAAAAATATAGTAAATTCATTTCATCATGTAGTTTGGCTTAATTTTACATATTCGTCTATTAAATTGAAAAACTCCAAAAATACTTGAAATGCTCACACAATATCTATTTTTTTTCATTTTGTCCCAAGCAATAGAGCATGGTACACAAACATATTGGACATGTTATCCCACGACGAGCCAATATGCAATAAATGTCATTGCAAATATCATTCCCTAATCTGAAATGAAGAATAAATAATTTGCATTATAGGTCCCTTAGTACAATTAGGGTTACGTACCATGGCCATCTTGATGATCATACAACTGCTGATTCAGTTGTTGAATCATAGACGTTGGTGATTGGATGAATATCTAAAGAGTTAGATTGAGGACCCATCAAGCACCGTCAAGAGATTGTTTATAGATGATTTCCAGACTAAGTAGGAGATGGTAATCCTTTTCTCATGGGTTGATATCTAACCGACCTCTTGATGCAGGTCTTCTATATAGGAATAGAGATTCGGAGGTGTTAGATAAGTTAGGTCAAAGTGTTTACGTAACGATATTGAGATAACCAAGACATATGTCGTATGTTGTCACGACACACATCCTCTGACCGGAGACAGATGTGTTACTATATGTTTGCATATGTACATTTGGCAGACCGATAGGTTGATGGCCTAATCAAGGTCTATACACCGATGCACTGGTGTGCATACAAGGGCATATGAGTAATGCAATCTCTCTAAAGGATCATAAAGGTTCATTACTGAACCGAGAGATATGAGCTCACTCACGAGATATTGGGATCAAATTCCGTACACGGTCATCTCGCTTTGGAAGCTTGACTGAATTTGTAGGTTTAATATATACTTTTGTAAAGTATAAGCTCAATACCTAGGCTTTTGGAAAGTATATGATCGATACCGACTCCTAATGATCAAATGAGAAACTTAATGATAAAAGCCTGACGAAGACAGTTTAAATAGATCTAAAACTTCTAGTTTATTCTAGGTCTTCTAGTATGCAGGATGTACAGGTATTAGGAATACCTGAGGGTGATGTGATCATAAATGATTGTATAACCATGACGCTTCCATTCTGAGGGAGTGATGAAACAGGTCTGGATTTCAGTGACTCCTCTCATAGAGAAGTAATCTGATCTTAGTCCAAATGTTGGACATTGATCTGAATATGATACAGATACAATAAGAATATTAGATCTACAGCTATGATAATCAAACATCTATGGGAGGTTCCCGAGATCTAACTTGAGATGTGATCTCAATATCCAAGTCGCTGTACGTAGAACGTACAATCACCTTATCTCCGAGTATCCGTGAAGGAAGTGCATTATTCTTGAAAGAGTTCAATGATAATTTCATTGTTGATAATGTGTCTGAGCACTGAGGAAAATTGATAGTTAAATTGATTTAATTATCAAGGATAATATGAATTTGGTTCATATTATTTGTCCATATAAGAAAATTTATCTATGATAATTAAATTTGATTTAATTATGAAAAGATGTGAATAATATGAATGTGATTCATGTTATTGGGGCACATGAGAAGAGTCATCTTGGATACATAGTTGTGATTTAATTATCAAAGATATGTTTAATATGGATATCTCTATCTATAATAATCATGATTATAAATATGATTTATAATATGTTGAAGAGATTTAATTCTAAATAAAATTACAATTACATTTTGTTGTGAATTGGATTCATAATAAATAATTAATTATAAATCTAATTTACATATTAGGTTAGATATATGAATATGATTCTTATTTGTCAATGGCATGATTAATGTTTTCATAAATTTAATTGGAATTATTTTTGTGAAGATAAATGCAATCATAGTTGTTGCATTTTATTCTACATAATAAATATATGTTATGGAAGGCAAAACCACCAACAAGATGGTTGTCCCCCTTGACCAAGTCAAAGGGGGGACGACCACCCTCTTTTTAGGGTGGTGGTTGCCTCCCTTATTATATATTTATTATAATTGAAATTAAAATGAACTAATGTGTATCTTGATAAAGGGATATAACTAATTTATTTTAGTTAAATGTGTTGTTACAAGCTTGTATCAACAAATCATGGCCATTGACTAATAACCTCTTAATCTAAATCGTTTGATTAAGAGGGCACATGGATTGATATCCATATACATCCAACTAGTATAAAAGGAAGGGTAGCCCTTTCCTTTTAGACTACACACATAATTTCAAGAGAATTAAACTCTCCATCTCTCTCACTCTCTCACTCTACACATGCCCCCTTCTCCCTCCTTAGAGTGGTCGTCCACCCAAAACCCTAGCGAGGGTCGTAGTCATCACGATGTCATTGTGTTGTCGGATTGACTACTTGTAAACATCTTCTTCGGTGTGTTTGTCTAGTGAAGAAGATGTCAGATCTCATGAGACGAGATCATGAGATTTGTCGCATGGATTGTTAACGTGGATTGCGAGGAGCACGCATTTCATCAGCACGCTGGCAAGTGTCTCCTCCATTGGATCGAACTTGAGATAGGAGGTCTCTTTATTTAGAGACTCGATCGCAACCATGCTTCAAGAGGTAAACCTAATACTTGATTGTGGTTTAGATGAAATGATTCGAGAAATGTTCTTGGATCATGTGGTTTCATCAATCATTTTTTTTTAAATTCTGCTGCTTCGAGCCACTAGTACGACTAGTCGCTGCCGATCGCATATGATGCGATCTCCACACTTTCGTGAAGCGCTTAAGGATCTTCCCATATCCTTCAAGTGGCATCAGATCCATAGGTCAGAGGTTTTGGATATGATCTATAAACCTATGTGACACAGGTATTTTAAGTTGTGTGAAGTTCATCGCATTTTATTCACGCAACCCTGTTTTGTGTGATTTTTTGCCCTAAAAATGCCTTAGAACATGTGTCACTAGGATTGTTCCTCATTAAATTAGCAAACCATAAGACTTGAGTTTGCATGATGTGAAATCCGTTTGCTCAAGTTATGATTGTTTTAGTGGACATGGATATATCCACAGTTGCGGGAATGTTATTTAGGATGTAATTAAGAGATAATCATGGTTTTCAAACACTTAGAAATACGTGCTTTTTACTTCGGTTCTATTATAAATCAAATTGGCAAATCAAAGAAACTTAATTTGTGTGATTTGGATTTTATTTTTTGAGTTATGCTAATTTTAGTAAGTATGGGTCACTGCTAGAAATTACATACTTGATCATGAACCTTATGATTTTCGTTCTATTAAATTCATGGAAACTAACGGTTAATCTTCTGAAAAAACCATGGATAAGTTCATCTCATTGACGGTTAAAGTAACAGAGGGGCACAAGTGATAAAACAACAAGAAGTTGGGGGCATAACTATATTCCTAAAAAGGGAGGGGCATAACTTATATTACAATATCTCGGAGGGGCACAACTGATAAAAACCCTAAAAATAAAATATATACTATATAGGTAAATATACCTCTATTTATACTTGTAAAAAGTAACATAATATAATTTAACTTGTAAAAATAAAAAAATAGTAAAATACTACATAAAATAATAACTATTTTTTATATTTTAACCTAAAGATAATAAAATCATTTATTATTTTAAAATGAATTAATAAGTCAATTGCCCTTTATTTTATCATCTAGCAGGATGATGTGGACCAATGGGAGCTCGGTCTGAGTTGACCTCGGTCAACTCTCTTTCCTCCCTAAGTGTGCTTTGTCAGAACGTTAGGCCCCTACTTCCACGATTTATCCACGTAGATTCTTTTGTTATTTTTGCTCGATTCCTTCATTGACTTTTCTCCTCGATCTACGATCTTTCACGCTAGATGCATTTCTCGATCGAAGGAGATGTTCATCGATTGTTCTTCCCAATCCAAAGCTTGCATGTACATATACCCTCATCGGAGCCCCTTTTGAACTCGATCCCTCTTCAGGAATTTCAACCCCCACATCCTTTACCCGGCATGTTGAGGAAGGTGTCAGCTACCTCCACGTCAGTTTGCAGCATGTGAGAGTGTCTAGAGTAGCATCGATCCCAATCATCGGTGAGCTCTGCATGGTGGTTCTCTGACTCCTGCTTCAACTGGTTGAGCCATAGTGTAAGATTAGCTTTTCATAACCCTAGGTTGTAGCTTTTATGTCCTATAGTTAGCTTGAATTTTCCTCTACTGTAGTGGTGTACATTTAGATCTTCAATGTTTGATGGAGCTCTTCTCTGGCCATCATTCCAATGTCATTCAGTCATCCTCTAACCCCCATTTCACTTTCATTTCAGCCCTCTTCTCTTCTCCTACTCCATGCACCACTTCATTCCCTTAGATCTTCTCTAGATCAAGAGATCAAGTCTCCCTCCACTATCCTTCGTCGCAGACCTCTGCCCCGCCTCATTCACACTCCATTTCTCACAATATGACTCGAGGAGATCCCTTTTTGCATGATTGTGCTTCCCTTGCAGGTGCTGGAGGTCCAAAGCCTTAGCCGATGTGATTTTGTAGGAAGAATGTAGACCAAGTGTCCGAGCTTCACCAGCCTTCCAGGACCCTACCACTGGGTCTCGGACTTGTCCGACACTTCCAACAGCTCCGGGGAGCTTCCATCTCTTTTTTCAGACCTTTGGGACATCCCCAGGTGGTCGGAGTCACCCAGTATCGTGATTGAAGTTCAACTTGGGTCGTGTTCTTCCTTATTCTTCCATGGAGGTTCATAGACATTCGATCGAGCTTCATCTCCAGGAGCCCCAGCTGTCGTCAAATCCAAACGCCCTCGAATGTTGATCTAGTCGTTGAGATACAATCTCAGCCACTCATTGTCGAAGAGGTATCAGTGCATCTAGGTTGTCCACGTGTATAAGTGAAATGCCATCGAATGCCCGATCGCGCCTTAGTGAGGTGATAACTCGGTCTTGCGAGGGTCTAAAATAATCTACACAAAGAGAGAACTACAGTGTCGTCGAAGCAACCGCTCACGAAATCTGAGTTAATCAACAATTAACCCACAATATAAATAAAGAATTTACAATCAAAAATTAGGAGCTAGTATTATTATAACTCTACAACAAATGTGTATAGTGCGCAAGCATTTGTAGAGGTCGAACTCAGGGAGCAAACGGTAGATTGTGCGAGTTGATGCGCAAAAATATTCTTTTTCCACTTCTCCATTTATTATTTTGTGGGTTTTCACATTTTTTCATTTTATTTTTGTTTTTATATATTTTTTGTTTTTAATTTCATATGTTTCATATTTTCTTTTCATATTTTTATATTCTTTTTCTTTTTAAAGATATATAATACATATAAGGCTTTCTATAACATAACTATAATTTTATATATTAGTAAGCATAAATAAAATATAGAAAATACATTTTTTAGCTTTTGTATATTTTTATAATGTTTTTGCAATTTTTCTGGTATTTATGCTAATTTTTGTGGATTTTTATAGTCAAAAATACCCCAAATAATTGATTAAATAATAGGCTGAAATTGATTTGGATATTAAAAATAGCAAATTAAGTCCAAAATTATAAAATCAATTTTAATAGATAAATATTTACATAAAGAAAATTACAAAATAGAAAATGTATTTTTGGAATTTTGGGGAATTTTTTTCTATGAAGGATTTTGGGGTTTTTCAATTTTTAAGAGTTTTCTTTTTCTATTTTTAATGATTTTTGGTATGAAAGCTAAAAATACATAACTAGGTAACATATTTTTTTGGATTTTTCTAAAATATTTTTATATTTTTTGGAATTTTATACTATAGACAAAACCAAAATGTGTTCTTTATTTTTAATAAATGGTTAAAATGCTCAAAATGCAAAATAAAAAGGTGGCATGAAAGCACATGATATCAAGCATCTAACCCTATTTTTTGCTTAATTTTTAGAGCAATGTGATTTTTTAAATAAATGAAATCCAACCCCCAAAATTCATAAATCGGCTGGGGCATAATTACAAATAAAATAAAGTCCAGGGGATCAAGCACAATTTTGTCAAAAATATACAACGTATTTTAAAATTTAATGAACTAAAAATAAATACAACAAGCCACAAGGGCATCCTTGCAATTTTCCCAGCTCACGTTGGACGGCACGTGAGCTGAGCTGAACAGGACCCAAAAGCAAACAAAATAGGTATAAGGGCCTATTTTTAAAATGTCCATTTTATTTTAAACTCTACATTTTATTTACAACATTAATAAATAAATATACAAAAATGTTGTGGCTAAGGTGCAAATTATCCCATATACGCGTGGATCCAACAGTGCTCCTTCCTTTACTAATACATGTGGCAGCTCCAGAGCGCTTGATGATGCTTCACATATTAACACTTCTGATCAGATCTTGGATGAGATCTGACGGCTGCGACTTCACGTGAATGGACGCTCACGGTCAAAATAGGGGCGCTCGATGGATCCAACGACTATTGCTCTTCTTGAAGAACAAGGAAGAACAGACAGTCGAGACTCCTTCAATCGTCGCCCTCTCGTAGCTTCGACGGTCTCTCGCTCTCCTCCAAGGCTCAGAATGCTCCTCGAAGGCATCTACAGCAACCTAATGCTTCAGAGACGGTTGGGAGCCAATCGTTGATTCCCAGATGCTCGGTGAAGTTTAAAGCTCCAAGTACTTGAGGTAACTACAAAATCAACTCACACTGGAGTCCTTTATGCTCCAGACCATGCAATGAAGTTCACAGAAGCACGAAGAGGGGTTCTAGAGCATTATTGGTGAGGGTGGACGGCAGATGGAGTGTTGCGGCGTGCCTCCGGCGAGCGAAAGAGGTGAGGCGCAGATCTCTAGATCCACATGATATCTAGGTGAGATGATGTGCGTGAGGCGTGCAGAAGTAATAGGGTAAGAAAGTGAGGGTGGTTAGCGAGTCGGGAAACAAGGTTTGCACAGTGGAAGGGGTTCACCGGAGTGGGGCTCCGGCGAACTACGGGGATAGATTTAAAGCTAATACACATAACTAAAATCGTAAAATAAAGGCATGAATTAAACCTAGAGACTAAACTAAGCTAGAAAAGTCAAATGGTGCATCTCATGCTAGGTATTTAACCAGGGAGCAGAGGTGGTCGACGACGGTCGCCTAGGTGCATCTCCTCCTCCTACAACAGTAGCGAAAGCTCAGGGGACTCCCCCTATCACGTGGATATGCTCTAAGCCAAGACCATGAGGTTTAGGATTTGGAAGATGACCAAAAAGCAGGAGGAAGATAGGAGGTTTTATCTATAGACATGTATGGACAACCTTATTCAAGGATGGATTTGAGAGAAGACATGTTATGTACAAGCAATCTGACCGGCGTGGATCACGGGAGATCAATGAACATAATTGTTGAGGGGCTCGAAGATGATGGAGCAACGTAGCGGCGAGACAAATTGTGAGAAAAGCGGCCTTCTTGAGGTTCTAATAATTCAGACGACTTGGAGCATGACCAGAGGTCAACGAACAGAAGGCTATGATTGGTCCACGTAAGCGCACTATAGGAGAAAATTGTATATATATTCGAAATTAATTAAAATATTTTTTGATTTTATTAATTTATGATTATAAAATAAAAAATGCTACTATTTTATTTATTATTTTATTATGATTTTTATTTATTTTGTTTGAGGTTATTTATTAGTAGTTAATTTTTATAGGTGTATTTATAGGTATATCCATCTATGTTTTAGTAATTTTATTTTTATTCTGTAAATTTTATTTTATTATTTTATTCTCTTACTTTATATATTTATAACTTATTTTTAGGTGTTTAAATATATTTTTATTACATTTCTATGATGTTATTTGTATCTTTAAATAAATAGGTATATATATTACATAGGTATAAATACAGGTATTTCATCTATGTATTTGGTTATTATTTATTTTGATGTATTTTCTTTTGGTTCTATTTTAGATTTATATTTTTAATATAATATAAATAATATTTACAAAGTAGAAAATATAAAAGGAAAAATAATAAAAGAATAAGATCCACTTTTATTTATTTACGAGTAGTAACATAGGTATTTTTACCTATATTATTAAACACTTACTTTATTTTAATGTTTTATTTTTGATTTTATTCTAATTTAAATATGTACATATATTATAAATAGTATTTATAAAATTATAAAAATATAAAATTGTTAAAATAATAAAGAGCGAATAAAATGAATATTTTATTCAGGTATACTATACAATGAGGGTCCAAAACCTACCTTTCACACCTTAACTCCAAAAAATACGAAACCACCTCCATTAAATAGCTTATCAAAAGTTATATACAATTAGAGTGATTTTGATACATTTTGAGTTTTTATTAGGAAGATATGGGTCTGTGAAGTTGGGGTTTTGGCTTTTTATTTTGTGTATAAAATAAACATTGTATCTTATTTCTGTACAAACTCAATTTTGCATTTTTATTTACATTATTATCTACAACTTTCATTTTCTAAGTTTCTTTATTTGATGAATAAATAATAAAGAATAAAATGTGTGTCAAAAACTGAATTATTTGGGGAATAAATAAATGTGACTTTTATTGAATTTTTGGCCCTTAACTCTCCCTACTTTATTTCTTGTCGAGCAACTCAATTCTTAACTTGGTCTAGGGGTTTAGAGTCATAAAATACCTTAGGTATTTTGTTCTTTTTTTCTTCTCTTAATTCTATAACTTGAGCATCAAAAATAGTATTATTTACATGATAAATACAATAAATAATGAATGTTATTTACATGCATTAGCTAGGGTTTTAAGGTAAAAAGGATATAATAAAGGTGATGAAATGGAGATTCATCACCCCCCATGCTTGCCTTTGCTAGTCCCTAGAAAACACTTATGCAATAAGTACAAAAAGAATGAAGAAGAAAAGAAAAAGAATGAATGAATAGAATTGATTTTGATTATCAAACTTGTCTTTGCAAAATCAAAGTTTGGATCTCATGTCAGACCTTGATGTGAAATTGTGTGTGGAACAAGGTTGGGAACCGAATTCGAAACACAACAGCCTTTGAGAGTCACAGAACTCGGTTCAAACCACCTCAATAGCCATGTCAGAACTAGCCTACATCATACGCAAATCCTTATGACTATGAAGCGAACTTGTACAGTGTAAGTAATAGTGGCTCTCTCCAACTGAAATGACAAAGGAACTGACTTCTACATAATGACAACTCAATGATTCCCCAATCCATCAACTCATTCCTCAAGGAGCGGGGTATTCCCTTCTAAGTTCAAGTGCATCCGACTCAAGAGGAGGAGGTGAAGAGAAGAATGGATGGCAGCCAGTGTAGCTACCTGTCCTGGGATGCATGACCAGTGTAGTAAGTCATCCAGCTGCAGGCTCACATGATATGACTTTGAAGCTCAAGCTTACTTATTGATAATACAAATATATACACTCCGGCAGGAATTTTATTTTCAATCAGGCATGTCCACTTTTTTGGAATTTGGCATTTTTTTGAAGTACTATATACAACATCATTTACATAAGGAGTTTTTCCTCTTGAGACAGTAGACTATTCCTCTTTTGGAGCATTATTGCAACCCATATTCTCCTGTCGTTAGACCTCATGGCTACTAGATCGGGTTGGGGTGCACTTCACTCCCAAGACGAGGATGAATGTTTCCACTCATGTGCATCTCAAAGCAGAAAATCCAATCCCCTCACCACTCCAACTAAGTTGAGCCAAGTGAAAGGTGCAAGTGTACAAGTTAGGTCACGGTCGACAAGAGTCATGCGTACGTCTCGAAAAGTTCTAGTTAGTCATTTGAGGTGCCTTGAACCCAGTTTGAATCTCAAAGAATTAAGTCTGAATAGACCTGAAGTACCTTAAATCTAGTTCCCATAAGGTTCCGGTGAAGTTAGGTGCAATAAGGTCCAACCAAGCTCCAATCTTCAACCAGCTCAATCTGAAAAAAATGCAAAGGCTATGCTATGCTATGTACAGTGCAGAAAAATGGTGCAATTTTTCAAAGAGATTTTTCAAATAAAAAGACTTTTGGCACAAAAATATAAAATATGCACAACTATTTACACAGGCGTGCCGCTTTTATTTATGTACAAGAATTAAGAGTTTAAAGAATTTGCATATTAAACGATTATTTATAGGTGTATATGTACAATTGTTTGAAAGAATTTTATTTTTATATTATTATTATTATTAATTGATGCATGTATTCCTCAAACTTATTTGAAAACAATTTTGAAAACTATAGTACAAAATAATTTTTGTAACTATTTACAAACATTTGAAAGCCATTTTGCAAAGATTTTTCAAATAGTATATATAGATTTTTTTCAATTATTTTCACAACCATTTTCCAAACCATTTGCAAATAGATTTTCAAAACGTTTTATTTCACTCAAAGAAAAGAATTTTTACAAATCAAAAATATTTTTACAAAGGTTGAAAAAATTTTACAAAAAGTTTTCCAAATGGATGAATCCATTTTTCAAATAATTTTGCAAAAATATTTTTAACATGATTTATTAATCAGTATATGCAAAATGATTTAACAGAAAATTAAACAAGGCAAAACAAACACTACCTAATTTTTTGTAATTTTTAGAGTTGTTTTAATATTTTTTGTGAATTTTAAAGTTAGACAGTAACAAAAATGCTTGTTTTTGAATGTTTAAAAATAATAGAAATAATCAAAAATGTCTCCAAAAATTAGAGAAAATTTTACACTATGGCAGGAGCCATGTATCCAATTTTCATCGAATTTGGAGTTGGTTTGCTATTTTATTAAAGCTAAAAATAAGGGTACAGTGCATAGGGACCTGTACGCAAATAGAACAAGTTCCAGGGGTCCGGTGCAATTTCTCCACGAAATCACGTGCGAGGCACGTGACCTGGGCACTCAGGGACCTATTTGCAAGAAATTGAAGTTTCTGGACTATTTAGTAACACGTACTAAAAGTCTAGGGGCTTCAGTGTAAATTACCCACTATATCAAGCACATGCGCAAATAAATCATTCACAGGGGTATATATGCAAATACTAAAAAGTTAATTTCATTCATTAATACCCTGAAACATAAAGGCCATACATGCAATTAACCCACCAAAGCACGTGTCGAAGCACGTGTCCCACTACACACAGGGGCATAAAAGCAAATAAACTACAGTACGAGGTCCTAAGTGCAAATGTACCAAAATAAAAACAACTAAATGCGATATTTACAGGACTAACTAATAAATGAAACAAATAAGGGGCCTACAAGAAATTTACCCCTTATTATATCCGAGGGACGGATGAGCGCCACGTGGAGATCCAACAGTCTGGGGGGTGGCGCCTCAACGAAGGGTCCTCGGGTCAGATCGACGGTTGCGGGCTCACTACGTGGCTGATCTGACGGTGCTGGTACACTGTGGATGAACCTCACTGAATCGACGGTCGCGATCACTCCTCCAAGGATCTGACGGTGCTGGCAGCTCCTCAAATGGACGTCTGAGATCTGAAATGGAGCTGGAGGTAGATCGGACGGTAGGGGAGGGTCCTCGATGAACTGAACGCCGGCGAGTTTCGCCGGGCTCGTGTGGGCGCTAGAGACCTCCTCAGAGGCTGCTGAAGATCGGAGAAGCTACGCCTTGGCCTCCCGCGTCGAATGGTCCTCTCCGATGACGGCGAGGAGCTCTGGAGAGCTCCGGCGACACTGGCGGAGGAGAAGCTGCTGCTCCAAAGAGTCGAAGCCCTCAGATGGGCGCGGATAAACCTGAAAAGCACGGCAACAGACTCGCGGGTCGAGGGCAAAGTGCCTCAACCCTGTAAGCAGAAGTGAAGGTGAACGGTGCGGCGGGGCGTAGGGGCTCCGGCGAAGCGACGGCGAAGGAGCCCCAATCCCAGCTCCTGTGCGAGCTGGGTTGGATGAGTTGGTGGAGAAGGTGCGCGGAGAGAAGGCGGATATGTGGGTCGACTCCGATGATCGAACGGGTGACTAGGGTGGTCGGAATCGGTGACGAACGGCGACGGGGGAAATTGGGCGAAACGCAAAATTAGAGAAATAGGGAAAGAGAGAGGTCTACCTACTGGATGTTGTTGACTGTGGAGGAGCAGGGGATGCTCCAGGTCCTTGCCTCGAGGACCGTCGGTGTCCGAGGCTCGAGCACCACCTCCAGGCGGCGCACGACGGCGCGTAGTTGCCGGATCAGTGGTCCGATCTCCCTTTCCTCGCTGTGACACGGTCGGGAGCGAGCTGTCACTCTCGTGGAGGCTGTGGAGGTCCTTGGGTGGAGAGAAACGATCCAGAGATGGAATGAAATGGAGGCGGAGCTCAGCTTATAAGCGAGTGCAGGTCCGAGAAGAGAGGATCGGGCAGGGTTCCACGAAGCGCAGATCCCCACGCGGAAGATCGGGCGAGGATCTCGGATGCACAAGGAAGAAGGAAAGCCCGGGATTTGCGGGTATGGGCGTCGGATCGAGCGTAGAGAAATTCAAGAAGTCGGGTCGTGGGCTCAGATCCGGGGCTCAGTAGTCTTGGGGGGGGAGTTGATCGGGGGTCAACGTCCCCCGTGGACCAATCAGGATCAGCCATGTGGAAAAGATTTAAAAATTCGAAAAGAAATAATAAATGGCCGAATTATTAAAAACTCAAAACATGAAAAATATTTGTTTTAATTTTTTCTATTTTTTTGTGGATTTTAATTATTTTTTTGAAATAAAAATAGGGTATGTACACTATAGTGCTATACATAGGTATTTACACAATATGGCTTTTTAATTTTTGATTTTTAATTAGTTATTTTTATGCATTTTTATTCCCATTCTATATTTTAGTTATTTATAGCATAAAATTAGGAATAAAAAGTATTTTTATTTTATTTTTATTATTTATATACAAGGGATAAATAAATAGATATATACATCTATATACATGGTACATGTGCACAATTCTTTTTGGTTTTTAATTTTGTTCTTTTTATTTGATTTTTGTTTTTATGGTTTTTATTTTATTTATTCACACCATAAAAGATAGAATATATACAAATTTTTAGGGATTTAATTTATTTATTTGTAAGGTGAAATAATTAGTGATGGGGTGTCTATGTATAAGGTGAATATGTACAAGGGAGTTATTTTTATTTTCTTTTTAATTTTTCTCTTTTTATTTTAATTTTGTATTTACAAATATATATACAAATATATACAAGCCCATTTTATTCTATTTTTGATGGAAAATATTTCTATTACATTTACAGGTATATTTACACACATGAGCTCCCTATCTCTCCCTACTTTGGCTTTTATGCGGTCAGGCCCATGTTGAGCCCTCCCTTGGGATTAGGTTGCTCAATATTTATTCTAAATATTTCCCTCTTTTTCTTTTTATTCTTTATTCTTTTATTTTTGCACAAAAACATGCTAATTATTAGTTTTTACACAATGCATGCTCTTGGGTAATTATTTGTATTTACAAACATATACATGCATTTGCAAAGGTTTTTGTAGCTAAAATATAAGAATAAAGAGTGATGAATGAGTATTCATCAACCGTCCCCCTTATATTTAGGATCAAATAATCCTAAGTATAACAGACTGTATTCTACATGCAGGGAAGGTCAAGGGTGGGAATAAACATGTCACAGCTCGGTCTATCTCCCCCTATACTTAGGTTAAGATATCCCTAATTATATTAGAGCAAATCAACAAGAGAGGAGACAGTGGAGTGGATCAAAGAATGAAATAACTCGGTGTGCACACCCCCCTATACTTAGGACAAATGCACCCAAAGTTTAGAAGACAGACAACAAAGGGGAGACACTTCTTTGGTAGAAAAAGAAAAATGATAACAAAAAGAAGAAAAGAAGAAATTTCATATGAAGTTAGAAGAAGAAATCATCGAGAATGTATACATCACTCCCCCATATACTTAGGGTAATAGAGCCCTAAGTATATGCAAGAACAGGAGTTGTGAAATGGAACACAGAAAGAACAACACGGTGTGTGTACCCCCCTATACTTAGGACAAAGAACATCCTAAGCATAGACACACAGATAGGACAAATGATCTAGGGTGCACACGGCATATGATAGAAAGAAGGAACATAAGACAAAACACGTATATACAACAAATACAGACTGATGAAGTACAGGACAGTATCTTATAAGCGAATACCGTAGTCCCATCCTCGTCTCCCTGTGAGAACGGTGATGCAGTCAGAAAGAGAAAGACACCCTTATAGGCAATCAAGTGGGTATTAGCTACCGGGTAAAAAGAGATAGCAAACTAGGCCAGGATCCGGTAGCATAAAGCAACAAATCAGCTCATAAGAAAGGAGTGAGAAATCGAAGCCGATACCGTAAGACATGGAGGAAAAAAGAACAGTCTAGATCCCTCCAAGTCAATCATTGTCTCAGGAAGGTACGAAAAGTGAAGAACATGAGACTCTCAACGCAGCATGGTGGCCGGTGGACCTAAGATGGGAACATCGTAGGGACACACCAAACATCACAAGACATGGTCCAACCTTGCAAGGGTCGTCAAGGTGAGAAGACTCAGAAGGATCAAGGATCTCAAAACAATCAGCAGACTCGTCTCTGTGCTCCAACAGAGAGGAGACACCAGAAGTGAAACCGAGTACTACAAAATGCGGTATCCTTCCGTAGATAACCCTCGAGGGGGTGATACATACTAGTCAATGAATAGTCAGAATAGAGCTCACCCTTGTGAGGGTCATTAAGATGAGCAGACTCGGAAGAGTCAGATCCATCAGATGGATCATCAGGCCTGGTCTCGGTAGGCGATAGGTTGGCTACCAGCAGAAGAGATCGAAAGATCTAGAAAGTGTGTCAGTGTCCCGCAGAAAACCCTTGGGGAGCATACTGCCAACTAAACAAGGAATAATCAGAGGATGATGGCTCATCCATGTGAGGACTATCAAGGAGAGCGGACTCAAAGGAGTCCAGATAAATTGGTCTCATTATTTGATAGATCGGATACATAACAAGGCAGTGAGACCGAAAGCATGTGTCAGATAACTCAATTATGTGCTCTGCCAAATCGGAGACACAACCGACAAGTGGAACTGAGCGTAGAGAATGTGTTGCATCCTCCCGCAGATAGTCCTTGGGGAGTAATGCAACTAAGCAGTTAATATCAGAACAATCTCAACCTTACGAGGGTCGCCAAGGTGAGTGGACTCAAAGGAGTCAGACAGAGTGGTCTTGGGAGACGACATATCGGCTACCCAGTAGAAGAGACCGAAAGATCGAGAAAGTGACATAGTCTCTCGCAGATAACCCTCGGGGAGTACTATGATCCGAGCAAAGAATAATCAGCAAAGTGTGACTCATCCTTGCGAGGACTGTCAAAGAGAGGAGACTCAAAGGAGTCCCAAGAAATAGGTCTCGTTCTCCGATAGATCAAACGCACAATCAGACAGTGAAGTCGATGACATATATCAAACAACTCGGTTTCGTGCTCGGATAGATGGCACCACAAGCAGTGAGTGAAACCGAGTGTAAAGAAAATGTTGCATTCTCCCGTAGATAGTCCGCGTTCAGTAATGCAAACTAAGTCAATGAATATCATGGGATTGCTGGCATCAAGTCTCATGTCCTCAAAAATAGTCGATCAATCACCACTAAGTGGGCATAAGGTCATGAGAGGGATAGAAGTCAATCAGGTCCATTGCAATGCGGTCCCTCAAGTCAATCAAATTAGCTGAGATGGATCGAAATGTCGGAAAGCGGTCCTCTACATAGGTGGTTGGGAGAGGCAGGAGATCAAGGATGGATTAGTTAAGAAGATGAGTGAAATCATGATGGTTCCAGGTACCGTCCCTCTGAAGCACAGAAAGAGATAGTATATCAAGCATCTGAATCAAGACGGCTGGAACTGTAGGAAAAAGGTCAAACAGTCAGCATTCATGGTATCACCATCAAGTCATCGGAATCAATCACATCCTCAATCCAATGTGCAAGACAGAAATCCTCAAATAAGAATCACACTTGTGATCGTGCAAACATAAAAATCCTCAAAAGTCTCTATGCACAGATCCAAAGTTATATCCACCAAAGGTAGCACATCAATCTCAGCATCCTCACACATTCCCGACTTACTCAAATAATCAATGCCATCCATAAACGTCGATGCAGACCCTATCTACAAGCGTAGCAATCCCGATCGAAAGAAGGGATGATACAGACGGAACGAGGAGGGTGGGTGAGATCAAAGCATCACAAGCAAAATTGTGGTTAAAGGAGAGAGTCTCCCAGATATAGGGATATATGGGCAAGGAGAAAAGCCGCAAAATATGGCGAAGACGGTGAAGATCAAGAACCAATATCACAACTCAGATGCAAATGAGGAAATATAGAAACAAGAGAGGGAGAGTGACTCAATGATCAAAATGACTCACACTGATGGGACTGGAAACTCTGCGGGAGATGAAACGTAGATGAACTCAAAATCACATTCAATATACAAAGCAAACCCCCAGTTCACCTACTCAACACAATGAAGACTGAGATGATGGTCTTTTATCTTTTCCATTTAAGAGTTTAGTGATTTTCAAGAAGTTGTACAAATCAAAGATAGGCCTGGGATTTGGGCACTAATCCTTAGTACGTAGGAATAAAATGCACAACAATGAGGGGGTCACACTCCCCAAGACAACGAATCCGTTACGTTTTATTTTAAGGTCCAATAAAGTTAGCAGTCCCAATTTTATTTTGGTTATCATTATTTTGGTATTTTTCAATGCACGAGCCTAACAATGTTTTCTATTTAGCATCCTAGGTGGTCAAAATTTGAGGGAGAAGGACGGAAATGCCATGCAAGTCAGAAATTGATGATGCATGCAAAGTCAGAAGACTTACAGTGCTTCCCATCTCTCTCCATGGAGGATGCATAACAGAACTCAAAGCTATCCTATATGCAAATGCAAACCGGTGAAATTGCCTAGATGAGAAATTGTTATTATCGTGAAGCACAAAATGTGAACTACTTAGAAAGAGATCCAAAAGTTTGGTCTCTGAAGTGCATCAATGTCTGCTACAGCAAATCCTTCAAGCATTGTATAGTACACCTCTCAGCGCTCGATCTCAAGTCTAAATAATTGACAATTTAATATTTGACTAGTGACGAGACGCTAAATACGTTGTTTAATTAGGTCACGTTGTAATACATGTACTTAGCGATTCGGTCGGAACCGAGAGGAGATCTCCGTGAAGAGTGTCTCGGCTTAATTTATATCCCGGGCAAGTCCGGGGTCGAACTCAGGGAGGCAAAGGAACAACTTGGGGTTAATTCAAAAATAAAGATTTTAGATTTCCAATGCGTATTTTTTTTAGATTTTTTTTATGCAAGTAGAATGCCAAAATCAAAATGCGGGTGAATTACAACACTAAGAAAACATACAACAAGGCCAAATTAATTTTAATGGAAAAGAAGTCCAAATTAGCCAATTCGTATTTTTCCTAGAGTCCTAATCCAGAGATGAACACAAAACACATTTTTTTTAGATTTTAGGGTTAAAATGCAATAAATAAAAATGCACACTTTTTATGGGTTTTTTTTCGCAATTTCTCACACAAACAGTAAGTAAAAACTATGAAAAATTTACTGGAACTAAAACATCATGCAAGGAGACTACAGTAATTTTTTTGGATTTTTCTGACAAATTATGATTTTTTTATGATTTTTTTAGTGAAATCAGAGTGACAGTGAGTAAATAATTTCTAATAAATCCACATTATAAAATTAATCAGAGTGCGAATTATCCCAAAAAGATATTTTCATGAGCAATGCAGTAGAGGTGAAATTTCGCAAAAAAGATATTTGTGGATTTAATTAAAAATCGATTACTAAATACACTCTATAATTTATTTCAGGCACAAGACAACACCAATGGACTTGAAATTTGGACTGTAACTTTGTCACTCTTCAAGGCATCACATATATTTTTTGTGGAATTTTTGAAGCAACCGTGTGTGAGATATAATTTTAAGAGCACAGAATGGGTAAAATATGTAAAATTTCAGTTAAACAATTTTAATTAATTACCCATTACTCACCAAAAATATAAATAAATGGTCAAAATGTAGGCAATTAGTTGCTCGTCACAATGGTATTTTTCATTGAATAAAAAGGTGCAAATAAGATGTCCAAACTTAAAGTCAAACACAGGGGTGTCTTGGCAAATTCAGATAATGAAATTACAATGCAAGTTATACACAGGGACTATTATGCAATTACGGAAACATGCAATATTTATAATGCAATTTTTACAAATAAAAAAAATAAAGGAAAAACACCTTCTTCTTCCTCTGGATACCATAGAGATGAACCCAAAGGTGGGGGAAGGTCGACGGCGGCGTGGTCGCACGCGGAGGCGCGCGAGGGCGTCGGCGGCCGCGGGGAGGTGGTGGGGCGGCCGCGCGTGGGCGCGGGTGAGAGAGGGGCGGCGCGGTTGGTCAGGAACGGCTGAGGGGAAGAGGGCGACCACCTGCGTCCTGCGCGCATGCGGAGGAGAATGGCGAGGCGGAGGGCCGCGCGGGACGGAGCAGCAGCTGGAGGGGCCGCGCGCGGCCCGCCGGCGGTGATGGGGCTGGTCGGCGGCGCCGGCAATGGGGGGTGAAGGGGGCGGCGGGCGGCGCCTGCGCCTGCTGCCTCCTGATCTTCGCCGGATTAGCGGAGCAGCTACGCTGAACTCCTGTTGTCGCCTCGATCCGATTGGCGAAACAAAAATCAGAGAAGCTACGCGAGCTCGACGGGGAACTCGTGACGCGAAGCAGAGCTCCGCGGATCTCACCTGAAGGAGGTCGTCTCTTGAGGACGATGCTTTGCCGCTGTCACCAACAAAACACTCCAAGCTCTCTCCTTATTCTATAAGAATGGTGGATGGGGAAAAAATGTGGATGTGGAGATGATTATAAAGAGATGAATAATGGGAGTTAGAGAGGTGGTGGTGTTGAATGAGAAGTTAGATTATTGGTGGAGTTGAATGGGAGGTTATATGAAGAATATGGAGTGGAATGGAGGTTGAAAGAAGACTTGGAGGTTAATGGAGAAAGGGAAGTTATTGTAGAGAATGTTATTAAATAAATAAAAAATGAAATGAAATAAAGTAGGCTACTAAAAAGAGAAAATAAAATAAAGAGAAGAAAAAGAGTGGGGAATTTACAAAAAAAAGATATACAACATGTACATTTTTTGTTTGCTTTTCTTTTTATATTTTTTTGTCTTTTTAATAGTAGCTATGTACTATAGGAAAATACAATAAAATAGTACGATCAAAATACAAGACCACAATGATTTTTTTGGATTTTTAGTAATTAAGAAAGATAAAATAAAAAATGAAGAAAGAAAGAATATATACATAATATACAATGTACATCTAGGTCCCAAAACCCAACTTTTGCAAACGAGCTCCGATTTTAATGAAACCACTTCCGTTGGATAGATAATTTTCTAACTTGAACTTTAAAAGTGAGTTTGGTGAATTTGGAGTTCATACGGAGCGGGAATTTAGCTTGGAAGTTGGTCTTTACGGCTTTTTCCCATTGGGATCTAGGAGCATTTATTTGAGATATAATTTGTTTTGTATTTTTGTATTTTTATGTACATTATTATGAACAAGTTAGAGAAAGAATTAGCCAAAAAGGAGTTGAAATGAAATTATTAAAAATACATGAAGTTTTGGGTTATTTACATGTATAAAACTCCTTTATTTTTGCGGCTTTTTATGTGTAATTCATTTTGTACAATCTTATATATAATAATTAGTGTGTTTTATTTACAAGAGTTATTTTGTTAATTTATTGATTTTATGGACATTTATTTGGGAATTTACTCATGGATTTTGCTAAGATCAAGATATTAAGATGATGAATCGTGGATTCATCACCCCCCTATACTTAAACTTTGCTAGTCCTCGAGCAAATAAGGAATGAATAAGTTGGGTTAATCCCTGACTGTGCATGTGAAAACAATACTTGATCCGTTCAAGAACTCTCAGTTTTAGAGATCCTAAAATTCTAAGCTGAACCAAGCTCTAGTCAAAAGGTACCCAATTTCCCTAATCATCAGACTCTCTTTGTATACGTATATATAAGGGATATGACTTTAAGTGTTGACCGCAGTTACAAGAGTAGAGTCACAACGTCACCCAAGGTTCCAGTCCAAGAGACTCTCCTAAGAACCCGATCCTCAACACTAGGGAATAAATCATTTCTTGCATCCAATCCACCGTCTCTTTAGTTGTCAGACTTAAAAGTGTAGATGGAAGGCCAGTTGATGGAGGGCATAGGATTGTGTCATTTCTTCTCTCCCTCTCATTGGAACAAGGATCCTCTCAAGTGCCTTATTACGCAACACATTTTTTTGGTGTTGATCAGTGTGTCCGTCAAAAGAAGTTGGAGCCGTCTGCACTTGTTTTCCTGGGAGTACACCGGGGTGTGCCTTTTTTGAGTACCTATCGTACCTTCTACACCCAGACTTGTAGCATTTACGATGCAGAGCCCTTTTTTGGTGCAAGCCTGACTCCTGGTCCTAATAGCGGTGGTCCAAGTGGACACTTTGAAATGGTTGGGAGCGCTCGCCTTTGGTGGAAGCTCTTTTGATAATGAACTTTGTGGAATGAGAGCTTTTCTTTGACATTTCATTGCTTTGTAGTATTTTTGGCTAGCTCCACTGCTTTTACCAAGAGTTGGCGCACACTGATCAACATTTTTTATTTTATCACACCCTGGCACATAGGTAAATGTCAAGAGATAGTACAAGAACCATGTTCTCATACTGGCTAAAGATGCTGACACTCAGGTTTCATGAAGCCTTCATTGGTTTTATCCCATCCTCGAGCATCATTAAATCAAGTCCAAACTCAAATCCCTCATCCCAGTTCCTCAAGTGAAATTTCAACTCATCTCATCATAACTGCAGTCGTGTATGTGAAGTGCTGATCATATTCTTAAGGTAGAGACTAAGCATGCAATATAGCACACAAATCTTTCAAACTAGGGAAATGTGAATAATTAAGTCAAGGACCCTAATGACTAAGGCTGGTTAACTCAAAATCTCAAGACCTCATAAACCAAGTGTTCTTGAACATCACTAGTCTTGTGTGAAAGTGGATTGTGTCAGGGATTAAACCAACTTATTAGTTAGTTTTTTTTTTAAGTTTTAGAAAAAGTTTTTTTTTCAAAAAGGTTTTTTTTTCACAAATAAAGGCAAAGAAGTTTTTTTTTTTTTGAAAAGATAGGTAAATAAGAAAATACTTTTTTTTGAAAAGTTTTTTTTATAAAAAAGGATTTGTTTTGAAAAGTTTTTTAAGCAAATAAGGAAAAAGAGTTTTTTTTAAGGAAAAAGTTTTTTTTGTTTGTTTTTTTTACCCATCCCATAATTATTATATAATATATATATATATATATAAATACATGAAAGTACGAGGTATGGGTAAAGTATATATGTAATATATACTTGCCCCCCTATACTTAGCTTGTGCTATGTCCTCATGGCACTAGGTGACAAAAAGACATAGCTCGTACTAAGCGTAGGAAAGCTAAAATAATAAAAAGTATAGAAGTCGATCCGCCCCCCCTATACTTAGGCTCTGGACAGCTTAAGTGTAGAAGAAGAGAAAAAATGAGGCAGACGAGGTCAAGAGGAGAAATGATGAGTAAATACACATGGCGGGCATCGGTCCCCCCTATACTTAGGCTTTGGTCAGCCTAAGTATTGGAAAGAACACAAGATTGGAAGACCGATGAGAATGGGAAAGAATATACAAAAAGAAAATAAAAAGAAGAGAAGGAGCAAATCGGGTCACTCACCCCCCTATACTTATGATCTAGTCATCCTAAGTATAGCCACAAAATGAAAACGATACGGAACTGGGGCGAGTGACGCGAATCATGAGGGAGGGAGGTGAATAAAGGAAGGAAAATATGTACAAGGAGGAGGGAGAATATACAAGGATCAAGAAGGTTTGTGACGGACCTTCTTGCGGGAGCGATGGGGTGGGTAGTATACACATGTGTCACTGTCAGAATCGTCCTCCGAAGAATAATAGTGAGGTGTGGGGAACGTCCAACGGGGGTCGACACACGGCTGCTTGCTCAAATATGGCTTCAGATAAGCCGAACTAAGCTCACTCATGTAGATCACCTCATCCGGACCTGATGAGGACTCCTCAGAAAGTTCCTTCTCTGAAACATCGAAGGTAACCTTCTTAGTCGGTTTTCTAGAACCTGAAGCATCAAGAGGAAGAGGAGATTGATACGTCTTAAGGAGTTCGGGGGAACACCTCAAGAAATCAACTCTCGTCTTCTTCTTACTAGATGACCGACTAGAGGATAGAGCAACTGATTTATCAAGATTGGTCAATTTGGTCCCAGTTGTCTCCTTTGATGTAGGTCCTGGATGTGGTGTGTGTGAGGTTCTGACCAGAGGTTCATCATCAGATGAGTCACCATATGCATTGTAATACTCCTGCAAGGTCAGCACACGTCTCTGATAAGGCACAGTGTTCTCAGTTGGCTTGACATTGTTGGGTTCTTGTGTCGGATCATCGAAATGATCAAGGCAATCCACAAAGGTCATGTCCGACTCGCTGATAGCTTCTGGTCTTGAGTCCTCTCTAGAAGCTGTCGTGGTGGTGGTGCAAGCAGTAGGTGGTGTGTGGTTGTAGGAAGTGTCTAAACCAATGGTTGTCTGGACAGTCGATATCTCAGGTGTAGTAGAGAGATGGGACGCCACTGTCTCTCGAAGGTCGCGACTGTCTGCAGCTTTACGGGTTACCTTGGAATATCGTGTGTCCTCAAAGATCGGGTGAGATCGGAGTGCTCCCAATGCAGAGAAATCGATCTCCCGAGTCTCACAATCTATAGTTGCCTTAGCCAAGGCTAAGAACGGCTTCCCAAGAATGATCGGAGAGAACTCTCCTCGGTGCTCAATGTCAATGATCGTGAATTCTATCTCCAGTAGAGCACCTTGGAACGTGACGATGACTGAAATGGTTCCTCTCGACCGTTTAACAGATCGATCCGCCAACTGAATGATCTCTCTTGACTTCTTGGCAGATCTGAGTTTGAGCTTTGCAAACACGGAGGTTGGGAGGATATTAATTGGTAAGTCATCATCGATTCTTGCATGGGTGAATGTAGTATCTTTGATTTCACAATCAAACCTAGGCAACCGCTTTACTCTGCGGCTCTTGGTTTTTCTCCCTATCATCAAAGATGTGGCCATAGACACTATATGTATCTCAGTCCTTGTTCTTTTATTGCCCGATCTTTTAGGCATCAATTTACTTCTCACAAATCTTTTAAGGTCGGGAAAGTGATCAATGGCCAGTATTAAGGGAAGCTCAAAAATCAACTTTCTATCCAATGCTTCCCTAACCGCAGGATCCAATTTTTTTAGATCTTTTCCTTTTTCAATTTTTATGGTATTTTCTGAGTTTTCAATTTTTTTGGTCTTTTTGCTATGTGACGGAGGACTAGGAGAATGTACAGACTCTGGTTTGGAGGGAAAGTGGTTAGTAGAAGAGGGAGGTATAAGGGACTCCAGCTGTACATGATTTGTGGTCAATCCGGTGTCTTCCAGGTTTTCAAGATTCAATCCGCGAAATCCACGATCCACATTCCTACCTGGACTCTTGATCGGTCTACAGATGTCATCCTCCAATAAGTTCTCATGACACCTCATGAGAGAAGTCGGCACAATTGGAGGATACTGCTGAGAACTTGGGATCTTATACTCAACACATCTTGACTCAGGCATGTAATGCTGGGTTGACTATGACCCATCTGTATGGCAGATGTTGGTCGGAGCCTCATAAGGTGGAGTCAGTAGACAGGGGGTCTGTAGATCGGTCTCATGAGTCCAATCCCCTGTATATGTCGGCTCTTCGAATGGGTGATATGAAGGTTGGTCAATGTGGTCTCTATCACTCAGGTCAATCAAGTCAGGAAGATCGTACGGTGCAGGCCTCTCCATTCGGTTTGTCTGATCGACCATGTTGTACCCTAAGGTTAAGTCGGGATGTGTATATAGCAATTGTTGTTATGTCCCAACTCGAGGTGAAAATGAAGTATGTGGGGTCAACTGATTATGCCAATCATTCATCTCAACAGTCGCTTGCTCTTCGATTGGTTCCTTGATTCTAGCAAGCAGACAAGAATATGGTGAGTCAATACAGAGTGGTTGTGGGTCATGGGTGTAAGAATGTGGGGTAGGTGAGAAGGACGAAGAAGTGCGAAAGTCAGTTGGAGTTCTGACTTCGCGGTTGGGATGTGGGTATGAAGAGGAATGAGAGGGTGGAGATGATCGAAATATGGTCGAAGAAGAATGACGTGGATGTGATGACCAATATTCTGACATCTTGGAGGGAAAATGGGAGAATGAAGCGGATCGAGGAAGAAAGCGTGCAAGTGCACCGAATAACACACAAAACAAACAAACAAACACAAGAGCAAACCCTGAGTTCACCTACTCAACACAGTGATGGTCGCAAAAGTCCGACCGTTTATCTTTTCAGTTTTAATTAGGTGATAAATTAAGATATAAATCCAATTACGCAAGGCTAAAAAGTAGGTTTTGGGCACTATCCTAGGGATGCGTCCTCACCTCTCAACAATCACAATTAGCCAAGCATACAATGAGGGTTCTGCTCTCCCAAAACAAGTGTTAGTTTTAATCAGTTTTTTTTGGTCAACTCTGATTAGCAGTCCCGGTTTTAAGTTTGGTTATCACTTGATTAGTCCACCAAACAAAGCACGCCTAACAATCAGTCCCGATTTCCTTTTAACCTAAGTTTCAAAAACCAAGGGGAGGGAGTCGAGAAAAACCGATGCAAATAATGAAATCAATGATGCATGCCCAGTTCAGAAGACTTACAGTGATCCTCGCGCTCTACATGCGGGATGCAAGGCAGAATTGAAATTTTATACTAATATGAATGCAAACGAGAAACTGTTCCTAGACAAGCAGTTCTATTAGCGAGTGATGAACAAGTTTAATTTGACTAATAGCCCAGCGGTCTAAGTACGTCTCGTTAAATGTGATGTGTGGTCCTAAATATTACGAGCACAAGCAATCAAGATAATCTAATAAAATGCTCTAAGAGCCGCGAGTGAAAGTCCTATTCTACGTCAATCAACCACACGACCACGAGCGGGTCCAAAGTCCAGTCCGGATACAAACGCGAGCTCTCAAACAAGAGCCGCTATAAAGGGCGAATTACCTAAATTATTACAACACAATAATTACAAAAATGAAGAGAAATGCTCTCGAAAATAAATTATTTCTCCTCGCTCTTCAGCAGTCGACACGCGCTACGTCCGTCGACCTCCGATGCACTCCAAGTCCACCGAGCCCTCTCAAGAAAAATAAGATTTATGTTAGAGAGTTCAAAAAATAAAATATATACAAAAAATGAGAAGAAAAGATAATTGCAAAAAAGATGGAATAAATACAAGTGGCTCGGGGGTCAGACTACCCGAGTAAATGGAAAACTAAATCCAAATTTTTAAACTAATCCCTATGTCGTTTGCCTCCCCGGCAACAGCGCCATCTGACGAGTCGCTAAATACGTTGTTTAATTAGGTCACGTTGTAATACGTGTACTTAGCGATTCGGTCAGAACCGAGAGGAGATCTCCGTGAAGAGTGTCTCGGCTTAATTTATATCCCGGGCAAGTCCGGGGTCGAACTCAGGGAGGCAAAGGAACAACTTGGGGTTAATTCAAAAATAAAGATTTTAGATTTCCAATGCGTATTTTTTTTAGATTTTTTTTATGCAAGTAGAATGCCAAAAACAAAATGCGGGTGAATTACAACACTAAGAAAACATACAACAAGGCCAAATTAATTTTAATGGAAAAGAAGTTCAAATTAGCCAATTCGTATTTTTCCTAGAGTCCTAATCCAGAGATGAACACAAAACACATTTTTTTTAGATTTTAGGGTTTAAAATGCAATAAATAAAAATGCACACTTTTTATGGGTTTTTTTCGCAATTTCTCACACAAACAGTAAGTAAAAACTATGAAAAATTTACTGGAACTAAAACATCATGCAAGGAGACTACAGTAATTTTTTGGATTTTTCTGACAAATTATGATTTTTTTATGATTTTTTTAGTGAAATCAGAGTGACAGCGAGTAAATAATTTCTAATAAATCCACATTATAAAATTAATCAGAGTGCGAATTATCCCAAAAAGATATTTTCATGAGCAATCCAGTAGAGGTGAAATTTCGCAAAAAAGATATTTGTGGATTTAATTAAAAATCGATTACTAAATACACTCTATAATTTATTTCAGGCACAAGACAACACCAATGGACTTGAAATTTGGACTGTAACTTTGTCACTCTTCAAGGCATCACATATATTTTTTGTGGAATTTTTGAAGCAACCGTGTGTGAGATATAATTTTAAGAGCACGGAATGGGTAAAATATGTAAAATTTCAGTTAAACAATTTTAATTAATTACCCATTACTCACCAAAAATACAAATAAATGGTCAAAATGTAGGTATTTTTCATTGAATAAAAAGGTGCAAATAAGATGTCCAAACTTAAAGTCAAACACAGGGGTGTCTTGGCAAATTCAGATAATGAAATTACAATGCAAGTTATACACAGGGACTATTATGCAATTACGGAAACATGCAATATTTATAATGCAATTTTTACAAATAAAAAAAATAAAGGAAAAACACCTTCTTCTTCTTCCTCTGGATACCATAGAGATGAACCCAAAGGTGGGGGAAGGTCGACGGCGGCGTGGTCGCACGCGGAGGCGCGCGAGGGCGTCGGCGGCCGCGGGGAGGTGGTGGGGCGGCCGCGCGTGGGCGCGGGTGAGAGAGGGGCAGCGCGGTTGGTCAGGAACGACTGAGGGGAAGAGGGCGGCCACCTGCGTCCTGCGCGCACGCAGAGGAGAATGGCGAGGCGGAGGGCCGCGCGGGACGGAGCAGCAGCTGGAGGGGCCGCGCGCGGCCTGCCGGCGGTGATGGGGCTGGTCGGCAGCGCCGGCAATGGGGGGTGAAGGGGGCGGCGGGCGGCGCCTGCGCCTGCTGCCTCCTGATCTTCGCCGGATTGGCGGAGCAGCTACGCTGAACTCCTATTGTCTCCTCGATCCGATTGGCGAAACAAAAATCGGAGAAGCTACGCGAGCTCGACGGGGAACTCGTGACGCGAAGCAGAGCTCCGCGGATCTCACCTGAAGGAGGTCGTCGCTTGAGGACGATGCTTTGCCGCTGTCACCAACAAAACACTCCAAGCTCTCTCCTTATTCTATAAGAATGGTGGATGGGGAAAAATGTGGATGTGGAGATGATTATAAAGAGATGAATAATGGGAGTTAGAGAGGTGGTGGTGTTGAATGAGAAGTTAGATTATTGGTGGAGTTGAATGGGAGGTTATATGAAGAATATGGAGTGGAATGGAGGTTGAAAGAAGACTTGGAGGTTAATGGAGAAAGGGAAGTTATTGTAGACAATGTTATTAAATAAATAAAAAATGAAATGAAATAAAGTAGGTTACTAAAAAGAGAAAATAAAATAAAGAGAAGAAAAAGAGTGGGGAATTTACAAAAAAAAGATATACAACATGTACATTTTTTGTTTGCTTTTCTTTTTATATTTTTTTGTCTTTTTAATAGTAGCTATGTACAATAGGAAAATACAATAAAATAGTACCATCAAAATACAAGACCACAATGATTTCTTTGGATTTTTAGTAATTAAGAAAGATAAAATAAAAAATGAAGAAAGAAAGAATATATATATATAATATACAATGTACATCTAGGTCCCAAAACCCAACTTTTGCAAACGAGCTCCGATTTTAATGAAACCACTTCTGTTGGATAGATAATTTTCTAACTTGAACTTTAAAAGTGAGTTTGGTGAATTTGGAGTTCATACGGAGTGGGAATTTAGCTTGGAAGTTGGTCTTTACGGCTTTTTCCCATTGGGATCTAGGAGCATTTATTTGAGATATAATTTGTTTTATATTTTTGTATTTTTATGTACATTATTATGAACAAGTTAGAGAAAGAATTAGCCAAAAAGGAGTTGAAATGAAATTATTAAAAATACATGAAGTTTTGGGTTATTTACATGTATAAAACTCCTTTATTTTTGCGGCTTTTTATGTGTAATTCATTTTGTACAATCTTATATACAATAATTAGTGTGTTTTATTTACAAGAGTTATTTTGTTAATTTATTGATTTTATGGACATTTATTTGGGAATTTACTCATGGATTTTGCTAAGATCAAGATATTAAGATGATGAATCGTGGATTCATCAACTAGGTCCAGACGTAGACTATAGGTACATGCAATGATTGATTAAGTGTTTGGACTTAATCTATCGTCAAGAAATTCCTAGGATAGGGCTCATTCTCACAAAACAAATAAAAAGTGAAAAACAAATAAAAAGACAGCGAAGAAAACACGACGAAAATATGACGAGGCCCTCGAGGGAACAATCCCTCGAGCACTGGACCTCATGAAGTAGTAGTGTCTAGAAGATCATGAACTATTAGAATTAGATGTCTCTCTCTCACATGAATATACACAATAATAATGCAGAATAAATAAAATACAAAAGGAGTCTGTCTTCAAAAATTTCCTCCGTCCGCCCTTGCTGCTCTCTCCAGCCAACTAGGTCTGAAAGTCAGCTCTGCTTTGCTTGGGTGCACCAGTCCTCCTAGGAAGTCCTCCTTGTGTAGCGGTCCCTCGCAACAAATTCAAATGAAGAAATAGGTCAGAACAGTCATAAATATTTATCAAGAAATAATGAAAAAAATAAACAAACAAGAAAGTATAGACAAGGAAAAAAGAACGAGTATAGACAATCTATGCGGTGTTGCTCCCCAACAGCGGAGCCATTTGATAACTCGGGCCTTGTGAGGGTATAAAGTAGTCTACACAATGCGAGAACTACAGTGTCACTGAAGCGACTTCTCACAAAACCCGTGTTAATCAATAATTAACCAACAATATAAATAAAGTAACGAATATCAAAAATGTGGAGTTAAAATTTAGTATAATCTACAACAAATGTGTATAGTGTGCAAGCATATGTAGAGGTCGAACTCAGGGAGCAAAGGGTAGATTATGCGAGTTGATGCGCAAAAAATATTTTTTCCCTCTTATCCATTTATTATTTTTGTGGGTTGTTTATTTTTTATTTTTTTATTTTATTTTTGTTTTTATTTTTTTGTTTTTAATTTCATATATTTTTTTATATTTTCTTTTCAGATTTTTATATTTTTATATTTCATTTTCTTTCTATTATGGATATATAATACATATAAGGCTTTATATGCCATATAAAATAAGTATAAATTTAAATATAAGAAAATATAAAAAAAATACAGAAAATACATTGATTTTAGGTTTTATATATTTTTATAATTTTTTGTAATTTTTCTGAGATTTATGCTAATTTTTATGGATATTTAAAGTCAAAAATATCCCAAATAAAGGATTAAATAATAGGTCGAAATTGAATTGGATATTAAAAATATCAAATTAAGTCCAAAATTATCGAAATCAATTTTAATAGATAAAATATTTACATAAAGAAATTATAAAAGGAAAAACGTATTTTTGGAATTTTTGGTATTTTTATATATTTTTATGAAGGATTTTAGTGTTTTTTAATTTTTAGGAGTTTTCGTTTTCTATTTTTAATGATTTTTGGTCTGAAGGCTAAAAATACATAATTAAACAACTTATGTCTTTTTGGATTTTCTGAAATAATTTTTATATTTTTCTGGAATTTTATAATGTAGACAAAACAAAATATCTCTTTTTTATTTTAATAAATGGTTAAAATATTTAAAAGGTAAAATAATAATGTGAAGTGAAAGCACATGCTACCAGGAATCTAACCCTATTTTTGCTTAATTTTTAGAGCAAGGGTGTTATTTTAAATAAATGAAATCCAAGCACCAAAATTCATAAACTAGCAGGGGCATAATTGGAAATAAAATAAAGTCCATGAGCTCAAGTGCAATTTTACCATTAATATACAACATATTAAAATTTAATGGAGTAAAAATAAATACAACAAGTTGTAGGGGCATCCCTGTAATTTACCCAGTCACGTGGGACGACACATGAGCTGAGCTAGACAGGATCCAAAAGCAAATATAATAAGTACAAAGACCTATTTGCAAAATGTCCATTTTTTTTAAACTCTACATTATATTTATAGCATTAATAAATAAATATACAAAAACAGCAGGGCTAAGGTGCAAATTACCCCATGTGGCAGCTCCAGGGCACCCGATGATGCTTCACAAATGAACGCTTCTAATCATATCCTAGATGAGATCTAATGGATGCGGCTTTAACACTCACTATCAAAATGGGGCGCTCGATGGATCCAATGGCTACTTCTGTTTCTGAAGAACAGGGAAGAACAGGCAGTCAGGACTCCTTCAATCGTCGTCGTCTCATGGCCTCGGTTGTCTCTTTCTCTCCTCCAAGTCTCAGAATGCTCCTCGAAAGCATCTGCAGCGTCCTGATGCTTCAGAGATGGCTCGGAGTTAGTGGTTGATTCCCATATGCTCGGTGAAGTTTAAAGCTCCATGTACCTAAGGTGACTACTAAATCGACTCACACTGGAGTCTTTTATGCTCCAGACCCTGCAATGAAGTTCACAAAAGCACGACGAGGTGTTCTGGAGCGTTATTGGTAAGGGTAGACGGCAGATGGGGTGTTGTCGCGTGCCTCCGGTGAGCGGAGGAGGTGAGGCACATATCTCTAGATCCACAAGGGATCTGGGTGAGATGAGGTGTGTGAGGCGTGAAGAAGCGATAGGGGAAGAGAGTGAGAGTGGTTGCGAGTCAGGAAACAAGATTTGCACAGTGGAAGGGGTACGCCGGAGTGGGGCTCCGGCGAATTACGGGGTCGGATTTAAAGCGAATACATGTAACTTAAATTGTAAAATAAAGGCTCGAATTAAACCTAGAGACTAAACTAAGCTAGGAAAAGTTAAATGGTGCAGCTCATACCTGGTATTTGACCAGGGAGCAGAGGTGACCGACGACGGTCGTATGGGTGCATCTACTCCTCCTCCAACCGCCGCGGAAGCTCAGCGGACTCCCCCTGTCACGGGGATACGTTCTAGGCCGAGACCATTGGTTTTAGGGTTTAGAAGATGACCACAAAACGAGAGTAAGAAAGGAGTTTTTATTTATTGATATGTATGGGCACCCTTATTCAAGGATAGATTTGAGAGAAGACATGCTATGTACAAGCAATATGAAGGGTCGGTGTAGATCACGGGAGATCAAAGAACATAATTGGTGAAGAGCTTGAGGATGATAGAGCAGCAGAGCGGCAAGAGAAATTGTGGAAAAAGCAGGCATCTCGAGGTTCTGACAAGTCAGACGACCTGGAGGGAGAGTTGACCAGAGGCCAACAAACGGAAGGCTATGATTGGTCCACGCAAGCGCACTATAGGACAAAATTGTATATTTATTCGAAATTAATTAATTAAAATAGTATTTGATTTTATTATTTTATGATTATAAAATAAAAATGTTTACTACTTTATTTATTATTTTATTATGATTTTTATTTTTTTTGAGGTTATTTATTCGTAGTTAATTTTTATAGGTGTATTTATAGGTATATCCGTCTATGTTTTAGCTATTTTATTTCTATTCTATATATTTTATTTTATTATTTTATTCTCTTACTTTATATATTTATAACTTATTGTTAGGTGTATAAATATATTTTTATTACATTTCTATGATGTTATTTGTATCTTTAAATAAATAGGTATATAGATTACATAGGTATAAATATAAGTATTTCATGTATTTGGTTGTTATTTTATTTTGATGTATTTTGTTGGGTTTTGTTTTAGCTTTATATTTTAAATATAATATAAATAATATTTACAAGAGTAGAAAAATATAAAAGAACAAATAATAAAAGAATAAGATCCACTTTTAGTTATTTACGAGTAGTAACATAGGTATTTTTACCTATATTTTTATATGCTTATTTTTTTAATGTTTTATTCGTGATTTTATTCTAGTTTAAATATGTACATATATTATAAATAATATTTACAAAATTATAAAAAAATAAAATCATAAAAAAATAAAGAACGAATAAAATGATTATTTTATTCAGGTATACTATACAATGAGGGTCTAAAACCTATCATTCACACCTTAACTCAAAAAAATATGAAACCACCTCCATTAAATAGCTTATCAAAAGTTATATGCAATTAGATTTTGATACATTTTGAGTTTTTATTAGGAATATATGGGTTTGTGAAGTTGAGATTTTGGCTTTTTATTTTATGTATAAAATGAACATTGTATCTTATTTCTGTACAAACTCAATTTTGCATACATTATTGTCTACAACTTTCATGTTCAAAGTTTCTTTATTTGATGAATAAATAATAAAAAAATAAAATGGGTGCAAAAAATGAATTATTTGTGGAAAAAATAAATGTGACTTTTATAGAATTTTTGGCCCTTGTCTCCCCCTACTTTATTCCTTGCCAATCAACTCAATCCTTGACTTGGTCTCGGGGTTTAGGGTCATAAAATACCTTTGGTATTTTATTCTTTTTTCTTTCTTCTCTTTATTCTATAATTTTGGTATTAAAAACAGTATTATTTACACAATAAATACAATAAATAATGAATGTTGTTTTGTACAAATTAATGATATTTACATGCATTATCTAAGGTTTTTAAGGCCAAATGATAGAAAAAAGATGATGAAATGGAGATTCATCATGAGGTATTTTGCGTTTCAACCCATGTAGTTTTGTATTTTTTTATTTAGCATAAAAACTTTCATCTGCAGTTCAATATTTTTTGTAAAATTTTTATTAAGGACCCTAAGCTTCTAAAATTTGTACTTTAGTCCCACACCATGTCACCTCGTGTACCCATGTGTGTGAGGTGGTGGGAATTTCGTAGGGGGGCCCTTGGGTTTTTGATATTTCATTTTAGTCATGTATTTTTTAATTCATGTTTAAAAAATTTTAGCTATTTTGCATAAAGGACTTGCCACTTTTTATTAATTGCAAAATGCCCCTGTCAACGTGTTAATAGTAAATATATCAAGGAATTTTGCATGCATGCCCTTACAATTTTGAATTGTGTTCTGGAATACATAAATAGTTTCTGATAATTACTTTTAGGTCCCTCTTAGAACATTAATTTTATTTTCTTGTATTTTGATTATTAAAAATGTCATTTGGCATCCAAAAATTCTGGAAAATTATTTTGAGTGCCTGGGCATTTAATAAATCACATGTATTTCTCGTGGGTCATTTAAAGCTATTTCTCTATTTTTGAAAATTCAAAGTACTTGAATTTATTCCCTGTTTGCATTTACAAAGGCATTAAAATTATAAAATCATCTGTAAAATTTTCAAAAAAAATAGGTATTGTGTATTATTACCTCTTATAATTGCAGACCAAAAATCCCAAAAAATAATAAAAGAAAATCACTTAAAATTAAAAAGATCCAAAATCCTATAAAAATATTAAAAAATCTATAAAAATTAAAAAAATATTTATTTCTGTTTCTATTTTTTTAATTATATATATATATATTAAAAATAGTTTTAGAAAAATTTAAGACTTTTTATCTATTTTTGAAATCCAAACAATTCATCCTATTCATATAAGTTATTATTTTAAATTTTTGTCTAATAAAAATATTAAAAATTATAAGAAAAATATCAAAAATAAAACAAAATATAAAAAAAGACAAAATATTTTATTTTTCTCATTTTTGATTAATTATAGCTATATCTAGAAACATAAAAAGGTCATGTCTATTTATATGGCTATATTTACTTATATTAGTATTATTATTATTAAAAACCCAAAAATATATTTTAAACACCTTAAAAAATAAAAAGGATTGTACCTTAGGGTATTTTCCTGATTTTATCGTCTTTGTATATATCTATTATACATATTATCTATATTATCTATAGTATTCTCTATATTTGTATTAGACTCTATTAAAAAGAGTAAAGGAAATTAAAATCAGAAAATATAAAAAAGAAAATATAAAAATATAAAATTAAAATCACATAAAAATATATAATTAAAAATCCACTATGAAAATACAATAAAGGCTACAAAGAGGACAATTTTGGAATTTAATTTCGCAATCTATCTTGTGTGCTCCCAGTATTTGACCTCTACACGTACTTACACATATACATATTTTTTATAAAGATATTTTAACTCCACATTTTTACTTTGCATTACTTCATCTATTTGTGGGTTAATTGTTGAATATTTCGACTTTCGTGAGCAGTCGCCTTGGGATAATGTCTGTCTCACTTTATATAGACCACGTTAGACCCTCGCAAAACTTACGTTTTCAAATGGCATCATTGTCAGGGAGCAACAGCGCATAGATTGATTTTGTGTTCCTCTTGTCTATTTTTCTTTTATTTATCTCTTACTTTATTTTATTTTACTTAGAACTGTCTAACCCTCTTCCTTGTTTGATATTTTTGCGAGGGACCGTGGATCGAGGGAGGCACTCCTAGGAGGCTTATGTACTCACGTGAAGCAGAATCGGCTTTTCAACACAAGTTGATGGGAGAGAGCGATAAAAGAAGACTCGGAGATTTTCGAAGACAGTGGCTTTGTATTTTTCTTTTATTTTTATTTTGTAATTTAAGTGCGAGAGATAAAGTAAATTTGTAATATTTAGACTCTCCATGGCACTACACCTCACGAGGTCCATTGGTCGGGTGTCTGTTCACCTGGGAGCCTCGTCGGTTTTCCTTGTTGTTTTATGCTTTCTTTTATTTGTTTTCTGCACTTTGAGTTTCCGCTTTATTTTTATTTATCTGATTAAGCCTTGGCATAGGATTGCTTGTCGATAAATTAAGTCCATACCCCTAATTATTGCATGTACCTATAGATCTTCGCTTGAACTTAGTCAAAATTAATTGCTTATCACTTAAACTTGGAACTGAGCACCGCGAGAGACTCTACACAACATCATTGTACTTCACACACCTTTCCACAGCACTTCGATCACCCTTCCTCTTCTTCTTGTACCTCCCCCAACTCGATCTTTCTACTTCATGCAAGGAATAACCCACCTAGGGTTCTACAATGAACAACATGGCCCAAGCCACAAAGCTGTGCCCGAGCCTCCACCTAAAGTTAGACCCCCACGTGCCCAACATGTGCATGCTCTAGGCTAATTACACCCAAGCCCTATCAGCTTCTCAAATTTGTAATTACAACCCCACGTGCATATATTTTTATGCATAATCCCTCCTAGCTTATTTTACTCGCAGATAAGCCCTTTTACATGTGTATTTAATTAGTTTTTAGTTTTATTATGTTGATTTTTTTGGTGAAAGACCCCTGGATTATATTGTGAATAACTTTTTTCGTATGAAATCAATTTTAATGAAATTGGTATCATTTGAATCGTAATTAATTTGCATTCTAATTACACACCTATTGTTCCAATACGATGTCTTTAATTGATTAATTCACAAAACAAAGTCCATGTTATTTTCACCTTATTTAATTTTCCATTAAATTACTCTACCTTCGTAATTCACATGAAAATAGAAAAATTAATCTATGTTTAATATACCCCATGTTCAATTGATTTTTAGACCATTTTAAATTATTTCCTAACTCTAATTAAATGAGAAATTAAGTGTTCTTCAACTTAAGGACTTAGTTGCTTCAATTACAATTGAATTAATTACGTATTCAGCATTTTAGTTGTGCATTAATTGTAGAACTAAATCTGGTAGACCAATTCATTATATTTGTGCAATTGATTCAGGATCATTTTGTATGTTTCATTTGTGAACTTCTAGCGCATACCATCCATTCTGTAGCGTTGCATTTCGCATGTTAAAAGATAAAAAAAATGCATGCATCGCCTTGTCTTGATTCTAATAGCACTAAATTAGGTAAATTATATGTTGACCTAGATTAATTAGCTTACATTATTTGTGCCCCTGAGTTCGACCATGGGCATACCTGGGTAAAAACTAAGGCACGCTCTCTTCACCGAGATATTTTAAGTGTGGTTCTGATGACTCGCTCTTAGCTCGTACTACAAATTGACTAATTTAGAGTAGCGAATTAATGAATATTCAATCATTTTCAACTCATTTAGAAACATTTTTACCCCTTCATATGAGGCCTTCAGCTGTAGTTCCTTCAGTTGTGGGCCCGGTAGCCGTTGTCATTGTAGTTTCAACATATGTATTGTGAGCCTCGCTATGTCCTCCACCTAACATCTGTGAAATAATGGGGGTCCGATCACTTTGCTATCGCTTTCTGCTCGATGTCTGGCCCCAGAGTCTCAACGGTAACTCCTTTGTGTTGTCATGTTAGATGCACACCCACCTCGGTCAATTGCTCCGGGTCATGCTTGTTGAGATATCCTTCCATCTCATCCTCAAATGCCTATTGCATATATGAGTTGCCTTGGAAGAGAATGCGAAGAATGACCCCATTAGTATTGTATACAAAGAGAATGCAAACATACTTCTAGTAGAGGAGTCTCTTATCATGTTATCGACCAAGTTGTAGTGAGGAAAGCTCTTCTTCTTGTATTTCCTAAAAGGTTCATCGAACTGCAACAACATGTCTAAGATCCATGTCGGTTAAGATGTAGAGGATATGTGTCATATACATGGGGACACTTATTGTAACCCTAGCACATTCTTCTCGAGCAACAACCATGTGGATGACCGGATCCCATCTACACTCACTCTTTGTCATGAGATAGACATATACATTATAGTCCTTCTTAATACTCTTTCATCTATTAATAGTTTATTATGCTCAAAATCATTGCATGTCTGCATGTTTAAATATGCGATTATGGTTCGACATGCTTGAGTGGTGAAAGTACCATTGATCTAGTCACCAATGTCGAAGTGATGCTTGAACAATTACAAAAGGTATTCATCCATTTTCCTAGTCCATTTCATACGTAGTGATGCAGATTGAGATTCATTGGGGTTCCATTGGGAAATATCCTAGACGAGCTTGCACAGTGGGGGTTTATTCTGTTGACAAGGGATGGTTAAGTCATTAGTCATTATTGTACCCAGATCTAGGCAATGCCTAAGACATTTTATATGCATGGTCAGCGACCTATGGTGGTTTGATCCGGATGAAGGTACACACTCATGGACGTAAAGGTGGTATTGTGTGCACTCTGAAAGGATGACGTAGTGCAAGCCATATGTGAGCTTGTTTTTCTAAAGATATATTCAACACATTGTGAACAAAAACATAGCGTGCCATTATACCATAGCATTAGAAATTAACATCAAAAATGTTTATTGTCATTCAATACTACGATAGATAACCTAGATAACTGGATCTGTATTATTATTGTAGCACATTGCGAACATAAACATAGCATGTCGTTCGATTATTGTCATTCAATACTTATGGCGTATCAACTAAGAAGATGGATCTATATTGGTAATGTAGCACAATGAGAACATAAGCATCGCATGTCATTCAATTATTGTCCATCAATAATAAGGAAAGAGAGCAAAGTGTAAAAAGATTCACTACAAAAAAAATGAGATATAGTAACGAAATTGTAACAACTGAATTCAGTGTTTACGACATGTTCGTCAATACAGGAAGAAAATATCATAACAACTCATGTTTTTAACCTTATATCGAAGAGCCCTCCTCGCAGGAAAAAAAACTAGGGATGTTTTTAAAATTATATATAATACCATTGCGAATTTGGTGACTTTCCAAATCCAAACACGCCCTCATATCCTCTCTCGGAAGTGGAGGAAAAGGGTCTAGGGCAAGGACAAAACTCCTAGGCGGATCGCCCCGGCGGTTCGCGTTGGAGGGATTGCGCTGGCGGTGCTCGTCGGGTGGATCGCTCCTGCGGTGGGCGTTGGGTGGATCACGCTTGCGATGGGCTTCGGGTGGATCATGCTGGCAATGGGCGAGGGCATTGGGTCGTGCTGAAGGTGAAGCACGGCATGCGAGTGTACTGGCGGAGGGATGATCAATGGGCTGAGGGTGATGAGTAGAGCACGAGTGCTCTAGGCAACCGGTGGAGCTTGGAAACTTTGGACTACGATGAAGGCAATATCCGTCCACATCTGTTGTCGCGCGACCAAACAGCCGTCGGTGTCAGCCCTCGACGATCACGACATCTAGATGGCCCCCTGTGGCGGTAAAGAGGTTGTTGTAGTGCCGGTTTCACATGTGGCTAGTGTGAAGAGTAGCGACCAGAAGGGGCTTAGCGGTGCTCCTCCAAGCAAAGGTGAAGTTTGGTGGACTTGGCCAAGGGAGGTGAATGGGTTCGCGAGCGACGGAGGTTGCGAGGGGGTTAGCGGTCTAGAGGTGGCAGCGAGGCGGGGTCAATGGGCCTCGCACGGGGCATTGCAGGGAGCAGTATGGCTGGGGAGCCTTGCAGTGCAGCATGGGATATTGTTGATGAAAATGGTGGCAAGGAGCGGCGAGCCTGGAAGCAACACTTAGAGACAGGACTCCCCACCAAGCAACAAGTTTACCTATCCGAGCAGATGGTTCTCCTCTTATCCATAAGTTCTGAGCCGTTTTAGCTCTTTCTTTTCGTCATCATTTTGTAAGAACTTCTAGATTTGGTTCATGTGTTGATCATTTTTAAAGTATTGTTTGATATATAATTTACTCACATATATTATTTGACTACAAGTTGTGTTTCTAATTTTGTACATAAACAAGCGAAAAGGAAGAAAAGAAAAGATCGAACTTCTTTCCATGGGATTCAACATGGGAGTTGGCCGCTCTCTACTCAGCGGTCTATTTTATTCAAGGTAGATATGAGAATGGGTCGGTCTATCCCATCAATCCTAGAGCAGTTGTGGGACTAAGTGGGTGGCTTCCTTTTGCAAGTTAGCATTTATGATGTACATTATGACATGAATTCTTTGAGCCTCTCTGCGTGTTTTAATTTATGGATATTTCCGTATTCCAAGATAAGGAGCATAGTAGCAGGATCACAAGCAGTGCGACGTGCTGCATCGCTGCCTATGCAGCTATCTCTTGGAAGTGGTGCTTCTGCATTGGATGCGAAATGTTGCTATTGTTAGATGGCAATTATTTCATGGAACAAAATTTTTAAAATAAACAAAAATGTAATCAAGCTATCCTAAAATAGTAAAAACAATCCTTAATGCCTGATCAACTTCCATTATTGCAATTTCCTTTAGAAATATAGATGAGATAAATATGACTTCAAGTAAGATCATCGTATTTACTCATCATGAGTGGATTGCATTCAGATATTTATATCAGAGTTTGGTAAATTTAAAATTTTAGAAAGTATTTTTGCAATGTTTGATTTGATATATGACAATTTATAACAAATGATCATCCTTAACTTTCTTATCAGATGATGATATGGTGTTATACAACCGCAGGAAAAGATCTGCTGAGGCCCTTGCTTCCTTTGGATTCAGAAATCTCTCATTCAAATGCTTTAATAGGTACATGATTTCCAATTAACACCAACCATATTATGCTCCGGATAAAATGGTATTCAGATATAAAAGATGCAAATGCTCTGCATACTTTTTGAAACGGCAATCATAATTTGAAACCTCAAAAAGATTATACATGTTAAAATTTCAAATTTCCTGCTTCATGGATATAATTCTTTATATTTTCTTTGATCTATGATTGCAAGTCATTATATTGAGAGCTACCATTGATTTGTGATTGAAGAGATTAGAAGATGTGAAAAATGTAGAACCTTCCCATTGAGGATGGTATGAAACAACTTCATGTTGTTGGGAAGGGTGATAATGCTATTTTGCTTATATTTGGAGCTGTTGTAAATGAGAGGACTATGAGAAGAATGTTCCGATTGTCGATCCGATCTGTTCACAGGTCTCTAAGGTATACTGAAGTTTATCTGTGTCACCATCCTTTTCAACATATAAGGATCTCAAAATTCTTATATTTATTTATCTATCTATGAAGGTTTGGAACACAGTCGAGAAACATTTAAAGGTGGTTATACATCCATTATCCATGGTAATATTCTCATGAAGAGATTTTTGCTACTATATCATTTGCAGGGAATTGGGAAGAACATGTCAAAGGTACCATTTGCTAACTGCTATCTTCTTCGATCAATTAATTTCGAGCAATTTTTGTTATGCCATTAATGTAATATTTTATACTACTATAATTTAATTAGGCTATGTATGTATGAAATTATGTTCTCGGAGGCAAATTAAATGAATCCAATGAAATAATGAAAGACTTCTTGCGGATAGTGTTAATAGATGTAATATTTTTGTGTAATTTTGGTTAACATATTAGTTGATGTTCTTGTTATCCCATATAAATTTCAAAATGCTATTTTAGAGGAATTTGATCTAGATGTTGATTGGTTAAATTGACACTGCAAATCAAACTACAATGTTGAAAGGAGAAACATAAGAAGTTGGTATAAATTTATAGACTATTCAAATCTAAACCACTTTTCCTCTTTATAACAAACCATCAGATCTATGATATGGCTGACTCAGCATGCATTTATTCCAGGTAAACTTGTTGAGATGGCCATGATGCAGAATTATGATGTAGAAAATGTCAATAGTAATTTCATTAGCTTTTATTCGATTTGTGTTGTCAGTCAAGTATTTTCTATAAATTCATCGGACTATTATCAAATATTGTCTGATTGATATCTTTGGCACATGTAAAAGTTATTATTATGTAAATATGAGGAAAGGAATCATCTTTTAGCAAAATTACAACATATTAGCTTGGTGATATTTTATGTTATGTATAAACTAGTAGGAAGAAATGATGTTAATTTATGATATACATGGTAGATAGAAGTTTGGAACTATACCTATTTGGTAAGCCTGTCATTTGTTTCTAACTTCAGTGCTTAGTTTGTATTACGCTGCATTTGGTAAGCTTGTCGTTTATTTCTAGCTTCAATGCTTAGTTTGTATTACATTGCATCAATAATTATTTTAGGTAATACTAATGACCACCAAGTTGAGATGGTTCTAGCAAATGTGAGTCTAGAGTGGGCAAAGTGCTTAAGCATCATTAGAGGGATTGTTTGTGGATTACTTTATCTTCAAACTCTTGCATGTCAATAATTCATCGAAATCGAATATTAAGGAATGCTCTATTGCGTAATGAAATATGTCAAAAAATACCAGATGTCAACATGGAGAGGATATTTAGAGATATATTAGATCTTGTAAAAAATGAGTGATTGGTTGGTGCATTGTAAGTACTCAAAACAACTTGCAGTAAAATTGTGGAGTTTATTGTAGGTACTTCAAAAATAAACAATTGGTTGGTACACAAATGCCACACAAGATTGTGCACTACACAATACACCAAGTAGGAAAAATGGAGTCTATTGTGAGTAAATTTTGTTAAACAAATCTATTATTGTACATCTACGGATATTACCACTGACCTTTGCTTATTCTTGTAACGAAGATTGTGGAGTCAGATTCAGTTGTGTTCATTTGTGCGAGGAGGTTAGTTAGTTATTTCATATCTAGCTTAAAATTTTAGTTTTGTTAATTATTTGAATTAGCCAACTACTTTATGTCATCTGTTTATATCTAATATTGAGGTGGCTCAGTGCTTCTATGATGCTCTTTTCATTAGCAATGTGTATAGCATGTTTAGAGATATATTAGATCTTGTAAAAATGAGTGATTGGTTGGCGCATTGTAAGTACTCAAAATCACTTGCAGCAAAATTGTGGAGTTTATTGTAGGTACTTCAAAAATAAATAATTGGTTGGTACACAAATGCCACACAGGATTGTGCACTACACAATACACCAAGTAGGAAAAATGGAGTCTATTGTGAGTAAATTTTGTTAAACAAATCTATTATTGTACATCTACGGATATTACCATTGACCCTTGCTTATTCTTGTAACTTTGTGGAGTCAGATTCAGTTGTGATCATTTGTGCAAGGAGGTTAGTTAGTTATTTCATATCTAGCTTAAAATTTTCATGAATTTTGTTAATTATTGAATATGCCAACTCCTTTATGTCATCTGGTTATAGATAATATTGAGGTGGCTCAGTGCTTCTATTATGCTCTTGTCGTTAGCAATGTGTATAGCATGTATTTGTGTTGTGTATGTGAATGTGTCTATGCGTGAATTTGTGTGTATGTTTGAATGTGTGTTTATGTGAATGTGTGAATTTGTGTGCCTCTGTAAATGTTTGTTTGTGTGAATTACGTGCAATGTATAAATGTTTGTTTATGTGAATGTGTGAATTTGTGCGCATGAGTAAATGTATATTGTGGGAAAAGGCGAAGAATCCATGTAGCCGATCCTACTTAATTGTGGGAAAGGCTTTGTTGTTGTGAGTAAATGTATATTTATGCTAATGTGAGTAGGGGTATGCATATGGACTTCAAAAATGAATAATTGGTTGGTACACGAATGCCACATAGAATTGTATATTACACACTACACCAAGTAGGAAAAACGGAGTCTGCTGTGAGTAAATTTTGTTAAAAAAAAATCTAATATTGTACATCTATGGATATACCATTGACCTTCTTTGCTTATTCTTGTAACGAAGATTGTGGAGTCAGATTCAACAATGTCCATCTATGCGAGGTGGTTAGTTTGTTATTTCATATCTAGCTTAAAATCTTCATGAATTTTGTTAATAATTTGAATTAGACAACTAATTTATGTCATCCATTTATATCTAATATTGATGTAGCTTAGTGCTCCTATTATTTTCTTATCATTAGTAATATGTATAGCATGTATTTGTGCTGTGCACGTGAATGTGTCTGTGTATGATCTTGTGTGTATGTATGGATGTTTCTGTGAATGCGTGAATTTGTGTGCCTCTGTAAATGCTTGTTTGTGTGAATTATGTGTAATGTATAAATGTTTGTTTATGTGAATGAGTGATTTTTTGCGTATGAGTAAATGCGTATTTCTGTTAATGTGTGTAGGGGTATGCATGTGTAAACGTGTGTTTGTGTGAATGTGTTTGTATGAGTGTGTGTTTGTCTATGTATATTCAAATGTGAGTGTAAGAGAATGAGTGTTTGTGAATGCGTGACTCAAAAAGTAGTTAAATTCTTCCACGAAATTGTAGCTTATTGTAGATGAAAATGCACTTTAGACTGCATAATATTGACAAAATAAGTGGTTAAGTCCCTCCATGGACCCACATATTGGGAGCTTATACAAGAGATCGCCCTTTTTATAACTTGTTTCTCTAGATTTCTTTTCTATATACCATACATACTTTTTAACTTTTTTCCCACAGGGATATGGCTAGAATCAAGAGGCTTTGATAGCAGCTTCATGGTACATGTATACAGATAAGTCGCTCCCCCTTAATGTGTATTCTTACTCCGGCACATTTACTGTGTAGAGTGACAATTGGTATATTTTCAAGAAAAAGTTGCCAAGACCTCTCCATCAGCTGTTGAGGTCAATTTAATGACATTTCATTTCTTGAAATGTGATAAAAAAGTACATGAAAATTCGGTTTCACTTTTTTATGATGATTGAATTACATTATTCCACCTTGAATAGCTGGTATTTTAGCATAGGTCTGCTTTATTTTTCAAAAATATAAATTTGCTAATTGTATTTTATTCACACAGGTTCTCAAAGAAAGTATGGAAGACTTCACTAGTTGATTGGCGTTTTTAAGATATGTCAATCTTTGGTGTATTATGAGAATAAGCTTGCATCAGCTCTACATTACACTGCAGATGCTCTAGCATATGGATTAGGCTTCTCTTTGGAGATTGGACTAGAAAATATTGGCTATTTTTCAAGATTAAGAGTATAATGATGATTAATTGCTTATTTGTATATTTTCTTTCTTCTTTTCAATTTATGTGCAGATTTTGTATGCTAGAGAAGCACTGTTGTAAAAAGAATTGGATGTGTACCATTCATATTTATTGGAATATAGGAAAAAGTAGCCTCCACTCATTATGTTCGATTTTGATTTATATGGGCAGGGTTTCTCACGGGCAAGATATGCATTATTTGAATAATAATTCAAAATCCTTAAAATTGTGGTAACTAATCAATTTTGTCACCACAACTCTCTACCTTTACAACTGTGGTGACAAAATAGTGGTGAGAATAAGCATTGCAACTACCTTGTAGTCACTTTAGACTCTAGTGACGCCACTTTTGGAGATAGAACAGTGGTGACGGAATGGTGGTCTCAATAGATATTTTTGTCACCACAAACCACCAATTTGTCATTACACTTTTGTTACCAGAAGCCCATTTTGTTGTAGTGATTGGTGTATTAGCAATTAAAGAAACATTCCTAAATCAAGGAAAGAGTGCATACAACTATCTATGCACCAAGCTAACATAAGGGAAAAATAGTGTGCAACAAGAAGGATCAGTACAGTTAATCATAATACTAAACTTAGCTACGCATTTCATCACTACTATATAATTGACTTGTTTCTATGTGGTTAGGCATATCAGTAACCATAATAGCACATTAATATTGCATTCTTAATGAACACCACTGATCAATATAGTCAAAGAACAAGAAAGCGTGAAAAGATCTGAATATATATATAAGATCAAAACTAAACTAAAATACCAAGACATACTGAAAATTATAAGAAAAGTACAACATGATAAATTGTCATCTCAATTAAGGGAGGCAAGCTATATAAGAACAAACTAAAAATATATAAAAGAACATAACTAAGGGTATTTAGGACCTTAATGGCAGGGAATATATCCCTATATATATATGGGTAAAATGGGGCTGCCCCCAGGGAGTAGCCAACTTGGCTACTCCTACCCCTATTTTTCCCTCATTTTTTTATTTTTTTGGAAAATAAAAATTTGTATATTCATCATTATATCCCTCCTACATTCTATTAAAATTTCGTCAGAAACAGAGACTCCTAACCCTCCATCCAGACGTCATTTTTTTAACGGTCGCAGGATTTTTTAAATCGACCATGTTTGGATGGAGGTCGTAGGAGTCTCTGTTTCTGACGAAATTTTAATAGAATGTGAGAGGGATATAATGATGAATATACATATTTTTATTTTCCCAAAAAATAAAAAAAATAAGGAAAAAATAGAGGTGGGAGTAGCCAAGCTGGCTACTCCCTGGGGGCAGCCCCTGGGGGGAAAAATAGGGGTGGAATGTTAGCCATGTGAGCACGAGGTGAACCATTCTTACAATAAACGTTATTGTAATTTTTTACTTATCAATAAAAGTTATTGATTCTTTCACTCCCTTTCTGAGATTAAATGAATGAATGCATAATAAGGTCCCTTTGTACAATTAAGGTTATGTACCATGGCCATCTTAATAATCATACAAGTTTTGATTCAATAATTGAATCATAGAGGCTGGTGCTTGGATGAATATCTAAGGAGTTAGATTGAGGGCTCATCAAGCACCATCAAATGATTGTTAAGAGATTATCTCCAACCTGAGTAGGAGATGTCAATCCTTTCTCACTAGGCCGACATCTGACTGACCTCTTTGATGCGGGTCCTCTGCACGGGAATAGAGATTTGGATGTGTCAGATTAGTCAGGTCAAAGAGTTGACTTAATGAGATTGAGATAACCAAAGTCCTATGTCATAAACTGTTACGATATAGGCACACATCCTCTGACCATAGACAGATGTGTTACTATATGTCTAAGTATGTACATTTGGCAGACCAATAGGTGAATGGCCTAACCAAGGCCTATACATCGACGAGATGGTGTGCATATGGGACCATACAGGTTCACTTGTGAACCGGAAGATATGAGCTCACTCATGAGGTATTGGGACCGATCAAATTCCATGCATGGTCGTCGTGTTTTGGAAGCATGACAAGAATTTGAAGGTATGATATATGCTTTTGGAAAGAATGTGATCGATACCAACCCAATGACCAAGAATGAGAAACTTGATGATGAAACCCTAAAGATGACAGTATAAAATTGAACTATATCTTCGGGTTTATCATAGATCTTCCAGTATGTAGGATGTACAGGTATTCGGAATACCTAAGGGTGATGTGATCATAAACGATTGTATAACCATGATGCTTCCATTCCGAGAGAGTAATGAAATAGGTATAGATTTTAGTGACTCCTCTCAATAGAGAAGTAATATGATCTTGATCCAAGTTTTGGACATTGATCTGAATGAGATTCAGATGTAATAAAAAGATTAGATTTGGGGCCTTGATTAAATCAAGCATCAATGAGAGGTCCATCAGATCTAGATTTGAGATGTGATCTCAATATCCAAGTCACTGTACGTGGAAGTAAAATTGTCATGTCATGTTCTCCATGCCGAGAAAGAGCATTATTCTTGAAAGAGTTCAAGAGTAATTCTATTGTTGAATTATATCTAAGCATTTAGAAATGGATAATTAAATGTGATTTAATTATCATGAGTAATGTGAATTTGATTCATATTATTTGAATGCATGAGAATGATTATCCAATATAATTAAATGTGATTTAATTATTATGGTATGAATAATATGGATGACATTATCCAATTATTCATATATATTATAAATCTGATTTATAATATGTTAAAGAGAGACTATTGTAATTTTTAGTTGTTAATTAATTATTGATGTGTATTGGATTCACATTGGATTATTTATTGAAAATATAATTTACATTTTCATTTTGGGGTGTGTATGAGTTTCACATTTTTCCAATGGCATGATTGTTATGTTCACAAGATAATTACGAATTATTTATGTGAAATAATTTACAACAAGTATTGTTGTAAAACTTGGAGATATCATGAGATAATGAGATCTCATGAGATAATGGGATCTCATGAGATAATGAGGAGATTGACCCAATCCACCTAAGAGGGTGGACGGCCACCAACTTCCATTGGAAGTCCGTCCCTCTTTTAGGGATTAGGTCAAATCCTCACGCCTCTTATCTCCAAGGTCAAAGTGATTTAATTTGAATTGATTTATATTTATTTATCAATATATATTTATTAATTTAAATTAAATTAATCGTTGTTGTATTTTTATAATAACATCATGGCCATTGAAAGAAACACAAATCAATCTCATCCATTGATCTTGTGTTGTCCATGGATTGGGATCCATGGACTCCCAAAATCCTATATAAGAAGAGGCACCCCTTGCTCTTCAAGTTACAACAACAACTTCGACAACGACTCTCTCTCTCTCTCTCATTCTCATGCCAAGCCTTCTCCTTCTCCTTGAGTGGTCGTTCAATCCTCTCTTAGAGAGACGGTCGCCTTCGTCGTTGCATCGTCGTTGTGTTGTCGCTTCGACGAGTCTTGGAGTACGTCTTTCTCGTGAAGAATACGTTCGATCTCATGGGACAAGAACAGGAGATCCATTGCTTGAATCAACAACTTGGATTCTGAGAAGCACGAGACTCATCTCCGCGCTCCCAAGCATCTCCTCCGAAGGATCGAACTTGAGACAGGAGGTCTCTTTTCTTAGAGGCTTGATTCCAACCAAGCTACAAAGGGTATTCCTTTATCTATTATTTGGTTATATGAAGCGATTCAAGAAATGTTTTTGGATCATGTGGTTTCTTTGATTAAATTTTTTAAAATCCTGTTGCACCGAGCAACTAGTGCGACTAATCGCTCTCGATCATATATGATGTGATCCTCACGCTTCTATGATGCACTTAAGGATTCTTCTATATCCTTCAAGTGGTACCAGAGCCTTAGGTCAGAGGTTTTGGATACAATCCATAAACTTAGGAAGACTTAGGCACATTAGGGCTTGTGAAAATTTTATTGCATTTCATTCACGCAGCAATGTTTTGTGAGTTTTTTATACTCTGTTTAAAATGTTTAAACACAAAATTATCTCTTGAATTATGTTCCTCATTAATTAAGGAAACCGTGGGATTTGATTTTGCGAGATTTGGAATCTGATTACTCAAGATATGATCTTTTTAATGAACATATATCCACTGTTTCAGGGATGATGAATCTTGACACAATTAAAGAGTTAGTTAATGTATTGAAATGCTTAGAAATGTGTGTTAATTACTGTATTCTGTTGTAAATCAAATTAGAAAACTTTAGAAACTTATTTTGCATGATTTGGATTTAAATTTTGAGATATGCTAATTTTAGTAAGTGAGGGTCATTACTGGAAATTACATTCCTAATCGAGAACCTTGTGATTGTCATTTAATAAATAAGTGAAAATAATGGTTAATTTCCTTAAATAATTATGGATAAATATTTGAGAAATATTTGATAATAATAATTATTTCCTGAATGACATTGCCTTAACCAATAATTGATTAGATATGATCTAGATCATAAATTGGTTACTCAATCTTCCTTCCAACAAACAAGCTTGTTTGAATGGGATTGGGAATTTGTTTAGCAAATTTTCTTATAATATAAATCAAAATAGTTTTGATTATTATTATATGGTATAACTTCGGTTGAAAATCTCAAGTACAAAGTGATCAATTTGGCATTATCCTAACCCGAGGCGGATATGGTGTTTAGTCGAGGAGCGTTGGGGTAGCAGGTTCCTCCATAAGCGGTTTGTCCCACTCCCGTCGGTATTGGACATGACAACGGATAGGGAAGACATAATGCTTGGGAGATCATGATGTATTTTTCTAATTATTAAAATTCAAAATAATACATATTTTTGAGATAATACCATCTTTTCAAGTAACAATCAAGTTTGTTGGTTGATTGAATTGGATTGAAAATTGATTTAATATGATTAAATGAATATCCAAATTAAAACACTCTTTTATGAATAGATCTGTTTCTCCCTTGGAAGAATTAATTATATGAATGTGATTCATGAATTAATTAAAATTTGAATATGAGGTGGAGGATCGTATAATTGACATCCATGGTCTCCTGTCAAGACGAAAGATTCTGTCGTCAGGAATTGTATGTAGGAGACGTATGTCCGAAGTGGTGGCTCTTGCATACAAGCTCATCTGGATAGGGTACTTTACTTCTTGAAAAAGTAAGGTCGTATGTGTAGTGACTCCAATGTCGGGTCCTCATATTATTGAGGCGATATTGAATTACGCATAGCGAGTTCTAATCATGTTGATGGTTGGTTCAATCAACGACGGGTCAACATCACCTTAGGGGTGGTGGGCCCGAGTGTTAAAGACCTAATTGGGAAATGTAATTTGTACTTGCAAGGCGGAATGTGTTCCCGCGTCTTTTTATCCGAGTTACAAGTTCTCATATTATTGAGATGTAACAAAGGTAAAGAGGAGATCATAGATCTTGCTAGAGATATAGCGGTAAGTATATCTCTTGCTTTGAAAGTGATTAAGGGAATGAACTTTCAAAGTTGAAAAAACAAGATTAATTTGATTAAAAATTCCTTAATCAAAGAAATACAATTGAATATATTATTAGTATATATTCTAATACAATGCATTCTTAATTTCAGAAAATGAAGTCCATGAACCCACTTAGCATGCTCATGGAGGTCAATCAGTTGAACGGATCAAATTATTCGGATTGTATCCAAAATTTGGATCTTGTCCTTTCCGTTGAGTGCATCTCTTATGTGTTGTCAAAGGATAAGTACACAGATCCGAGACTCTGAAATAATTTTACTGAAAAAATATGATGAAGATCGAAATTTGGCAAGGTGTTACATTCTGGGTTCATTGTCCAATATGCTTCAGAAGCAGCATGTGGAAATGAACACTTGACAAGAGATCATGTTGAATCTACTAGAAATTTTCGGTGATGTAAATCACATACAACGTCATAGTATGATAAAAGAACTTATTCACTGGAAGATGCAGGAAGGGATCTCTATCAGAGAACATGTACTCAAATTATTTGGGTGCCTTTCTGAGTTGGAAACCCTAGGGGCTGACATAGATTCAGATATGCAGGTCAACTTCATCATGTTGTCGCTCCCCAACTTTGTTGTCGCATACCACATGAGCAAAGTTGATTAGCCTAACGTTGTGCTATGTCTGCATTAAAGTCTGCAAAAGACGTAATGAAGAAGGATGTCCCCTCTAGCAGTGCAATGGTTGCACATGTCAAGGAAAGCGCGGTCGGAAGCATGGTTCTCGGAAGGACCCAGTCTAGAAGAGAAAGAAGAAGAGTCAAGGCATTGGCTCATCTTCTAATGCATCAACTTTGATATCATCAAAGAAAATCATTATGTCATCATTGCAAGAAGTCAGGGCACTGGAAGCATAATTGTCTGGACTACCTGAAGTCGGTCGACAAAGGTAAAGCCCCAACAGGTATGAAATCTACTTTCATCATTGAAACTAATTTTCTCATTGGATGAGAAGGAAGTTGGGTTGTAGATTTTGGTGCTTCTGTTCATGTATGCATTTTGTTTCATCTATTTCAGGAAACTAAGAGCCTTGATGAAGGGGAGATAGTCATTCAGATGGAATCTGATGCAAGTGTTGCAGTAGTCTCCGTCAGGACCTGCCGACTATCATTATCTAGTGAAAGAGTCCTAGTACTTAAAGAGTATCTTTATGTACCTGAAGTTAGTAGGAATTTACTATCTATATCTAAGCTTGTTCGAAATGGATATTCATTCCTTTTCTGTAATAAATGAGTCATAAATCGTTATGATACGCATATTGCGGATGATGTTTTGATTTCTAATGGACTATATGAATTGTGCATTGATGAAAATATCTTGAATGTTACTACCACTAATAAAAACCCTAAAAGATCCAGGGAGGATGGAAATCATGCAAACATGATTTGGCATCAAAGGCTTGGTCATTTATATGTTGATAGGATCAATAGATTGATAAAGGATGGACCCCTAGATTTTCTACAGGTTCAATCTTTGCCTACCTACGAACATTGTATTCGAGGTAAAATGACTAGGACGCATTTTCATAACAAGGTTACAAGATGCGAAGGTATTCTTGACCTTATACATACCGATCCCTTTAGTGCTGCGACTCGAAATGGATATTGATATTATTTGACGTTTATTAATGTCCATTTACGATACGGGTTTATCTTCCTACTACATCGTAAATCTGAAACCTATGAAAAGTTCAAAGAGTTCAAGGCTTTGGTTGAGAACCAAATCGATCGGAAGATTAAACGGATTTGATCTAACCGAGGCGGCGAGTACCTCTCAGATGAATTCAAGGAATACCTTAAAGAGAGTGGAATTGTCTCCAATCTCACTCCTCTCGGAACCCCCCAACTTAATGGTGTTGTTGAAAGATGCAACAGGACCATCATGGATATGGTCTGTTCAATGATGAGCAAAACACATTTAATACTTAGTTTATGGGGATATGCAGTAGAGACTGCAATATATATCCTAAACAAGATTCCTAGCAAGTTTGTACCTAAGACTCCTCATGAGCTCTGGTATGGAACCAAACCTAGTGTTAATCACTTAAGGGTTTGTGGTTGCTTGATCCATGTGAAAAACATGGATGCAAGTAAGCTAGAGTCTCGCACTCGAGAATACTACTTCATTGGGTATGTTAAGGATGGTATTTGATACCAACTTTATGACCCTGAGACCCATAATGTTTTCGTCTCTAGAGATGTAAGATTTCTGGAGGATGACTTCCTTAAAAGTCAAGACAAAAATGAAGTAGAGAAACTCATTGAGTCCCTTGATGATTCTAAGCTTCCTAAACCAGAAATGAAGAGATAAATAAAGATGAAACACGCATACCTCTTCGAAGGAGTTTGAGGGTGGTTGCACCACCTGAAAGATATGGATTCCATGTGTCAGGTGAAACTGACAATGATCCTACTTCATTTGATGAAGCACTCACGGATCATGGCATGGATAGATGGATGCTAGAAATGAAGTAAGAGATTGACTCCATGCATAAGAATGGTGTATGGACCTTAGAAGATCCACCTGAAGGGGTAAAACCCATGGGGTGTAAATGGATCTTCAAGAGAAAGAGGGGACATGGTGGGAAAGTAGAGACTTCCAAGGCACGGTTCGTAGCCAAGGGCTAAACATAGAGAGAAGACATCGACTACGATGAGACATTCTCTCATGTGGCTATGCTTAAGTCCATCAGGACACTGCTAGCTATAGTTGCATATCTTGACTACAACATCTGACAGATGGATGTCAAGACAGCTTTCCTCAATGGATACCTCGAGGAGAATATCTATATGGAGCAGCCCCAGGGCTTCATAATCGAGGAAGGTAAAGTATGCAAGCTGAAGAAATCCATCTATGGACTCAAACAAGCTTCTCGTAGCCAGAACATCAGATTTGACGAAACCATAAAGATTTATCATTTTATGCAGAATCATGATGAGCCTTGTGTGTACAAGAAGCTTAGTGGGATTGCCATTGTATTCAATGTGCTTTATATAAATGACATCCTTATCATTCGGAATGATACAGGGATGATGACCTGTGTTAAGATTTGGCTATCTCATACTTTTGAGATGAAAGATATTAGAGAAGCCTCTTACATCTTGGGTCTGAAGTTGTTCAGAAATCGAGAAAAGAAGATACTGGGATTATCACAACATGGTTACATTAAGAAAATTCGTGAACGTTTCCGTATGAATAGTTCCAAGAAAGGTTTCCTCCCCTTAAGACACGGTATCCACCTGTCTAAAGGGATGGCTCCTCAAATTGTTGAGGAAAAGAAAGCCATGGTTGGATGCCCCTATGCATCATCTGTAGAAAGCTTAATGTACGCCATGATGTGTAGTAGGCCATATATCTGCCATGTAGTGGGAGTGATAAGTCGTTACCAGTCCTGCTATAGAGAACAACACTGGAATGCAGTGAAGAACATTTTCGAGTATCTAAGACGGACACAAGATTACATCTTGGTATATGGAGATGGTGATCTCCAAGTCTTGGGATACACAGATTTAGACTTCCAGACAGATATTGATGATCTAAAGTCGATATCGGGTTTTGTGTTCTTGTTGAACGGTCGTGTTGTGGGCTGGAGAAGCAGGAAGAAGGACACTACAGCAGATTCAATAACAGAAGTTGAATGCATTACCGCATCGGATGCCGCAAAGGAGGCGGCGTGGTTGCGCAAGTTCATCCTACAACTTGGCGTAGTTTCCTCTGATACTCCCATCCCACTACTATGCGATAACACGAGAGCCATTGCCCAGGTGAAGGAACCCAGATCGCATCAAAAGAGCAAGCACCTGGAAAGGAAATACCACATCATTCAAGAGATTCAAAAGCATGGTGACATCATCATCACCAAGGTGGCCACTGCCGACAACGTTGCTGATCCTCTTACCAAACCTCCGACACATAAGGGTTTTGACCAGCATGTAATGAGTATGGGTTTAAGGATTGTACCTGAATGGTTCTGAGGTCTAGTGGGAGATTGCTAGCCATGTGAGACCGAGGCGAACCATTCTTACAATAAATGTTATTGTAATTTTTTATTTATCAATAAAATTTTTTGATTCTTTCACTCCCTTTTTGAGATTAAATGAATGAATGCACTATAAGATCCCTTTGTACAATTAGGGTTATGTACCATTGCCATCTTAATATTCATACAGCTGTTGATTCAATAATTGAATCAAGCACTCATCAAGCACCGTCAAATGATTGTTAAGAGATGATCTCCAATCTGAGTAGGAGATGGCAATCCTTTGTCATTAGGTTGATTCTGACTGACCTCTTGAGAAGGTCCTCTTCATGGGAACGGAGATTTGGAGGTGTCAGATTAGTTAGGTTGAAGAGTTAACTTAATGAGATCGAGATAACTAAAGTCCTATGTCATAAACTATCACGATATATGCACACATCCTCTGACCGGAGACAGATGTGTTACTGTATGTCTAAGTATGTACATTTGGAAGACCAATAGGTTGATGACCTAACCAAGGTCTATACATCGGCGAGATAATGTGCATATGAGGGTATATGAGTAATACGATCTCTCAAATGGATCATACTTGTAAACCGGAAGACATGAGCTCACTCATGAGGTATTGAGACTGATCAAATTCCATGCATGGTCATCGTGCTTTGGAAGCATGACAAGAATTTGAAGGTATGATATATGCTTTTGGAAAGCATATGATTAATGCCAACTTCCAATGACCAAGAATGAGAAACTTGATGATGAAACCCTAAAGATGATAGTGTAAAATTGATCTATATCTTCGGGTTTATCATAGATATACCAGTATGCAGGATGTACAGGTATTACGAATACCTAATGGTGATGTGATCATAAACGATTGTATAACCATGATGCTTCTATTTCGAGGGAGTGATGAAACAGGTCTGGATTTTAGTGACTTCTCTCAGTAGAGAAGTAATATGATCTTGGTCCAAGTGTTGGACATTGATCTGAATGAGATTCATATGCAATGAAAAGATGATTTGCATCCTTGATTAAATCAAGCATATATGAAATGTCCATGAGATAAGGATTTTTTATGTGATCTCAATATCCAAGTCACTATACGTGGAACATACAATCGACATGTCCTTATCTCCAAGTATCTGCGGAGAAAGCGTATTATTCTTGAAAGAGTTCAAGAATAATTCTATTGTTGAATTATATCTAAGCATTGAGAAATGGATAATTAAATGTGATTTAATTATCATGAATAATGTGAATTTGATTTATATTATTTGAATGCATGATAATGATTATCCAATATAATTAAATATGATTTAATTATTATGGATATGAATAATGAGGATAGCATTATCCAATTATTCACATATATTATAAATATGATTTATAATATGTTAGAGGGAGACTATTGTAATTTATATTTGTTAATTAATTATTGATGTGATATGGATTTACATTGGATGATTTATTGAAAATATAATTTACATTTTTATATTAGGGTGTGAATGAGATTCACATTTTTCCAATGGTCACATAGCTATGTTCACAAGATAATTACGAATTTTTTTGTAAAATAATTTACAACAAGTGTTGTTGTAAAACTTGGAGATATCATGAGATAATGAGGAGATTGACCCAATCCACCTAAGAGGGTGGACGATCACCAACTTCCATTGGAAGAGGGTGGTCTCCCCCCCCCCCTTTCTTAGGGATTAGGTCAAATCCTCTCACCTCTTATCTCCAAGGTCAAGGTGATTTAATTTGAATTGAATTATATTGATTTATCAATATTAATTTAAATTAAATCAATTGTTATTGTGTTTTTACAACAACATTATGGTCATTGAAAGAAACACAAATCAATCTCATCCATTGATCTTGTAGTGTCCATGGATTGGTATCCAGGGCTCCCAAAACCCTATATAAGAAGAGGCACCCCTTGCTCTTTGAGTTAACAACTTCAACAACGACTCTCTCTCTCTCTCTCTCATTCTCACGCCAAGCCTTCTCCTTCTCCTTGAGTGGTCGTTCACTCCTCTCTTAGAGAGAAGGTCACCTCTGTCGTCACATCGTTGTTGTGTTGCCGTTTTGACGACTCTTGGATCTCCGTCTTCTTGGTGCGTCTTGTTCGTGAAAAAGGCATTCGATCTCATGGAATGAGATCGGGAGATCCATTGCTTGGATCAACAACTTGGATTGTGAGAAGCATGCGACTCATCTCCGCGCTTGCAAGCATCTCCTCCGATGGATCGGACTTGAGACTGGAGGTCTCTTCTCTTAGAGGCTTGATCATAACCACGCTACAAGAGGTATTCTTTTATCTATTGTGTGGTTAGATGAAATGATTCAAAAAAATTTCTTTGATCATGTGGTTTCATCAACTAAATTTTTTAAAATTCTGATGCACTGAGCAAGTAGTACGACTAGTCGCTGTCGATCGTATATGATGTGATCATCACACTTTCGTGATGCGCTTAAGGATTCTTCCATATCCTTCAGAGAAAATACCAAAAAGATAAATGCAAGGTTTATCCCATGATGTTTGCTGGTTTAACGCCCCCAGCTGAGCTCCAGGGTTAGGAATACTCTATGCCTCAAATATACGCGGCATCCGTGTTTGAAATAATGTGATGAGACATGTAGTTGGGGACGGCGTAGTGAAAGTGTGGAGAGATGGTAAACATAACGTTTAACCTAGATAACTCTAGATATGAGTGGACAGTTGTGGGTGTGGGAAAGGTGTCTTGGTTGAGCCATACTGATAGCATAAAATCTGAATAAAGAGAAACCAGTATTCTAAGTAATATTTCTAACTTGTCTTGAGACTCGGTCGGGTAGAAAGGTGGGGTGTAGGAATCTAATAGATCATATGACTCACAATCATCTCCCTCCATAATATCATTATAATTATCCCATGTAGTATCTTCTGTTAATTCTAAGTAAAAATTCAGATCATGCCATTGGGATTTGTACTCAATAAACTCAAAGGGTGGGTGGCAGGGCTCTTCTATATCCAAAATTGACTCGATGTCTGATGATGTGAGTTGAAGATAATAAACCGAGTTAAGTGGCTCCTCTTTCCTTTTAATGGAGGTAGAAATTATTTCTCATCCCTGAGAAAGTCATCGGGGAAGACGTTCGATCTAAAATCGAAGGTTAATGGGAAAAGGTGTGCAACACTCAATCTCTCAATTTCTTTTATTCATATCATCCAAGAACTCATTGCAAGAATCATAATCAGTTTCATCTATGTCCTTAGATTTTATCTTAGAAGTCAAATTCTCCTATCAATCAGCATCAATTTCTTCTTCTCTGGAATCATTCTTAATTTCATTCATAAATTCACTAATTATTCTGATAATCTCCAACTAGTAGATTATATCACTCAACTCATAAAAATCCATTCTCATTTATTTGAGTCAAGAATATTGAGATTATATCATTTTATTTTATTTTCAAAATCAAAATGAAACTCATGATAATCCCTAAAATCAAAATCCAAAATTTTCCAAGTCACCTAGTGAAGTCCCAAATTTAGAATCCTCAAACTTGTTTAAATACACATATTTTGTTTCTAGATCACTGAGACTTTCAAGAATCCCAGGATGAGCATCAGAGATTTTAAAAAAATATATATGGTTCAAGATTCAAGGGGTAGATGTGAATGTGCTTTAACATAGAAACTCCTCTTCTATATTCTCAAAATTCAGTTTATTGTAAATTCGTTCCTCGAGTTGTTCAAGAACATCTTCTTTTCCCTCATTCATGATTTCATAAAATCCCTTATGTTTTTCTCTGATATATTCAATAAATGCTGATGGTATACATGGGGGATGACATGATTGATCGACATCTAATGAATAATGCTCCTTAAAAGTGGATGGCTCTAAAAAACAGATGAGGGAAGATCATATTCTGAGTGTGATAGAAATTTGAGGAGGTCCTTTGATAGTGGATTTGGGGTGAAGGACTTTTCTATGGAATTAATCAATTATGTAGACTCAAGTTTCTTATTTGCTTGCTCTTCTATTAGTCTTGTTATTTCTTAATGTCATTATTCATTTAACATGGTATTCTAGACCCTTGCTTGGTCAGTAGAGAAGGATTAAGTATCATCTCCAAGATCCTTTGTTTTGCATAAGCGATGGAAATGGGGGCTTGTGATCTACATACAAGTGGTGTGTTGACCAAGTGATACAAATAGATATACTTAATTAATGACCCAAGAGGAATCGACATATAGAAATCCTTAAGATTTTCCAAACACAAGCAATGTTTAATACCAACACAACACAAGTTGCCGCAAAGCGATAATCTTTCCGATTTTTATTTTCAATGTCAAACAAATCAAGCACACATGAGTATTCTATATGATCCTAATCATGACATAATGGTTGGCTTGATTTTTTACGACTAGTTGTGTCTACTATGAGCCAGTATGGGTGTAAGTTCGGACCATAAGATGGCTACCCGTGTTACTTTAGAACGATGCCTTATGCATTATCCTTTAACAACCCAATCTGCTAAGGGAGATCGTAGTTTCCTCACTTAGAAGTAGCTAGTCATTTTTTAAAAAATCAGTAATAAAAAATTTCATAAAAATTTTTGGCTCTGACCTAAATTTTTTGTTTGTGCACGTGCAATTGTGTACAAGGTGCGACATTTCAAACTGCTTTCGCCCAAGTCACGCGGTAACTTTCCGAACTTATATGCTTAAGCAAGCAACTCAATTTAGTGATCTTTTTTTAATTAGAGAGCAGAGGGAGAGAGATCACAGAGATGAATGCAGAAGAGGAACTTGATTTTATGATTTTCAAAATCTTTTTGAATCACAAAAAGAATGCAAGACACCTAGAATGCCTAAGTGTTTGGATAGATCTTATAGTGCTCGATGGTTGTGATCCAAAAAATACTTAAATACTTGAATAAATAGATTAAGAGAGTTGTCCACTTTTTATATTTTTAAATCTGGAAAAAAACAAAAATTAATTTACAAAATAAAATCAAAATAGCAAAAATGCAAAAATCAACTTACGTAGGTTACCGAGTCCCCGGCAATGACATCAAAATGAAATCGTGATTTTTCGAACATTAAAAAGTGATTTTTTATGTCATTGTACATACACGTGAAAATTGTAAATTTCAAATAAAATTTCTCAACTACAAGGTAACAGATATTAAAATATGCATAGGACAAGTAGAGGATCTATCCACATGGACTCGGACATTTTCATGTGAATTTTTATTCTATTTACATAGGATTTTCGACTTTATTGACTCAAATCAAATCCTATTTTGGTTTTTGTTCCTAAGACTTAAAATGTATTGAAACTTTTGTCACTAAGTTCTAGACATCATAAGGATCGCACATGAATTTTTTTGGAATTTTTTCAATTTTTCAGATTTTATGTCGATGAGGAGGATGAGGGTGGAGGCCACATCTGTTTGGCGATGGCGCGCAGAGGAGGGGGAGGTCTGACGGCTCGTGACGGTGGCGATGGCAGTGGTTAACTCACTGATGGGTTTGGTGATGCGTGATGGGTTCTGATGGTGGGTCCCCCTCCTCTCTCAAGCTCCTCCTCCTTTATAGCTAGAGATGGGGGAACGGAGGAGGTGCATGGAGGAGCGGAGTGTCAGGCGTTGATGAAGAGGAGAAGGTTACATCAGTTGTGTGCTAGGAGGAAAAGGGGTGTAGGGGGTGGATGGTGATTGACGCGCACGAGGAAGAAGATGGGAGGGGGTTGAGGCCGTGTTGATGTCAGCATCCTATTTATTTTTTATTTTTTGAATGCTGATGTCAGTTGATGTCAGTTATTTTTGCTATGTAGTGATTTTTTTTCATTTTTTGCAAATAAAAGAGGGAGAGGATTGGAGAACCTCCTTAGACTGCTTCTGAAGCGGACATGAAATAAAAAAAATATTAGAAACTTTAATATGCGCTCAGGAGCCCATATTTATTTACTTAATGCAAATTTTGATTTTTTTTATTTTTGTAGAATTATTTTGCAAGGATTGTTATGCATTTTTAAAGATGGTTCAGAATACAATGAGCATGAGAATTATGGAACAAAATTTATGCATTAAATCAAGAAAAATACAATGGATTATACATGATTTTTTTCTCAAAAAAAGGCATAAAAACATGATAAATCATTGATTCTAGGGGTAATCTCTCTCGCTCACTTCAAGATCACATCTTGACAATCAGTCATCTGCACGCTCAGTTTGCATTTCTTTTTTCAGTTATGGCATGCATCTGTTTGCCTCATTATTCTCATTTCATAATTATATTTGAGGCTTTATAATTTGTTGTAATCTTTACATTACTACTAGAGTGTAAAATTTTATGTTTGATCCAAGGTGTACAAATAAATTGACGTTGGATCTAAGTTGTGGGAAAGTCTTTGGTGTGTTACTCAAAGCATTTGTAAGTGATTGAGTTATCCATGGGGAAATAACTAAAGTTAGTGGAATATTTGATTGACTCGGTCAAACGAAAAATCCTAAGTCAAGGGGCTTGGGTCATGGTTTTTATTCAGTGGAGTTTCACATAAAAATATATGTTTATTATGGTTGTTCTTGTTCTGTGGCTTCCTTGTTATGTCTTAGGTGACTATTATATGCTATAATTAATTATTGGTCATAACTTTTTTGTTTAGTGATCCTAAGGAACCTACATTTGGTATCAGAATTTGGTTCATGCAGAGGATGTCATTGAAATCCACATATATGGTCTCCATAACCAACACCATCGTAGGATAATTCATGGTAAGACCTCGATTGTTTGATGGTATGGAATTTTTTCTTGAAACAAACAGAATGCACATTTACATAGAAACTATGGGATATGAAGTTTGGGATGTTATCCATTCTAAATATCAAAAGTGTAAGGGAACCATAAACAATGATAAGAAGATAGTGACGAACAACTCGAAGGCGATGAATATATTGTATTGCATATTGACTAAGAAAATATTCAACTAAGTCTCTACATGTACATCATCATATGATATTTGGAATGAAACTCATCATTATCCATGAAGACACATTAAAAGATGAAGAATCATCTTACATCATATTCATATCTAACATCAATTCTAATTCAAGCAAAGATGAATAGTAAAACACTAATGAGGAAATTTTATATTATGATGAATGGTTGAAAGTTTTTCAAGAATTGCATTACATTGTAGAAAAATTAATGATTAGAAATAAAGTTCTGAAGAAATCTTGTAAAGATGAAAAATACTCCCACCACAAAGAAATTAGTTGTTTAAAAGATCACATTAGTGTCCTAGAAATGACAATAAATTTTAAAGGATGTTCTTGCTGAGTTTTCCAATGAAAAAGAAATCTTAGATAAATTATTAGGTATTCCCGCACAAAACTCCATAAAATTTGGAATATGATATAATCCAACGAATAATCATTATGCATCTAGTTCTTTTATTTCAAAAGAAAGAAAAATATAGATTTCTAAAAGTAAAATTAGAAATCATAGAAATAACCCCATTAGATCTAAATAAAAACTATATCAAAAAATTTTAATTTAGGTAAGTGGAGAAAATGCAAGAGAAACCATCAAGAAAAAGCTATAGGAGAACTCTAAATCATGCATGTCAGTATACAAGAAGACCATATGCAACATCAACTAAGTCCCACCATTTAGAAGCCACATACAAAAAGGTAGAAGAGCACCTCATAGAGCATGATACAATCCTAATGAATATGCGCCACTGTCGTTGTTGTACCATGGTGGCATGGTTACCCTCATTGATCATATGATACAATCTTTCCACCATGTGACTTTTATTATTAGTTTTTTTATGCATCATATAGTACATTAAAAAGAGAGGACAATAGTTTTCACAATTAAAAATATATTTCAAAGAAAAAATCGTCAAGGGGGGATATATGTTTTCAAAATAAAATGGATGGAGCATTTTGTATTTTTGAAAGGGGAGAGAAGTACTGTTTTTAAAGAATTTTTTCAAATAAAATTTTTTGATATGTCAAAGGGGAGAGAAGAAGAATTGAAGATATTAATTTCCAAGTCGTATGTATTTATCATCATTAAAAAGATGATAATATTAGTACCTTAATTGCATATTAATTGTATTCTTGTTTTAATGATAACAAACCTTTCGAGTACATATAGTACTGCAGATTTCATGATAATTTCCCTCTAAGTATGAATCACAAAAGAGAAACACTATGGATAATGAAGAACGAAAAGAAATCTATCGAGCTGCTTGAGTGCCTAACGATGAAAAAGCATATTCAATGGACAAGCTAAAAGTCGTGGACAAATGTAAAGACGAAGAGGGAAGATTTTTGTAATATGCATACGTAAAAAGTTTAATATATATATATATATATATATATATATATATATGCATGTGTATCATGTAGGTATATTAGGTCCGAGCTATCTTGGTTGGTCAACCTTCCTTATCTGATCGATCACATGCAAGCTGATCGATCACCCTAATTGACCTGATTGATCATCACTAACTGACCGACTTACTTGACCTGATTAATCATCCTTGATCTAATAGCTACTTTTTAAGATCAATCATAATCTGAAATCAACCCTTCCAACGACTATAAGATGATTGACCACTTTGATCTACCTGATCGATCACAATAGCTATATTATTGATCATATTTATCAAATCTTGTTGATTTTTTTCATATTTATTTCCCAATAGTTATATCTTTGAATGGACGACTATACCATTATAAATAGATCCCTGAACTTTTGTTGTAGACACACATCACAATTCATTCCCTCTACCTTCTCTTAAAGCTCTACTTGAGCCAATCTCGCATACTCTTTACTTCAAGATCACATCGTGAGAGCTAGTAGTCTACACGCTCGATTTGCATTTCTTTATTCAATTATAGCGTGCATTTATTTGCCTCATTATTCTCATTGTATAATTATATTTGAGCTTCATACTTTGTTGTAACCTTTACATTACTGATGTGTTATAACAATTGGTGTTTGCTTCAAGGTGTACAAAGAACTTGACATTTGGTCAAAGTTATGGGAATGCTTTTAGTGTGAGATCTAAAGAACTTTTTGAATCATATGGTAAGATCATTAAGAGAATCACGGAAGCGTGAAGATCGCATCGTATGCGATCGGGAGCGACTAGTCGCACTAGTTGCTCGAGGCAGCGGAATTTAAAATTTTTTATATGATGAAAACACATGATCCAAAACACTTCTCGGATCATTTCATCTAAACCACAAACAAGTATTAGGGTTACCTGTTGAAACGTGATTGCGATCGAGTCTCTAAATGAAGAGGCCTCTTGTCTCAAGTCCGATTATACGGAGGAAACGCTTGCGAGCACGTTGATGAAACGTGTGCTCCTCGCAATCCATATTGACGATCCAAGCGACGAATCTCCAGAACTCATCACACGAGATACAACGTCTTCTTCACGAGCGAGGTGCACCGAAGGAGATGGAGATCCATGAGCAAACAATCCAGCAGCATAACGGCAACGCTGCGATGATGACGACTCTCTCTAGGGCTCCATGGTGGACGACCATAGTGAGAGAGAGAGAGAGGACATGAGAGAATGAGAGAGAGAGAGCATATGTTATTCTTGTGTTGTTGTTGTAACTTTGAAGAGAAAGGGATGCATCTTCTTATATAGAGTTTTGGGAGTCCATGTATCACAATCCATGGACTACACAAATCAATGGATGAGATTGATTTGTGCTTCTTTCAATGGCCATGATTTTGTGGTAAAAAACAACAAAAATTAATTTAATTAAGATTAAATATATATTGATAAACCAATATAAATTAGTCCTAAAATTAAATCAATCACATATAGAGATATTGGAATGGAGATTACACCGTCCCATGTAATAGAGTGGACGGCCACCCATTCCTTATAGGATTTTGTGGGCGTTCACCCTTCCAACATGGAAGGTGGAATCTCATGCAATCTCATAAGATTGCATTATTCCTTGGAAATCTCTAAGATTTACAACAACACTTGTTGTAAATTATTAAACAAAAATAATTCATAATTATTTTGTGAATATTGCAATCTTACCATTGGAAATTTGTGAATCACATTCACAGCCCAAAATAAGATGTAAATTACATTTTCAATTAATTGTCTAATGTGAATCCAATTCACATCAACATTTGATTTGTAAATGTTATTTACTAATAGCCCTCTCTTATATATTATAAATCACATTTATAATAGGGATTTTTACACCCATAACCCTGAGTAATTTCATAATTACAATCATAACCCTACATAATCTCGAATTACATCAGGAACCCCAAGTAATACTTAACTCTTACATGACATGACCATGTGTTAACACCCGTCCTTTTTTCCATTAACTTTGACAGAATCCGTCAGATGTGAACCATTTTCACCCTTTAGGTTCATGGTAATTACAAATAATGCCACCCCCTTCCTTCTTTTCTCTTTCCTTATCTTCGATTGGAAGAGCCCCAACTTCTTCAGATACTTCCCACCTTTCTAGGAGAGATGCTCTGCTCGGGGATCTGTATCGTGGGCCTCAACTGGATCTCATCCCCCACCACCATCGTGGCCAAGATGCTGAAGCTTCTTGAGGTGTTCCCCTTCGAGAGACACCACGCAGAGGTGTGCTTCTCACCACCACGTGTGAGGACATATTTGTGACGCCCTGCCCCTCCGGCTACCGAAACCGACGAGACGGGAGCGTCGGACCTACGGTCCAAATACGCCCATGATCTATGATACTCAGCAAACCATCTTATGCACATTAGATTAACATTTGAAATATAAATAACAACATGAGAATAATATGAAATGGAAATAAAAATGCAACATCCATTCTGATCAATACTCATCAAGTCCATGTCCATGATATGAGATACATCAGAAAATCTCAAACTTTGTAGAAAAACTCTCCACATATCTCACTACAAAGCCTCTCAGAATAACATAAAATAAAGCAGAAGTAAATAAATTACTCTAAGCAGGACGCACCCTGCCTGATGCGAATATGACGAAGAGAAGTCTGATCTCCTCAAAAGAGCGCTACTGTGGCAGTTGCTGCTCAGGTACACCTGTTGGGTTCACACGAGGGTAACGTTATGAGCAATTGCCCAATAACGAGATAAATATTATAACGACTAAAATAGGGCTAAGAAAAGAATGTATACCCAATTTTATTTAATGGAATATTCATGTATTGAAACAATTCAGAAAGAACGCCAAGTCATTTAAAATCAAATTCGATCACATTGATTTTATAAAAAAAAATAATCATTTAAGTTCTACCACAATGATCATTGATATTTTGACAAGTTGGTTAGAATCCACAATGATATACAATATCTGGCATCCGATCATAAATTATTTATCCTTTCTCGCATTATTTTAGCACACGCAAGTACGCGACTCACAGGCCTCTGCTACGCGGGAACTTGTTTGTCATCTTAGATAAACCTCCAAGTATTTCAACCTCAAATTCTCCAACTTCAAACCATATCCCGGAACACCTCTCACAATAATAATATTCAAAGTAGAATTCAATGGCCACATATAACTCTATACCGAGTTTTAATATCGTGTATAAGTGCGAAACCAAAAACGCCAACCGTTGCCACCTGCCAACTCCGTCGAGTGACTCCGAATACCACCGGGCTGCTAGGTACAACGTCACGCAACTCGTCTGTTGGGGTCGCAGCCTTCATGGCATCTATCCAGGGCTCAAGGGTGCATGCTCAATCCCTTGAGATGCCTATCTCCATCTACCCGATTATCATGAGAAACTCACATATTTTATGATAGTTATCAGAAACACGGATTTGTGTTGGCTACTTGTTGGAAATTTGAATCTATCAGATTGGTGATTACTACTTATGGCCCAGCTATAATTTTACAACAATGGTAGATTTATTGACTTTATGTCTCAAGTCTATTTAAATTATTATTATAACATATGAAGATCAAGGTCCCCAAAAAGAGTACGATGAGCCAATCTATATATATATATATATTTACAATACCTATGATGATATCTAGAAGACAACAAAAAGGAAATTTAGAAACTGAACAAGGATGTGATAAAATATTACTATTATGATTAAACAAAAAGATGGTTATTCCATATAGAATCATTTAACTAGTCCATACACGATAGACACACATCCTTGTACTTAATCGTAAATTTGGTTACGCTGCTTATTATAGGAAAAGTAACGATCGCACATCCTTATGATTCTGTTGTAGTTGATAATCATCTTGTGTGCTCACGATGATGCTAAGATTTAAAAAAAATCCATGTCATGTAAGTACCGATAGGAAGAACATATTTGACTTTTATTTATATATTTGTTTACCAAACACTGCACTTTCTGTGATTGGTCAGATTCTGATCTCTCCTTGTTGGAAGATTTCTACGTTGTCAAAATAAATTCTAATTAACTTTTCATGCCATCAGTTATCTAATTTAAAGAAAACATAAATGCACAGTAATTATCAGCGGTTAATTATTCTCATGACAAGAAACGCTTCCACTCCCAATCACCAATAGCCTCATCCGTTATTCTCAAGCATGTGCCAATATTCAACTTTATACGTAGGTGTAGCAACATATGCATGATGACAATGCGTATAATATATCAAGTTAAATCCAACGGTGAATAAACCAATGTCGAGTATGCATGATATGTATCATGCATTCTACGTATGTCCTCTATATACATGTCTCCCCTATATGCATCTCACATGCGAAAACACTATCATACATATGGGTTCTCATACTATCATACATATGGGTTCTCATATGTGGGTGTGACTTCCCATGGTGAGCCTTAGGCCATCAATTTCCAAGTGCTGATGTTTATATCCAGTGCCCAATCAGGAGATATATATATATATATATCTTATCCCAAACGTATCTATTCAAAGAAAGCCCAGCATCCCTTAGTTTTATATCATTCCAATAATACATGCAAGAAAATATCTAATATAATGATTACATGATTAAGTTTTCTGGATATGTCGAAGCATGATTTCCATCGAGGATCATGATAAGAATATCGTTGGAAGTGTATTATGTGATACTGTAGAGATAACCATGTAGTATCACGCAACAAGAACACCTAAGGTTCTAACGATGGAAAAAAAACCAATACTCATGTGAAACCATCAGTAAGAGGAAGGAACATCATTACAATTTGAGATTTATAATATAAAGATACTTAAGGCTCTAAAAATATCCAAGCATATAGGATTGAGCTTCGCGTGAAACCAACAGCAAGAGGGGGGGTATTTATCGTTACCTCCGAGGATGTTCCCTCGGGTTCTCCTCTCACAAAAAAATACTATTTCTGTCGTTCGATCGGAACGTGAATACACGTACGAAGGTGACCTCGAGCTTTCCTACGTGATGGTGGTCGCGGATCTTTGATCGGAGCTCCTTCTCCGACGCCGACAACGGCCCTCCGACGACTAAACTAGTCAAGATGGTGGTGCTCCAATGAGAGGGGAAGATGGTGGTGGCTAGGGCTTTGAGGGAGTAGCCTATCACCTTCTATTTATAGGAAGAGAGATGAATTTGGGTCCAATTTTGGACCCGGTTCGGATCCATATATGGATCTTGACCACCCATCTTAAAACATCGTTATCTTGAGCTAGGAATGTCGGAATTCGACGTTCTTGGGCTCGTTGGAAAGATCTCGACGAGATCTACGAAATGGCATGATTATTTGAATTTTTTTTGATGTCAAAAATACTCCAGATTTTAGGAAAAACAAAAATACGGGATTTCACATCATAAAAATCTTAAAGGAAGTCTCGTCCTCGAGACGTAGGATTTAACGTATAAGTTTCCAACGTCGTGTATATTCAGGCATAAAAATCTTAAAGAAAACGAAACCCATAAAAATCTTAAAGAGGATTGAAATAGGGTCTCGTGAACATACCTTCAAAAAGATAGGGGTATTTCTGTCGCATATCTGCCTCAGGCTCCCATGCGGCCTCCTCAACATTCTGACTTTGCCACAATACCTTAACTAAAGGGATGTCTTTCTGTCATAACCTTTTGACCGCCCGATATAAAATATGCATGGGTGCCTCAGGAAAAGATAAATTCGGTTGAACTACGAGATCCTCATAGCTAATCACATGTCGAGGGTCTCGAATATACTTCCGGAGGTTTGACACATGGAATACATCATGCACACATGCCAAGTGAGGAGGGAGTGCTACTCGGTATGCTACCTTCCCAATACGAGATAAAATCTCGAAAGGGCCAACGAACCGTGGTGCCAACTTGCCCTTGACACCAAAATCTTTAAATACCTCTCATTGGAGATACTTTTAAGAATACAAAGTCTCCGTCATCAAATTCAAGATCCCGACGTCTCTGATCAGCATAGCTCTTCTGACGGCTCTGTGCAGTCAATAATTTCTTCCTAGCCGTTTCCACAGCTCTTGTTGTGTCCTCGATTATCTGAGTGGAATAAATACCCTTGTCACCCACTTCCTGCCAACACAAGGGAGTAGTGCATCTTCGCCCGTACAATGCTTCAAAAGGTGCCATGCCAATACTAGCATGGTAGCTGTTGTTATAAGTGAACTCCACTAAAGGAAGGTGATCCTTCCAAGATCCTTTCCACTCAATGGCACATGCTCTGAGCAGATCCTCAAGAGTCTGAATTGTCCTCTCTGATTGTCCATCCGTCTGCGGATGATATGCTTAACTAAGACACAGTTCAGTTTTTAGGGCCTTCATGAATTCTCCCCAATAATGTGACGTGAAATGAGAGTCCCTATCAGATACAACCTCCTTGGGAATCCCATACAAGCGAATAACATGTTGGATATATAGTTTGGCCAGATCCACCGGAGTGCATGTCATGTTCACGGGAATAAAATGTGCAGACTTAGTCAACCTGTCTACAATAACCCAAATAGCATCATATCCACCTACTGTACGAGGTAAGGATGTCACAAAGTCCATAGAGATACTCTCCCATTTCCACAACGAAATAGGAAGTAACTGTAACAAGCCAGGAGGACGCTTGTGCTCTGCCTTCACCAATTGGCACGTAAGGCAACGAGTAACATGTTCTGCAACATCTCTCTTCATCCCCTCCCACCAGAAGTGTTGACGGAGGTCTCTATATATCTTGGTGCTCCCTGGATGGATAGATAATCTAGAACAATGAGCCTCATCTAGGATGTCTCTCCTTAACTCACCATCATCAGGGACACAGACACGGTCCCCCTTCCATAAGATGGACTCACAGACTCTGAATCCATCAAACTACTCCTTCAGGCATCGATAGAATAAGTCTTGTAATTTCTGATCTGTTTGCTGACCATGTACAATCATATCCCATAGTCCGCTATACTTAGCAGGTACAGTGACAGCGTCTGTAGTACTATCAAAGGGATGCCACTCACTAAGTGCTGCGAGCATATCCCAAGTCTGTAGCCATGCTGCGGTGCCCTTGGTATGTGCTCTTCTACTCAAAGCATCTGCTAATACATTCTCCTTACCCGGATGGTAAGAGATAGTGCAGTCATAATCTTTCAACAGCTCCATCCATCGCCTTTGCCTCATATTCAACTCTCGTTGGTCAAAGATATATTTGAGACTCTTGTGATCTGTAAAAATCTCAAACGTGACCCCATATAAATATTGATGTCATATCTTCAACGTGAAGACTATAGCTACCAACTCCAAGTCATGAGTAGGGTAGTTCCGTTCATGATTCTTTAATTGTCGTGATGCATATGCCACGATATGATCACGTTGCATCAACACGGCTCCTAAACCCTCCTTTGATGCATCAGTATACACTGTAAAGTCTAAGGGGCCTGAAGGAAGGGTGAGAATAGGAGCACTAGTCAGTCTTTCTTTCAGCGTACGAAAGCTCAGCTCGCACTTGTCGCTCCAAATGAAAGGAACATCCTTTTGTGTTAGACGAGTAAGTGGTAGAGCTAGCTGCGAGAAGTCCCTAACAAAACGTCTGTAGTAGCCGGCGAGGCCTAAGAAGCTGTGTATCTCAGTAACTATCTTGGGCTGCTCCCAGGACATGATAGCCTCTATCTTGGCTGGATCAACTGCCACACCTGCTCATGATATTATATGACCGAGGAAAGCTACTTCGGTAAGCCAAAATTCACACTTGTTGTATTTTGCGTACAACTTGTGTTCTCTGAGTGTCTCAAGAATAGTACGAAGGTGCTGCTCATGCTCATCACGTGAGTAGATCAAGATATCATCAATGAACACTACCACAAACCGATCTAAGTATGGACGGAAAATTCGGTTCATCATGTCCATGAACACGGCAGGTGCGTTCGTGAGTCCAAACGGCATAACCACAAACTCATAGTGGTCGTATCTGGTACGAAAAGCATATTTAAGCACATCTGTGTCCTTAATTCTCAATTGATGATAACCCGATCGTAGGTCAATATTTGAGAATACCGCTGCTCCTTACAATTGATCAAAAAGATCATCTATTCGTGGAAGTAGATAACGGTTCTTCACCATCCTTTTATTCAATTGCTTGTAGTCGACGCATAAATACATAGACCCATCCTTCTTCTTTACGAAGAGGACCGGTGCTCCCCAAGGTGATGTACTGAGACGGATAAATCCCTTTTCCAACAACTCCTGCAGTTGTACTTTGAGCTCCCTGAGTTCGGCCGGTGCCATTTGATATGGAGGTATGGAGATCGGTTGTGTGTCAGGTATCAAAGTAATCTCGAACTCGATCTCCCTCTCTGGCGGCAGTCCAGGTAATTCCTCTGGAAATACATCAGGAAAATCTCGTACAATTTTAACATCTTCAATCATACGATCTTCGGCAGGTAACTCCACAACATAGGCGAGAAAACCTATGCAACCCTGATCGAGCAAGTGTTGGGCCTTCAATGCCGATACATATAAGACCTCACTATCCGAGGCACGCCCATCAAACTGAAAGGTAGGTATGTCTGGGATACGGAACACTACCGTCTTTTCGAAGCAATCAAGGCATGCGTGATGTTGCTCGAGCCAATCCATACCTAAGATGACATTAAAATCTTCTAGTTGAATGAGTAAAAGATATGCAGGCATTAGGTGCCCGCCAATCTGCACTGCTACCTCTCCATCGCTTGTCGCACTATGAATAATTGGCCCCCTGGACCCTTGATGTAGTAAGGAGATGGAACGCAGGATGGTTCTTTATCTAACTTGGATACTAAGCGATGTGTTAGAAAAGAGTGCGTAGCTCCCGAATCAAATAAGGCTTGTAAGGATATACCATGTACTGAAATCATACCTCGCACTACAGCTCCTGATGTATGGGCCTGCTCCTGTGTGATTGCGTTCAACTGTCCCTGAGGCTGTGGGGGGACGTTAGAACCTGCAGCACTGAAGGTTGGTCATGGTGGAGGACGTTGAAAACCTCGACCCCTACGACGGGAAACTGATCCGTGTGACTGTGCAGATGAGAAAGTTGGTCGTATACTTGATGGGTGACTACCTGAGCTACTGGCAAGTAAAGGACACTTGGCCTTGAAATGGCCCGGCTGTTGGCAGTGGAAACATCTGTGATCTCCTAGCTGAGAGAAGGAGCCTCCTGAGACAAGGCTAGCACCTCCTGTCTTACGGCTCTGCGAGTGTGTTGAAGAGCGGAAGGAAGTAGTACCACGACTCGCCAAACCCTACCCCAAAGTAGGTGTAGGGGCAAATCTGCTAACGGTAGGAGTAGTAGCCACTGGGTGGAAACGACGCTCTCTACGAGCTCTATGGAAATATCGTCGAGCAGATCTTCCGGACTGAGGTGATTGGGAGTGTGATGGACTCCCCTGAAGTCGACTCTGAGTTGCCTCCATCTTGGTAGATTTAGCAGCTACCTCCTTGATGGAAGTAAAATCCAATGCAGATAGCTGGTGTTGCACATCGTCACGTAATCCCCGGATAAATTTCTGTAAATTCTCCTCAGGAAAAGCAGTAGTCGCTGGCGAGTGGCGGAAGAGTTCAGTGTAGCGAATGAGGTATTCTTGGGCCGTCATTGACCCCTGCTTCAACTCAGCAAACAACCTCCTCTGATCCTCAACCCACTGGTCTGGGTAGAACTGGCTACGGAACTTGTCGAGAAATATTTCCATGTTATGGGATCCTCCAGATGTTCTTTGGTGGCGTACCACCAACGTTCAACATAACCCGCTAGTGAAAACTCTACAAATGTAAGCCAAGACTCTTCAGGAGCATGGATCATCCGTAAGACCTTAGATACGTGATCCATCCATAGTTCAGTCTCATCTGGTATGCATGTGCCGAAGAATTGGGGCACCTTATACCTCTGGTAGGCGGCATAAGTCGTCTGATGTTTCTGCAATGCCTCTAAATCCTCCGACCCTTCAGGGTCCAAAGACACCGAAGGATGAATACTGCCCTCTTCCTCACGGGAAGGTTGATAAGAGGAATCTTCCTGCTGAAGTAGCCTATGTTCCAATGCCTCCTGACGTTGTTGTATACCCTGCACAGCTTGAACTAATAAGGTCAGCTATTGTGCAACATCAGGGTCTACACGAGGCGGCATGATTCCCTGCAAGAATCATTATATCAAATTTTTTTTTCATGATTAGAGAAACAATGGACACATTGAGTATGACTTATATTATTCTCCTTAAACCAATGACAAGGTTAAAAGGCTTATCATTGTATTTATAATTCAAATCCCACATATAATCTAATATACAAAAGAGGGAATGGAGTATCGAGCTCTGATACCATTTGTGACGCCCCGCCCCTCCGACTACCGAAAACCAACGAGACGGAAGCGTCGGACCTACGGTCCAAATACGCCCATGATCTATGATACTCAGCAAACCATCTTATGCACATTAGATTGACATTTGAAATATAAATAACAATATGAGAATAATATGAAATGAAAATAAAAATGCAACATCCATTCTGATCAATACTCATCAAGGCCATGTCCATGATATGAGATACATCAGAAAATCTCAAACTTTGTAGAAAAACTATCCACATATCTCACTACAAAGTCTCTCAGAATAACATAAAATAAATCAGAAGTAAATAAATTACTCTAAGCAGGACGCACCCTACCTCATGGGAATATGACGAAGAGAAGTCTGATCTCCTCAAAAGAGCGTTACTGTGGCGGTTGCTGCTCAGGTACAACTGTTAGGTTCACACGAGGGTAACTTTATGAGCAATTGCCCAGTAACGAGACAAATATTATAACGACTAAAGTAGGGGTAAGAAAAGAATGTGTACCCAATTTTATTTAATGGAATATGCATGTATTGAAACAATTCAGAAAGAACGCCAAGTCATTTAAAATCACATTCGATCACATTGATTTTATAAAAAAAATAATTGTTTAAGTTCTACCATAATGATCATTGATATTTTGACAAGTTGATTAGAGTCCGCAATGATATACAATATCTGGCATCCGATCATAAATTATTTATCCTTTCTCGCATTATTTTAGCACACGCAAGTACGCGACTCGCAGGCCTCCGCTACGCGGGAACTTGTTTGTCATCTTGGATAAACCTCCAAGTATTTCAACCTCAAATTCTCCAACTTCAAACCATATCTCGGAACACCTCTCACAATAATAATACTCAAACTAGAATTCAATGCGGCCACATCTAACTCTACACCGAGTTTTAATATCGTGTATAAGTGTGAAACCAAAAACGTCAACCGTTGCCACCTGCCAACTCCGTCGAGCATCTCCAGATACCACCAGACTGCTAGGTGCAATGTCACCCAACTCTTCCGTTGGGATCGCGGCCTTCATGGCATCTATCCAGGGCTCAAGGGTGCATGCCCAATCCCTTGAGATGCCTATCTCCATCTACCCGATTATCATGAAAAACTAACATATTTTATGATAGTTATCAAAAACACAGATTTGTGTTGGCTACTTGTTGGAAATTTGAATCTATCAGATTGGTGATTACTACTTGTGGCCCAGCTGTAATTTAACAACAATGGTAGATTTATTGACTTTATGTCTCAAGTCTATTTAAATTATTATTATAACATATGAAGATCAAGGTCCCCAAAAAGAGTACGATGAGCCAATCTATATATATATTTATAATACTTATGATGATATCTAGAAGGCAACAAAAAGGAAATTTAGAAACTGAACGAGGATGTGATAAAATATTACTATTATGATTAAACAAAAAGATGGTTATTCCATATAGAATCATTTAACTAGTCCATACACGATAAACACACATCCTTGTACTTAATCGTAAATTTGGTTACGCTGCTTATTATAGGAAAAGTAACGATCGCACATCCTTATGATTCTGTTGTAGTTGATAATTATCTTGTGTGCTCACGATGATGCTACAATTTTAAAAAAATCCATGTCATGTAAGTACCGATAGGAAGAACATATTTGACTTTTATTTATATATTTGTTTACCAAACACTGCACTTTCTGTGATTGGTCAGATTCTGATCTCTCCTTGTTGGAAGATTTCTATGTTGTCAAAATAAATTCTAATTAACTTTTCATGCCATCAGTTATCTAATTTAAAGAAAACATAAATGCACAGTAATTATCAACGGTTAACTATTCTCATGATAAGAAACGCTTCCACTCCCAATCACCAATGGCCTCATCTGTTATTCTCAAGCATGTGCCAATATTCAACTTTATACGTAGGTGTAGCAACATATGCATGATGACAATGCGTATAATATATCAAGTTAAATCCAACGGTGAATAAACCAATGTCGAGTATGCATGATATGTATCATGCATTCTACGTATGTCCTCTATATACATGTCTCCTCTTTATGCATCTCACATGCGAAAACACTATCATACATATGGGTTCTCATATGTGGGTGTGACTCCCCACGGTGAGCCTTAGGCCATCAATTTCCAAGTGCTGATGTTTATATCCAATGCCCAATCAGGAGCTATATATATATCTTATCCCAAACGTATGTATTCAAAGAAAGCCCAGCATCCCTTAGTTTTATATCATTGCAATAATACATGCAAGAAAATATCTAATATAATGATTACATGATTAAGTTTTCTGGATATGTCTAAGCATGATTTCCATCGAGGATCATGATAAGAATATCGTTGGAAGTGTATTATGTGATACTGTAGAGATAACCATGTAGTATCACGCAACAAGAACACCTAAGGTTCTAACGATGGAAAAAAAACCAATACTCATGTGAAACCATAAGTAAGAGGAAGGAACATCATTACAATTTGAGATTTATAGTATAAAGATACTTAAGGCTCTAAAAATATCCAAGCATATAGGATTGAGATTCGCTTGAAACCAACAGCAAGAGGGGGGGTATTCATCGTTACCTCCGAGGATGTTCCATCGGGTTCTCCTCTCACACGAAAATACTATTTCTATCGCTCGATCGGAACGTGAATGCACGTACGAAGGTGACCTCGAGCTTTCCTACGTGATGGTGGTCGTGGATCTTTGATCGGAGCTCCTTCTCCGACGCCGACGGCGGCCTTCCGACGACTAAACTAGCCAAGATGGTGGTGCTCCAATGAGAGGGGAAGATGGTGGTGGCTAGGGCTTTGAGGGAGTAGCCTATCACCTTCTATTTATAGGAAGAGAGATGAATTTGGGTCCAATTTCGGACCCGGTTCGGATCCATATATGGATCTTGACCACCCATCTTAAAACATCGTTATCTTGAGCTAGGAATGTCGGAATTTGACGTTCTTGAGCTCGTTGGAAAGATCTCGACGAGATCTACGAAATGGCATGGTTATTTGAATTTTTTTGATGTCAAAAATACTCCAGATTTTAGGAAAAAGAAAAATACGGGATTTCACAATATTTTGCACCATGGTGGCTGCTAGAGATAGAGCGTTGGAGAAGATGGGCGGTGAGGGAATCACAAAGCTCATCGGTATCCCTCCTTTAAACCTCCAACAAATCCCAACGATGGCAGAGATGGGGTACAATTTATCACCGGACTGCCTCCGCCGTGCCATGGAATCCGAAATCACAGAAGAACCCAACCCCCTGTGGTCTTGCCTCCCCGCCAGCTTCCACCACCACGTCCTTCATAAAGCACCCACCCCCCACCGACCGTCCCCCAACCCCCCGCCTCCCCACTAGCTTCCACCATCACCTCCTGCATGAAGCCCTCCCCCCCACCCCCTCGCCATCCTCCAGCACGACAACCCAAAACCCAACCCCCTGCCTTCCCTGCCAACTTCCACCACCACATCCCGAATGAAGCCCATGCCCCCCACCGTCACCTCATGCACGAAGGCCCTTCCCCCCACGGTGCTATCCTCCAGCACGGCAACCTAAAACCCGCCCCCCTACCTTCCTTTCCCGCTTCTACCACCACCTCTTGCAAACCCATTGCCTCCCCGCCAGCTTCCACCATGCCCCCCCCCTCCGTCGTTAGCCTCCAGCACGACAACCCAAAACCCAACCTCCTGCCTTCCCCGCCAGCTTCCACCACCACCTCTTCCACGAAGCCCCCCTCCCCACACTGATCTACAACTAACGCCCACTCCACCGCATCCTCAAGCAAGAACCCCCACCGTCGTCGCACCTGCTAGCAAGAACTCCCACCACGGCAGCCATCTGCAAGCCCACCTCCGCCTTGCAAGGAATTTTTTTCCTTTTCTTTTTTAAATTTTGGCTAATCCTAGCTGTTAGATCATATATTGGTTAGATTAACTCATTCATATGGTTGAGTTAATGAATTAAACTAACAGAGGGTTATGGGAGTGAGACGGAGCGACTATCCGGGGTTTCTCGTGTAATTCATGATTACACAGGGTTATGATTGTAATTACAAAATTACTCAGGGTTATGGGTGTAAAAATCTCTTTATAATATACATGATTAATATGGATAGTGCTATCCACATTATTCATATCCATGATAATTAAATCACATTTAGTCATCTTAGATCTCTATTCTCATGTGCCCAAATAATATGAATCTCATTCACATCATTCACATCTTTGATAATTAAATCATATTTAATTATCTTAGATAAATCACCTTATAATATTAATCAAATTCATATTATTCATGATAATTAAATCACATTTAGTTATCCATTTTCTCAATGCTCGGATACATATATCAACGATGAAATTATACATGAACTCTTTCAAGGATAATGTGCTTTCTCTGCGGATACTTGGAGATAAGGACAGGGCGATTGTATTGTTCCACGTATAGTGACTTAGATATTGAGATCACATCTAAAATCCAGATCTTGCAGACCTCCCATAGATGTTTGATTAAATCAAGGTCGTAGATCCAATCTTATCATTGCATTTGAATCACATTCAGATCATTGTCCAACACTTGGACCAATATTAGATCACTTCTCTACTAAGAGGAGTCACTAAAATCCAGACCCGTTTCATCACTCCCTAGGAATGGAAGCGTCATGGTTATACAATCATTTATGATTACATCATCCTCAGGTATTCCTAATACTTGTACATCCTACATACATGAAGACCCAGATTAAACCCGAAGTATTAGATCAAGTTTACACTGTCTACTTCAGGGATATATCATTAAGTTTCTCATCTGACTATTGGGAGTTGGTATCGATCATAAACTTTCCAAAAGCATGTATCATACCCAGGTGTTAATCATATACTTTCAAAAAGCATATATCAAACCTACAAATTCAGTCAAGCTTCCAAAGCGAGACGATCGCGCATGGAATTTGATTCTTCCAAATATCTCATGAGTGGGCTCATGTCTTTCGGTTCAACAATGAAACTGTATGATCGCTTTGAGAGATCATATTACTTACATGCCCTAGCATGCATGATAACCGCCCCGCACCCTTAGTTAATACGAGCAAATTAATTTTCCAAATTAAGTTAAAGTCGTTCATTGCAGTCGGATACAAGGAGCTAATCAAAAACCACTTAAATTAGATTTAAGTCAATTTTAAGCGGCAATTTTTTTACTTGGTGGAATTCCAAGGTCGAACTCAGGGAGGCATCTGTCTCCTTAGGTGAATTTCAGCAGAGATCAAGTGTTGGATTTTCGGAGAATTATTTTTTTTGTTCTTTTTCAATTTCTATGCAGGACACATGCAACTAGCAAGCCAATTTGAAGTTAATTCAATTAAGATATCAAATGATGTCCAAAAAATATGAAAATTGGATAGATGATTAATTATGATAAAAATAAACTACCCTATTGTTTTTGGAATTTTTAGACACTAAATGAATTTACTGTGAATTAAACATGCAGATAGGGTGATTTTCACTAATTAATTCTAAATAAATAACAAATCACATTTTTTTCAGGAAATAAAATTATCCTAGATAGATTTAATCAGAAGGAATCTAGGAAAATTGACAAACCCTAATTTCAATGTGAAATGAATTTATTAAAATTAAAATAAGAAAATCACTCAACAATTTATTCGGGCCTCGATATGTGTGCAAATGACATGAACTTTTTATGCAATGTTAAGTTCACTGTCCTAGAGCTACTGTGAATTTTTGAGGATTTTTGGAATCACAGAAAATTAATTAGAAATTAAAAGGTGTCAATGGGCAAAATATTATACAAATCAACCAATTAATTCATTTAAAAATCTACTGTAATTACAAAAATATGACACGTGGCACAATAGATAGAGGACAAGTTTCTCAACAAAGTGCAACTTTTGGAATTTAAAAATGATTTAAAATGCGACCTAGGGATGCGTGCAAACACAGGGGGTATTTGCAATACAAGAAAAATAAAATTACATAAAACAAATATGCAAACAAGGACTTAAATGTAATTACCTATAATGTTGGGGACTGGTGTGCAAATTCTCCACAGGCACGTGCTCCTCATGTGGGGTCTGCTTCACAGGGACCTTTTTGTAATTTCAAAAAGTCCCGAGGGCCTCTGTGTAAAATTCCCAGGCCGCACGTGCTGCTCACGTGGTCGGCCTAGGCTCGGGCTGCGTACGAGGCTCGGGGCTTGGCTCGGATGCTTCTGGAGGTCTGGAGTGAGGCTCGGTGCAGCCTCGGGTCGTCCGAGCCTAGGGTTGGGGGCGAGGCTCGGTCTTTGTTGACGTGGCGTAATGAAGGCCCTTGGATCAAGATCGATCCAAGGGGTGTCGGTGCTGACGCATGGATCGATCAGAGATCGTCAGATCTACGTTGATCTGACGGCTCCTGGCTACTCCAGATGTCGATGACGTGGAGGGCTAAGCGCCGTTAGATCGGGAAAGATCCAACGGTACCGGTGAAGTGCGGCTGAGTGGCGACGTGGCACGACGTTGACCGTTCGATCGAGGCGATCGAACGGCAGCTGGTGCTTCTCCTTCAACGGGCCTCTACCTCCTGCGGAGGGGATGGCTGGGCTCCGGCGAAGTGGCGTTAGCTCCGCCCGTTCCTCCAGATGTCGATGAAGCTCTCCGAGGTGTCAGAGATATCCCAGTAGGAGCGTGGTGATGCGGCGAAGGCGCTGATGGTCTCAGGAGCTGGATAGGACCGTCGGAGGTTGCTGGCTACGGTGCTCGAGGATGACTCCGGCGAAGCACCGATCAGTGACAAAAGAAGTACCTACAAGGGTCAGAGGAGTACCCGAAGCTCGGGTGTGCACTCGTGGAGGTGGGAGGATGGTTGACGAGGCCTAAGGCGGAGGGAGGTGATCTGGCGACGGTGCTCCGGCCAAGTGGCAGAACTGGAGATCGATGGATGGTGAGATGCGTCGTCGGCGGGCGTGAAGGTGACCGCGAAGTTGAGAGCTCCGACGCGGAGCTCGGCGGAGTAAAATATAGGCGAGAAGGTGACCGTGGGCGGCAAATAAAAAGCGAGAAAAATAAAGCAAAAGTGAGATGAAGATCGATCGGGGATGGAGGCGTTCACTTGGGGTTTGGAGCTCGAGTTTGAGTTCCAGGTCTTCGCTCGAAGGGGCGGTGGGTCCCTGAGCTCAAGCAGCGGCTCGGCGGTGGGGCGCTGCGACTCGGCGGTGGCCGAGGATCTCGCTGGAGAAGATGGTCATCTTCGCTCGAGGATACTTGCAATTCCTGTCACCAATTGGAAGCTCCGAGCTCGGAGTGTCTGTCACGGGTGGCGGATAAGTGCGACGATGGCAGGAGGGCGAGCATTTATAGGTCGAAGGTCTCGGCCAGGCTGATGATGGAGCGGGGTTTAAGGAGTTCGTGGGAAGTCACTCGAGGTCGACGGGGGTAATGGAGTAGCTGGCGAGGATAAGGGATGAGTGGGGGTCATCGTGGAGGTTGTGGTGCTCGTCGACGGTAGAAGGAGCGCGGCTGAAAATAGGAAGGGGGTGCCCCTCCCACAAGGCGGAGAACGTGGGAGAGAGGGGCGCCTGGAGGTGGAAGACAAAGTCCCCACCGTTGGATCTTGTGATCCAACGGTGGTGATCGAAGCGGGATGGAGTGACTGGATGAAGATCTGAACGTGACGATCTGAGGGTTATAGCGTAGCCACGTGTCATGATAAGGGCTCGGCGCGAATGGACGACTAAGATGGGCATCGGGTGTTTTAATCGGATGGCTGGAAGATGATCATGAGAACGACGGTGGAGATGGAAACTTCGGGATGTGATCGAAGGGTGCAGCGAGCGCCACGTGGTGCGCTGAGGAAGAGGCGCGAACGGGCGATTGAGATGAAGCGGGGGCTTGATCAGACGGTTGAGGGAAAAGGGCGTACGTGGAAATATGCCTCTATTTACTCGGGAACAAGGCTCTATTTTTAACTTTTGGAGTGATGAATCACAGATTCATCAACCCCCTATACTTAAACCTTGCTCATCCCCGAGCAACTAAATGAAATGCAAGAGTGAAATGATTTTGGGTTCCATACCAAGGTCATGAACAAAAGTTAAAAATGGAGCTTGACTCGACCTTTAGATTAATTGTGTGGCGGAACCTTATTTGGACCTGAACTTAAGACCTAATAGACTTCAAGTTCCACAAGTCTTCTATTCAAGATGCCTCAATAGTCAGGTCAGAATAAATCCTCAAATGCAAATTTCTGATGACTATGATTCTTACTTGTACTGTGTAAGTGAGATGTAACTCTCCACATTAGAAATGGCTCGGAACCAGCCTCCTCTAACAAGGTAACTCAATAACCCGGTCCAGTAACTCTTTCCTCGAGGAGCGGGGTATTCCCTTCTAAGTTCATGTGCGACCAACTCAAGAGGAGGGGGTAGAGAAAAGAATGGACGGTAGCCAGTGTAGCTACCTATCCCGGGATGCCTGACCAGTGTAGCCAAGTCATCCAGCTGCATTTCTAATATACAGACTCCGACAGGTATTTTATTTTCTCTTGGACCTGTCTGATTTTTTTGGAGTTTTTTTTTCAACAATGGGCAGCATATACATCAGGAGTTTTTCCTCTTGAGTCAGTAGACTATCCCTCTTTTGAAGCATTATTGCAACCCACAGCATCCCGTCCTTAGACGTCAACACTACCAGACTAGGTTGAGATGCACTACCCTCCCTAGAGGAGGACGGATGTTTCCATCCGTGTGCTACTCCAAGCTAAAGGATTCTACCTCCTCATCACCTCATCAATGAAGAGCTACGTGCATAGTGCTTGTTTAAGTTAGGTCATTATCTAAAAGAATCATTTGTGTGCACGAGATATTCTATTTAGACTAATCAAGATGACATGTGAACATAGACTTGCGGACTCGAAGAATTAAGTCACTTGACCTGAGAAATCTTAACTCCAGTTCCTATAAGGTTCCTCTGAAATTAGGTGGATTAAAGTCAAATCAAGTCAATCCTCAATATCTACTCATAACTTGGTTCAGAACCCACTAACTTTTCACTTTGCATATGCAAAGTATGCAGATGAGATGAGATGTCATGCTATGAAAATGCAAGACTCTTTTTCTTTTCTTTAAAAAAAAATTTTTTTTGAATGCAAGGATGATTTGCAAGAGTAAATAAGAAGCCTTTTTTTTGGTATACCTCCTATGTTACAACAATTTATAAGAGTTTAATAAGTATTATACAAATTTTACAATATACAAGTATACATTCTTTTTAAATTTTTACAAAAGGTTTACAAGTATTATACAAAAAATTTTTCTCAATTTTTACCCACCCGTAATTATTGCAAAAATATATACAAAAGTACGCGAAAGTACGAGCTATGGGTAAGTATATATGTAATATATACACGCCCCCCTATACTTAGCGTGTGCTATGTCCTCAGAGCACGAAAGCGACTAAAAAGACATAGCTCGGGCTAAGCGTAGGAGAGCTAAAATAACAAAAAGTATAGAAGTCGTCCCGCCCCCCTATACTTAGGCTCTGGCAGCCTAAGTGTAGAAGAAAGTCAAAGAGTGGGGCGGACGAGGTCAGGAAGAGAAGTGGATGAATATACAATGCGGGCAATGGTCCCCCCTATACTTAGGCTCAGGTCAGCCTAAGTATAGGACAGAAGTGAGTATGAGGACCAATGTGATTTGAGAATGTACAGTGAACAGACTCAGGTGACCCCTCTCCCCTATATTTAGGATCTGGTTATCCTAAGTATAGTCCAAGATAGTGATCTAATGAGGTGGGGATGGGTTACTAGAGTCGCGCGGGATAGAGGATAGGATGTACAAGAAGAATGGTATATACAGATGAGTCGGTCTGAATCTTTCGAGATGCTGCGGATGGCTGGAGCTCACTGCTGCAAGGTCTCATATGCGGCTCGAGGTGTATCTGCTGAATCTGTCTCGCGCATGAATACAATCTCCTCAACATGGACTAACTGCTCATTGGATTCGACGAAGTGCTTCAACAGTTGTCCATTTACTAGGAATGTCGGTGCGTCATCTGCAAGATCTGAGATCTCGACACATCCACTATCATGCACCGTACGGACGACAAATGGGCTCGTCCACTTAGACTTCAACTTGCCTTGGAAAATCTTCAGCCTAGCATTGAACAACCATACCTTCTGTCCAGGAACAAAGGTCTTTCGTCTGATATATCTATCATGCCAACGCTTCACCTTGTCCTTGTACACCAAACTATTGTCGTATGCGCGGTTTCTGACTTCCACAAGCTCATTCAGATCCATGTTTCTCTGTTTCTGTCCCAGGTGCGTGTTCCAGTTGACCTTCTTGATTGCCCATTCTGATTTGTGCACTAACTCTGCGGGCAAATGGCACGGCTTTCCGAATACCATTCGGAATGGGGAGGTGCCTAACGGTGTCTTGTAAGTCGTCCTGTACGCCCAGAGGACTTGATCCAAGATCTGAGACCAGTCCTTCCTGTCCGGGCGGACAAGCTTTTGCAATATGGTTTTCACCTCCCGATTCGACACCTCAGCCATACAATTAGTTTGTGGGTGGTAAGGACTCGCGACACGGTGTTCGATGCCATAGTCCTTCAGGAGTTTCTTCACCTCCTGATTCACAAAGTGGCTACCCCCGTCTGATATCATCATTTTGGGGATCCCGAACCTAGAGATGATGTGCTCTCTGATGAATTTACAGACAGTTCTGCTGTCTGCGGCTCGGGTCAGGATAGCCTCCACCCATCTGGATAGATAATCAACCGCAAGAAGGATATATTCGAACCTGTGCCTAACAGGGAATGGGCCCATGAAATCGATGCCCCAGGCATCAAAGACATCACAAATGATGACCGGCTGCATTGGCATCTCATCCTTGGAACCGACGGTTCCTCCCATTCTCTAGCATGCTGGGCACGACTTCGCGAAGGTGGTGGCATCGCGAAACAGAGTCGGCCAGTAGAAGCCACACTGAAGTACCTTCCATGCAGTCCTCTTCCCGGAGTGGTATCCTCCTGCCTCTAAGCTGTGGCATAAAGAAAGGACACTCTGGTATTCCTCCTGAGGAATACATCGTCTCCAGACACAATCTGGTCCTTCAAAGAAAAGGATCGGATCCTCCCAATGGTAGTGTCTAGCGTCCGACTTCAATCGGTCAATTTGGCTCTGGGGCCAATCTTCGGGAACTTTCTTGGAGACAAGATAATTCACGATATTGGCGTACCATGGGAGTGAGTCAATAACAAAAATCGACTCGTCAGGGAAGGAGTCTCGAATTGGTGAATCCTCGAAAGTATTAAGATCTTCGAGACGAGAAAGATGATCGGCCACTACGTTCTTCTTTCCAGGTTTATCACGGATGTCCAAGTCAAACTCCTGGATAAGTAAAATCCATCGAAGAAGACGCGCCTTCGCGTCCTTCTTCTCCATCAAGTACCGTAGTGCCGTATGGTCAGTGAACACAGTTACCTTGGATCCAATTAGGTGATATCTGAATTTGTCCAAGGCAAACACTACCGCAAGCATTTTCTTTTCCGTAACTGTATAGTTACGCTGAGCGGTGTCAAGCACTTTGCTTGCGTAGTGAATTGCAAACGGGACGCCATCTCTTCATTGTCCCAACACAGCCCCAACAGCATAGTCTGAGGCGTCCGTCATGATCTCAAAAGGTAGAGACCAATCTGGGGCTTGTAGGATGGGTGCGTCCATAATCATTCCTTGCAAAAGCTTAAAGGCCTCAAGACATTTGTGATCAACAATAAACTCCATGTCTTTGCCTAAAAGCTCGGTTAGCGGCCGGGCAATCTTAGAAAAATCCTTAATGAACCTTCGATAAAATCCAACATGCCCGAGGAACGACCGCAACTGCTTAACGTCGGTTGGTGGCTGAAGTCGTCTGATCACATCCACCTTGGCAGGGTCAACCTCCATTCCTCTCTTGGAGATGACATGCCCCAACACTATGCCCTCCATCACCATGAAGTGACTTTTCTCCCAGGAGAGCACCAGATTGACCTCACAACATCTTTTTAGGACTCGGTCCAAATTCCTAAGACAGGAATCGAAGGAATCGCCATGGACCGAGAAGTCATCCATGAAGACTTACAAGAATTCACCGACCATTTTGGCGAATACATCAATCATGCACCTTTGGAAAGTACCTAGAGCATTGCATAACCCAAAAGGCATGCGCCTGAAAGCATAGGTACCAAAGGGGCATGTGAATGTGGTCTTTTCCTGGTCCTCCGGAGCTATGGCTACTTGATTGTAGCCTGAGAACCCATCTAAGAAGCAGAAGAACTCTTTCCCCGCTAGTCTCTCTAAGATCTGATCAATGAACGGCATGGGGAAATGATCATTCTTCGTCGCGGCATTCAAGCGTCTGTAATCCACACAGACACGCCACGACGTGGGCACTCTCGTCACGATCTCCTCTCTGTTCTCATTGGTGGTCGTCTGAATTCCCGACTTTTTCGGGACAACATGGATTGAGGCCACCCACTTAGAGTCGGAGATCGGGTAAATGAAACCCGTGTTGCACCATTTTTCTATCTCCTTCTTCACGACCTCTCGTAAATTTGGATTCAACCAGCGTTGGAATTCACGAGAGGGTTTGGCTTCGTTCCCCAAGTAAATATGGTGCGAACACAGAGCGAGATTTATCCCGTGGAGATCGGAAATGCTCTAGCCTATCGCCTTGCGGTTTTTCTCCAGGATCTCTAGCAAGAGAGATTCCTGATCCTCGGTCAATCGCGAACTGATGATGACCGGAAATTTCTTGTCCTGACCCGCAAGGAAGGCGTATTTTAAGGTTGTGGGTAAGGATTTGAGCTCAGGAATAGTGTGATCGTTTAAGAAGTCTGGCTCAATCTGATCTGGTTCTGTGTTGGAAGTGGCTGGATCGTTTTCTGTGATAGTTGCCACCAAGTTCGGCTCTGGAGTCGGATTGTCAAAGGTCTCCATACAATCGGCAAACGCCTCATCCGACTTGTCATCCTCATCTTCCGATTGTCCTAAAGATGTAAGGACTGACAGGCCCAATTGGGCCTCTACGTCATCGAAGATGTAGGGTGATGCAGGTTCAGAGCTGTACTCGTTCCTGAGAATCTCGCAGGCTGACTTATGCACTGGATCATCTTCGGAGGAGATGGACGCATCGGTGCTGGCTGGGTTCTGTCTCCATGGCTCAACTAAGTCTACATGCTCGCAGTCTGTTCCGGTAGAAGAGTACTCGGTGCTGGATTCTGAATCCGGTCTCTGCCATCTTGTCTGCTTCATTTCGAGTTCCTCATCTCCGCCTGGAGTTTGGAACTGAATTTTCCTGATCTTATAATCAAATAAGGCCCCTGTTGTTCTGAGGAAGGGCCTACCTAGAATGATCTGGGAGTCTCTCCAATTACGAGGGGTTTCCATATCCAGGACAGTGAAGTCCACCGTGTATTCTTGTCCCTCGACTTTGATCACAATGTTCCTCAATTCTCCTTGGAACCTCTTGGTTGATTTATCAGCAAACTGTAGAAGGGCTCTAGATTTCCTAAGAGGTCCGAGATTAAGCCGCTCATAGAGCGCTGTAGGCATCAGATTGATGGAGGAACCATTGTCCAGGAGAGTGCGTGCAAACGTGATGTCATCAACATGACTCACTACATAATGTGCACCCATGTCTCTTCGTTTCCTTGGAAACGAGTTTTTTATTGCACAAGTCGTGGCTAATGATAAAATGTATTTCTCAACACGGCTTTTGGTCTTCCTGCTAACCCTAGTAGGTGCGCATCGCACCTTAAGGTATTTTTGGAATGCAGGGGTCATCTCCACGTACTTGTCAAATGGGATTGTGACCTTGATGTGTTTATTGCAGAACTCTGCCATCTCAGGGTCGTCTTTTTGGATTTTTTTGGTTTTCTTCTTTCCACCCTTGAGATCTCGGGGAAAGGGATTATTGGCTTCAACTCATGTTCGGAAACTGAAAGATTCTCATTAAGATCATGAACTGAGTTTTGTACAGGACTCGGACTCTGACTCTGACTGAAATGAAAATGCTGAGGTGAAACCGGTGATGCTTCTTCCGCGACTGCTGGACGATACTCCTCAGATGGAGGTGCGGGCTCTTCATCGGTTTCGTCGGACTCCATGCGGATGCGAGAATGCTGCTTCGAGGACTCAGATGTCCTCTTCTTCTGTCAGCGATGGTGGTGGTGATGCTCCTCCTCTTCTTCCTCCAAGTTCTCCTCAGGTAGAGTCTCGGAGGCTCCTTCCTTCTGTGCCCGTGCCCGATCAAGTATGGTCACGGTCCTTCCGCTCCTGAGGGACATATGATTTACATTATCGTACGAAAGGATCTCATGTTCAGATAAATAATTATCTGAATAATATACCTGATCTCGAGGTCGGTTATGGCCATGATGTAAGCTGTTCGGGTTGGCCTGAACCTATGCGGGAATTGGGGTCTTTGGCGCCATCTGTTGGTCCTGGGTACGAGAGATCCGATTGATATCAGTTCTCATGTCCAGGTAATCATTCTGCATCTGTTGGACCCTATCACACAGGGTCTGGATCGCCATGGTAAGAGACCCCAATTCGGTGGGCTGGGCGTGCTGCGGTGCAGACGAGGTTCGGTATTGGCCCTGCTGGCCATGCCGATACTGCTGCTGCTGGTGGGACGGTGCTAGGCCCTGCTGATATGTGCGATGCTGCTGCTGGTGCTGCTGAGGCTAGTACACTTGCTCTGGCCTGGACTGAAAGTGCGGTGCGGGGACGGAGCTGGTTGCTTGGTAAGCTGGGGAAGGTCGGTGAGGCTGACCATTCCCCATCCCCGACTGTCTACTGACGGGGTCACAGCTGTACCACAGCCTGTTGATCTCGAACACCTGCGGAGGCTCCTCGTATCCGGTCTCTGCTTGTGGGCGTGCATGCTGGTCATGCTGGGTGTAAGTCTGATCCTCCACCCAGCCACTGTGAGGCCCCGGTGCATGCTCCTGCATAAGATGGACTCGATGCACAGGTGCAGGTGGTGCAGAAGGGGCAGGTAGCTTCATCTTGGCTACCTTCTCAGTGAGTTCCTCCACTTGCTTCGGTAGACGCGAGAGAGACTCAAGGTCAGTGACCCTCTTGTGGCTCTGCTCGACCATGGTAAGCTTGTCAGCAATCATCCCCATGCTGGGGATGAGGTCCTCGGTCAGATCCGCTACAATCCTTCGGGTTGTCTCATTGGATAGGATTGAGGGAGACAACGTGTAGGCACTGGTGGCCTGTGACCTGCCGGTTTCTGCCATCTGCTCCAAGATCTTCCATACCGCGTGCTCATTTTTGTTCAGATAGCTTCCTCCACAGGCGGCACTGACTAACCCCTGCATCTCTGGGGTTAGACCACAGAACAAGGTCTGGACTAAGATCGCCTTCGAAATGCCATGGCAGGGGCATTTCTGCACTAAGTCATTGAACCTATCCCATGCATCGTGGAAGGGTTCACTAGGTCCTTGGGAGAAACTGGCGATCTTTGTTCTCATTTGATCAGTCCTACTGAGAGGGTAGAACTTTTTCAGGAAGAGGTCCTTGAACTGCATCCAGGTAGTACATATCACCCCTAAGTTCTTCAGCTAATGAGCAGCCTTATCTCCTAAGGCAAAAGGGGTGGCCTTCAGTCGAATATAATCTTGGCCAACATTGGGATGGCTAAGATTGTTGCACACCAGCTCAAAGTCACGGAGGAAAGTGTACGGTTCTTCATTTATGTCTCTGTTGAACTTCGGAAGCAGACTAAGGAAGTGGGGCTTCAGCTCAAATGCTTGGGCGGGAACCGCTGGTGCTAACCAATTCTGAATCTCGTTCTCCACCGGGTTGTAGGTATCGACCATTGGTCGGTCGATTCCTCCAGCTACTATAATCTGTCCCATCTGTGCCGTGAGATTTGCATTCTTCTATTCGGCTTCGGCAAGACGAGCAAGAATCTGTCGTATTTGTTCCTCATCCGGTGGCATCTTTGGCGGCATCTTGTCCTCTAGTCCTGGGTGGGAAATAAGATCGGTGTCAGAGGACAAATCAAGGAAGGGATTACCGAGGCAATGGTCTTCCTCGGTAATCTCAGAGGAGATGAAAGGGTTGGTTTGAGAGTAACCACCCTGGGTGATAGGGAACCAGGACTCAAGAGGGTCATGAGTCCTGGGTGGTCCAAGGTGCGCTTGGGCCGATGAAGATGAGTTACTTGGGGGACTCATAGAGAGATCGTTAAATAATGCATCGAGATCTCCCCAGTTGCTCATCTTGATATGGCGAGAAGAAGATAGGATTTTACTCCTACCTGAAGCAAACAAATCAATCCAAGACCCAGGGTTCACACTCAACACAGTGAAGGACTCGAAATCGAGTCCAATTAATCTTGTGGTTTTTAAGTGTGATTTTTCAAGCAAAAATAGCAAGGATTACGCGGCCTATAGGGAAGTCGGCTCAGAGCCAGATGCATCTTCTTTGTTTAACCTGTCGCCTAAGATACCGCCGGTCCTTCCTTTCTTCGCTCCTATCCCAAGTCGATGGATTCAATGACCACACCCCTATCTACCTGCAAGCAGGCGGAGGCTGACAAGGCCAGAACTTCACCCCGGGGGGTTACTGGCAACTTGTCGCAAAGTACCGCAATTTCGCCCCTATCTACCTGAGACTGGCGGAGGCTACTTGGTACTAGTCAATGAATCTGAAATTATTCGACTTGTGATATTTGCTAAGATCAGTCAGAACGTGATATGGAAGGTGGGGATTTGGGCTCTGCCTTAAGGTGTTCACACACACTCAAGTGCCCTCACTCAGCCTGAAAACAAGGTCGGGGATTAATCTCCCGCAAACAATTTTCAAATCTTATTCCTTTTTTTGGTCAATAATGTTAAGCAGTCCCGATTTTAAGTTAAGTTCTCACTGATTAAGTCAACCACACAGCACGCCTATCGGACAATCCCAATTTCCATTTAATTAAATGTGAAAATCAGAGGGGGAAATCGAGAAAAGCTAATGCAAGATAAAACAATGATGCTATGCCGAGTTCAGGAGACTTACAGTGATCCCTTCGCTTTTTTATACAGGATGCAAAACAGAATTGAAAACTTTATCTAAATGCAAATGCAGGCGATGAAAGCCGCTCCTAGACAGGCAGTTCTATTAGCGTGAAGAACAGGTTAATTTGGCTAAGTACTGCGGTCTAAGTGCGTCTTTTAAGTGAGTTGTGTAGTCCTAATGATTACGAGCACAAGCAATTCCTAGATTGGCTCGGGGAGCCGCTAGTGCAAGCTAATTTACATTCATCCACACAGCACACGGGACACAGTTCCACTATACTTACACGCGTGAGATCACAAACGGGAACCGCTGGAAAAGATGCGAAAAAGAAATAAAATAAACAAAAATTACAATGCCTCTCTATTCACTCAATTAAAATGCTCGATCGTCGAAGCATCTTCGACTCCTCGCGTTCCTCGCATAGAAAAAGAGTGGGGGTCAGAGAGTGACTCAAAAATAAAATGATGCAAAGAAATAAAAGAGAGAAAATAATTATAAGAAAACCGGGGGTCAGACTACCCGGGGAAAGAAAATCAAACATAGAGAATATCACTAAAAATCAACATAAGCCGTGCCTCCCCGGCAACGGCGCCATTTTGATAACTGCCCCGCACCCTTAGTTAATTCGAGCAAATTAATTCTCCAAATTAAGTTAAAGTTGTTCGTTGCAGTCGGATACGAGGGGCTAATCAAAAACCACTTAAATTAGATTAAGTCAATTTTAAGCGGCAATTTTTTTACTTGGTGGAATTCCAAGGTCGAACTCAGGGAGGCATCTGTCTCCTTAGGTGAATTTCAGCAGAGATCAAGTGTTGGATTTTCGGAGAATTATTTTTTTTCTTTTTCAATTTCTATGCAGGACACATGCAACTGGCAAGCCAATTTGAAGTTAATTCAATTAAGATATCAAATGACGTCCAAAAAATCTGAAAATTGGCCAGATGATTAATTATGATAAAAATGAACTACCCTATTTTTTTTGGAATTTTTAGACACTAAATGAATTTACTGTGAATTAAACATGCAGACAGGGTGATTTTCACTAATTAATTTTTAATAAATAACAAATCACATTTTTTTCAAGAAATAAAATTATCCTAGATAGATTTAATCAGAAGGAATCTAGGAAAATTGGCAAACCCTACTTTAATGTGAAATGAATTTATTAAAATTAAAATAAGAAAATCACTCAACAATTTATTCAGGCCTCGATATGTGTGCAAATGACATGAAATTTTTATGCAATGTTAAGTTCACTGTCCTAGAGCTACTACGAATTTTTGAGGATTTTTGGAATCACAGAAAATTAATTAAAAATTAAAAAGTGTCACTGGGCAAAATATTATACAAATCAACCAATTAATTCATTTAAAAATCTACTGTAATTACAAAAATATGACACGTGGCACAATAGATAGAGGACAAGTTTCTCAACAAAGTGCAACTTTTGGAATTTAAAAATGATTTAAAATGCGACCTAGGGATGCGTGCAAACACAGGGGGGTATTTGCAATACAAGAAAAATAAAATTACATAAAACAAATATGCAAACAGGGACTTAAATGCAATTACCTATAATGATGGGGACTGGTGTGCAAATTCTCCATAAGCACGTGCTCCTCACGTAGGGTCTGCTTCACAAGGACCTTTTGTAATTTCAAAAAGTCCCGAGGGCCTCTATGTAAAATTCACAGGCCGCACGTGCTGCTCACGTGGTCGGCCTAGGCTCGGGCTGCGTACGAGGCTCGGGGCTCGGCTCGGATGCTTCTGGAGGTCTGGAGTGAGGCTGCCTCAGGTCGTCCGAGCCTAGGGTTGGGGGCGAGGCTCGGTCTTTGTTGACGTGGCGTAATGAAGGCCCTTGGATCAAGATTAATCCAAGGGGTGTCGGTGCTGACACGTGGCTCGATCAGAGATCGTCGGATCTATGTTGATCCGACGGCTCCTGGCTGCTCCAGATGTCGATGACGTGGAGGGCTAAGCGCTGTTAGATCGGGAAAGATCCAACGGTACCGGTGAAGTGCGGCTGAGTGGCGACGTGGCACGACGTTGACCGTTCGATCGAGGCGATCGAACGGCAGCTGGTGCTTCTCCTTCAACGGGCCTCCGCCTCCTGCGGAGGGGATGGCTGGGCTCCGACGAAGTGGCGTTAGCTCCGCCCGTTCCTCCAGATGCCGATGAAGCTCTCCGAGGTGTCAGAGATATCCCACTAGAAGCGTGGCGATGCGGCGAAGGCGCTGATGGTCTCAGGAGATGGATAGGGTCGTCGGAGGTTGCTGGCGACGGTGCTCGAGGACGACTCCGGCGAAGCTCCAATCAGTGACAAAAGAAGTACCTGCAAGGGTCAGAGGAGTACCCAAAGCTCGGGTGTGCACTCGTTGAGGTGGGAGGATGGTTGACGAGGCCTAAGGCCGAGGGAGGTGATCTGGCGACGGTGCTCCAGCCAAGTGGCGGAGCTAGAGATCGATGGATGGTGAGATGCGTCGTCGGCGGGCGTGAAGGTGACCGCGAAGATGAGAGCTCCGACGCGGAGCTCGGCGGAGTGAAATAGAGGCGAGAAGGTGACCGTGGGCGGCGAATAAAAAGCGAGAAAAACGGAGCAAAAGTGAGATGAAGATCGATCGGGGATGGAGGCATTCACCTGGGGTTTGGAGCTCGAGTTTGAGTTCCAGGTCTTCGCTCAAAGGGGCGGTGGGTCCCTGAGCACAAGCAGCGGCTCGGCGGTGGGGCGCTGCGACTCCGCGATGGCCTAGGATCTCGCCGGAGAAGATGGTCGTCTTCGCTCGAGGATACTTGCAATTCCTATCACCAATTGGAAGCTCCGAGCTCGGAGTGTCTCTCACGGGTGGCTGATAAGTGCGACGATGGTCGGAGGGCGAGCATTTATAGGTCGAAGGTCTCGGCCAGGCTGATGATGGAGCGGGGTTTAAGGAGTTCGTGGGAAGTCGCTCGAGGTCGACGGGGGTAATGGAGTAGCTGGCGAGGATAAGGGATGAGTGGGGGTCATCGTGGAGGTTGTGGTGCTCATCGACGGTGGAAGGAGCGCGGCTGAAAATAGGAAGGGGGTGCCCCTCCCGCGAGGCGGAGAACGTGGGAGAGAGGGGCGCCTGGAGGTGGAAGAAAAAGTCCCCACCGTTGGATCTTGTGATCCAATGGTGGTGATCGAAGCGGGTTGGAGCGGCTGGATGAAGATCTGAACGTGACGATCTGAGGGTTATAGCGTAGCCACGTGTCATGATAAGGGCTCGGCGTAAATGGACGGCTAAGATGGGTATTGGGTGTTTTAATCGGGTGGCTGGAAGATGATCATGAGAACGACGGCGGAGATGGAAACTTCGGGATGTGATCGAAGGGCGCAGCGAGCGCCACGTGGTGCGCTGAGGAAGAGGCGCGAACGGGCGATTGAGATGAAGCGGGGGCTTGATCAGACGATTGAGAGAAAAGGGCGTACGTGGAAGCGGCTAGGCCGTTGGATCTGGAAGACCATCCAACGACTGAGAGATGCGGCGGTCTGGGCAAGTGGAGCGGGCCGCGTGGCGCAACCAGAGGGCGCCACGTGGCTTGCTGTGGTTGGCTGGACAAAGAAGTAAGGTTAGAGAGAAGAGGAGGCCGAATTTGGAAAACTCAAAACATGAAAGTTGTGGATCTCGATGAGATCTATAAGTTTCTTGTTGTCCAAAGATGGAGATGAGATCAAATATGATACATAAATACAACAATACAAATATACATACATGTAGTATACAAAGAGGCCCAAAAACCCAACTTTCTCATACGAGCTCCAAATTGGATGAAATTAGTCTCATTTTAAAGGTCTTTTAATGTGTATTATTCTAAGAGTGAGTAGACCTATTTTGGAGTTTGTATGAGGGATCTATGTGTATTTGATGGTCCAGGGGTTCTAGGGCTTTATTGGCTAATTTACAAGGGGGATTTCTGGCTTTCTTCCCTATATTATTAACTAAGGAGTACATATTATAAGGAAGAGGTTATTTTGGTAAGTGGATATTTTACAAGGGATTTTGGCTTCTTATTTAAATGCAAATGGACTGCTAAAATGCATGTATTATGTATGCATGCATGAATGCTATTTATGCATTATAAAGGGAAATATGCCTCTATTTACTCGGGAACAAGGCTCTATTTTTAACTTTTGGAGTGATGAATCACAGATTCATCAATGCACACCAGCACGCCGGTGTATAGACCTTGATTAGGTCATCAACCTATTGGTCTGCCAAATGTACATACTCAGACATATAGCAACACATTTGTCTCTGGTCAGAGGATGCGTGCCTATATCGTGACAACATACAACATAGGACTTTGGTTATTTCGATCTCGTTAAGTCAACATTTTGACCTAACTTATCTAACACCTCTGAATCTCTATTCCTATGAAGAGGACCTACATCAAGAGGTTGGTTAGATATCAGCCTTTAGAGAAAGGATTGACATCTCCTTCTCAAGCTAGAGATCATCTCTTAATAATCATTTGATGGTTCTTCATGAGTCCTCAATCTAACTCTTTAGATATTCATCCAAGCACCAGCCTCTATGATTCAATAATTGAATCAACAGCTGTATGATCATTAAGATGGCCATGGTACATAACCCTAATTGTACTAAGGGACCTATTATGCAAATTAGTTATTCTTCATTTCAGATCAGGGAATGATATTTGCAATAACATTTATTGCATAATGGCTCGTTGTGGGCTCGCATGTCCAACAATCTCCCACTAGTCTAAAGAGCCATTAATGGGCTAATCTTTAAACCCGCACACATGTGACAATCATAGGTTATTTAGAAAAATAGGTAGGTAAGTTGATCAGTCAAAGACTACACAGTCCTTTTATGGCACTTGCATATCCCCCAGTAACAGTGCTCGCATCCAATGTGAATGTTGCATTTTATTAACCAATACTCAATTTTATCAGTTATAGTGTCCTTGACACTACAACTCAATTATTATAACCAGTATTTCCATTATCCTTATCAGAATACTCTTATTCCTGGAGATCTCTATCTCCTAAGGTATCCGCAGTTAAGACCTTTTAGATCTCCATCTATAAAGCCTTAATTTCTTAAAGATAAGACTTAGAGATCACTATCCCGAACATCTTGTCTTTTTTGAAGATATTGTTGTTACTGCAATCAAGTGTTTTATCTCCTTAGTAGGATTAGTAATAGTTTACTACTCCCACTGCATGGCACACATCTATCTTTTGTGCACATCCAGCATACACCGTGCTTCCCAAAACTGATGCACTAGGGCATATAGCTTTGGTATTCACATCCTCAACTCTTTGAGTGCTATCCCTTTAGATAGGTCAGTACGATATCTTAAGGAAAAGAAGTCTTTCTTGGAATTTTCCAAAAAATGGAACATGTCCAATGTGTACAACTAATGTGACGGTCCTAATACCCTCTTTTCTTTGCTTCTGAATAACTTCAGAACTAAGATCTAAGAGGTATCCTTAAGATCATATCTCAAGGTATGGAATAACCAGACTATAAAACATTTATTTTTATTATTATATCATTCAAAATGATTAAGATATCATCTACATTTAGCACGATGAACACAGTGACACTCTCACTAAGCTTCACAGGGTTCATCAAGATTCTATCTAAAATCATAACATTTATAATTTCATCAAATCTGATGTTCCAACTACAAGAAACTTATTTGAGTCCATGGATGGAGTTTCTTAAGCTTGCACATCTTGCTTTCCTCAATCATGAAGCCCTGGGTCTTCTTCATATAAATATCCTCAGCGATGTATTCATAGAGGAATGCAATCTTGACTCACATCTTGAAGATATCAATGTTAAATTGTATAGCTATAGTTAGAAATATATTGATGGATTAAGCATGGTCACTAGAGAGCGAGTCTCATCACAAGCGATGTCTTCTCTTCGGTGTATATCTTGTGGATACGAACGTGCTTTGAAGATCTCTACCATCTCAGCAGGTTCCCTTTTCTCTTGAAGATCCATTTACACTTAACGGGTCCAATCCTTATAGGTGGATCCACGAGGGACCATATACAACACTTGTATATGAAGTCTACCTTAGATATTTATTGCTAACATCCATATTTCCATGATATGATCTTCAGAAGATTCATCACATGAAGTTCGATCATTGTCAGATTTCTCTGACACATGGAATCCATCATCAAACTCATTTAAAGAGGTATTAGTGTTTCATTTTTAATTGTCCTTTTAGTTTCTGATTTCAGGAGCCTCAATATCTTCTCAAGATTCAATGAGTTCCTTTACTTCATTTTCATCTTGATTCTCAAGAGTCTCAACCTCTAAGAATCATATTCTTAGAGATGAAGTCTTTTAAGAATCTCAAGGTCATAAATTAGGTATCCAATACCATCCTTTATTTTCCTAATGAAGTAGCACTCTCTTGTGCTAGATTCCATATTACTTACATGGAATCTCATTAAGGATATATATATATATATATATATTGTAGTCTCTACTACATATATACCTTGGAAACTAAGAGGTAATTATGATAATATTCGTCATTGATCAAATCATGTCACACATGATCCAATTGTATATCCCTACAATTCTCTTGAGTCTAGGTATATTAGGAGGAGCGAGATAGGAATGATATTCATATCTCCATAAGGTATTCTTTGAATTCATCTAATAGGTACTTGATACCAAGGTTAGATCAAATTCATTTCATCTTCCTTAAAACTTGGTTATAAACCAAAATTGTGACATCTTTGAACATTTAAAGGTTTCTAAGGTGAAGTGAAGAAATCTCATATCACAAATAATCATTGAATGATATCATATATCATTAATGTTTATTATGATATAGATGATCCACACATCAATATGTATGAGATCTTCAATACCCTAACATCTTACACCATTCTCAGAGAAGGGTGTATTGGACATTTTTACTTTGAATACAATATTCACAAGTATGTAAGACTTGAAATTTTAGACAAGCTAAAGTTTCATATCTTACTAGTCTACTGATCTCATCAACAGACATATGTCCAAGGCTTGATGTCAGATCATTATCAAATGATCTTCATACTCCTATTGATCTTTAAAGTTTTGATTTTCAGGATCAGAAATGCTAATGAATAATTCATTAATTTCTAATTTGGTAGAGCTCTCCATATGTCAGACTACTATCTGAAATATATCCATTACAACTGTTTATGATAAGTCTATTCCAGAATTCATGTTTATTCCCAACATTTAGAAATAAACAATGAGTGTATTCTAATATCTAGGTCATAGATACATTCTCTAAGACTAAGGTCTCTCACACTGAAATCATGAAGTCTATCAATCCAATAGAGATTGTTGCAACAATTGCATCAATATCCATGTGGATGACAATTAAACCATAAGATCAAATTTTCTAGTCTTTTAAAACATATGCAACCAATTGTAAGTGTTACTAGAAGATACAATTATTAGACTTTGATCTAATCAAATAAGAAAGTCAATTTCAATGATTAAAAGTAGATTATTCCGATGCACTATTCGAGTCATTCTCTAAGGATCCTAGATAGACTGGATAGTCACACTATCAATACATCGGCTTATTGCAGTATTGGCATTCATCCAACTATTTTGATGTCATATGGAAGTCACAAAAGTACGGTCAACTCTTTCACTTTCCTTCCAACTTGGGTCCAACCCATACTTCTATTGCACTCCTTTCATCCATAAACAACCATTGCTTAAGATAAAGGATCTCTTATGTTAAATTTAAAATAAGAGTACTTCAACATTTATACGTGCTTCATTTAATTCATACAATATGAATATTATGAAGTTTCATGAATGACAAGAGTATAGATAGTAGAATGATGACACTCATCATTTCTAAATACATCTTAACACTTAAAGACTTAGGTTGAGGTAGGTACTCAAACATTTTGAATACATCATCTCTTATGGAGCCACCATTCTGCATGATGCAGTGATCCATGTCATTCATGATTAAATGTCAGGAGCACATATGTATGCCAAAACATCTTCTTCGAGTTTTATAAGGATTGTTTGACAATTACGATCATAATCAACATGTCACTTCCAAAGTACATTCGATGAGAGATCAAGACTATTGAGACATACAAACCCTAGGTTGTAGACCTATTGTCTATTTAATTGTCATTCCTCGTTATTATGAGGAAACTTGCACATTGCAACCACATACAATATGTGTCCAATCGCAAGTACAATATCTTGATCATGGATCTAATCCATGATATTTTACTGGTTATTATTAAGTATAGTATTGAGTGGATTTAATAAAGGATTATCTAAAATAAGAAATTTGCATAAATGTATATAAATGTATGTTTTACTTTGATTTAGGAATTTTATATCAAAGTTGTCTTGACTTGTCGACATTGAAAGTCCATTCCCTTAATCACTTTCAATGTAAGAGATATACTTACCATTATATCTTAAGCAAGATCTGGGATATCCTTCCTTATATTTGTCACATCCCAATAATATGAGAACCTGTAACTCGGATGAAAAGAAGCAGGAGCTCATTCCACCTTTCAAGTCCAACTTGCATTCCCAATTCAATCTTTAATACCCGGGCCCACCACCCCTAAGGTGATGTTGATCCATCATTGATTGAACCAACCGTCAACAAGAATACAACTCGCTATGCGTAATCCAATATGGGCCCAATAATATGAGGACTCCATATTGGGATCACTACGCATACGTCTTTACTCTTTTGAGAAACAAAGAGCTCGATCCAGATGCGCTTGTATGCAGGAGCTGTCACTTTAGACAAGCGTCTCCTACATACAATCCCTGAAGACGAAACCCTTCGCCTTGACGAGAGACCATGGATGTCACTTATGTGATCCTCTACCTCATATTCAAATTCTAATTAATTAGTATGAATCGTATTCATTATGATTAATTCCTCCAAGGGAAATATAACTCTTTTCATAATAGAGTGTTTTAATTTTAATTGGATTCCAATCAATCTAATCACATTAAATCAATGATCCAATTAATATCCAACAAACATTCTTTATTGTTACTTGAAATATGGTATTATCTCAAATACGTATTATTTTGAATTTTAATAACTAAAAATACATCATGATCTCTCCAGCATTACCCTTTCCCTAACCATTGTCATGGCCAGTACCGATGGGAGTGGGACAGGCCGCACACGGTGCAACCTGCTACCCCAATGCTCCCCAACTAGACACCATATCCGCATCGCGAAAGGATAATGTCAAATTGATAATCGATTTTTCAACCAAAGGTATATCATATAGTAATAATCAAAATCATTTTGATTATAAGAAAATTTGCTAAACAAATTCCCAATACTATTCAAGCAAGTTTGTTTGTTGGAAAGAAGATCATGTAACCATATGTGATCTAGATCATATCTAATCAGTTATTGGTCAAGGCAATGCCATTTAAGGAAATAATTGGCAATTAAATATTTCTCAAATATTTATCCATAATTATTTAAGGAAATTAACCATTAATTTCACTAATTGATTACATGATAATCATAAGGTTCTCGATTAGGAATGTAATTTCCAGCAGTGACCTTTACTAACTAAAATTAGCATATCTCAATCAATTTAAATCCAAATTATGCAAAATAAGTTTCCAAAGTTTGCTAATATGATTTATAACAGAACTCGAGTGATTTTCACGCATTTCTAGGTGTTTTAAAATCATAATTAACTCCTTAAATACGTCAAGATTTGCAATCCCCGAAACAATGGATACATGTTCACTAAATTGATCATAACTTAAGAAACGGATTTCAAATCACACAAACTCAAATCCCACGACTTACTTATTTAATGGAGAACATAATCTAAGTAATAATTTCTGTTTAAACATTTAAACAGGGACGAAAATAATCACAAAACAGGGCTGCGTGAAACAAATGTGATAAAATTTTCACAAACCCTAATAAACCAAGTCATCCTAGGTTTATGGATTGTATCTGAAATCTTCGACCTATGGATCGAATACCACTTGAAGCATATGTTAAGATCCTTAAGTGCATTGCGGAAGCGTAAAGATCGCATCATATGTGATCGGGAGCAACTAGTCGCACTAGTTGCTCGAGGCAACGGAATTTAAAATTTTTAATGTGATGAAACCACATGATCCAAGAACACTTCTCGGATCGTTTCATCTAAACCACGAACAAGTATTAGGGTCACCTCTTGAAGCATAATTACGATCGAGTCTCTAAACAAAGAGACCTCCTGTCTCAAGTCTGATCTGACGTGCTTGCGAGCACATTGATGAAACGTGTGCTCCTCATAATCCATGTTGATGATCCAAGCGACGAGTCTCCAGATCTCGTCACACGAGATATGACGTATTATTCATGAGCGAGGCGTACCAGAGGAGACGGAGATCCACGAGCAAACAATCCAGCAGCATAACGATGATGTTACAGTGATGGCGACTCTCTCTAGGGCTCCATGGTAGACGACCACTATGAGAGAGAGAGGACATGTAGCGAATGAGAGAGAGAGAGAGAGCATATGTTATTCTTGTGTTGTTGTTGTTGTAACTTTGAAGTGCAAGGAATGCATGTTCTTATATAGGGTTTTGGGAGTCCATGAATCACAATCCATGGACTACACAAAATCAATGGATGAGATTGATTTGTGCTTCTTTCGACCAAGATTTTGTTGTAAAAACACAACAATAATTAATTTAATTTAGATTAAATATATATTGATAAATCAATATAAATTAATTCTAAAATTAAATCAATCACATATGGAGATATTGGAATGGAGATTACACCATCCCATGTAATAGAGTGGACGGCCACCCTTTCCTTATAGGATTTCGTGGCCGTCCACCCTTCCAACATGGAAGGTGGAATCTCATGCAATCTCATGAGATTGCATTATTCCTTGGAAATCTCCAAGATTTACAACAACACTTGTTGTAAATTATTCAACAAAAATAATACATAATTATTTTGTGTATATTGCAGCCTTGCCACTGGAAATTTGTGAATCACATTCACAATCCAAAATAAGATGTAAATTACATTTTCAATTAATTGTCCAATGTGAATCCAATTCACATCAACATTTAATTTGTAAATGTTATTTACAAATAGCTCTCTTCTTAATATTATAAATCACATTTATAATATATATGATTAATATGGATAGTGATATCCACATTATTCATATCCATGATAATTAGATCACATTTAATCATCTTAGATATCTATTCTCATGTACCCAAATAATATGAATCTCATTCACATTATTTAAAGCTTTAATAATTAAATCACATTTAATTATCTTAGATAAATCGCCTTATAATATGAATCAAATTCATATTATTCATGATAATTAAATCACATTTAATTATCCATTTTCTCAATGCTCGAATATATATATATATATCAACGATGAAATTATCCATGAACTCTTTCAAGGATAATATGTTTTCTCTACGGATACTTGGAGATAAGAACAGGGCGATCGTATTGTTCCACATATAGTGACTTGGATATTGAGATCACATCTCAAATCGAGATCTTGCGGACCTCCCATAGATGCTTGATTAAATCAAGGCCGTAGATCCAATCTTCTCATTACATCTAATTCACATTCTGATCATTGTCCAATACTTGGACCAAGATTAAATCACTTATCTACTGAGAGGAGTCACTAAAATCCAGACCCGTTTCTTCACTTCTTAGGAATGGAAGTGGCATGGTTATATAATCATTTATGATCACTTCACCCTTAGGCATTCATAATACCTGTACATCCTACAAACTGGAAGACCTAGATTAATCCCAAAGTGTTAGATCAATTTTACATTGTCTACTGCAGGGCTATATCCTTAAGTTTCTCATTTGATTATTGAGTTGGTATCGATCATATACTTTCCAAAAGCATACAAGGTGTTGGTCATATACTTTCCAAAAGCATATATCAAACCTACAAAACGCTTCCAAAGCGAGACAACAGTGCACGGAATTTGATTCTTCCCAATATCTCATGAGTGAGTTTATATCTTCCGGTTCAACAATGAACCTATATGATCCCTTTGAGAGATCATATTACTCATATGCCCTTGCATGCACACCATCACGTCGGTGTATAGACCTTGATTAGGTCATCAACCTATTGGTCTGCCAAATGTACATACTCAAACATATAACAAGACATCTATCTCTGGTCAGAGGATGCGTGCCTATATCGTGACAGCATACAACATAGGACTTTGGTTATCTCGATCTCGTTAAGTCAACACTTTGACTAACTTATCTAACACATATGAATCTCTATTCCTATGCAGAGGACCTACATCAAGAGATCGGTTAGATATCATCCTTTAGAGAAAGGATTGCCATCTCCTTATCAGGTTAGAGATCATCTCTTAATAATCATTTGATGGTGCTTGATGAGTCCTCAATCTAACTCTTAAGATATTCATCCAAGCACCAGCCTCTATGATTCAATAATTGAATCAACAACCGTATGGTCATTAAGATGGCCATGGTACATAACCCTAATTGTACTAAGGGACCTATTATGCAAATTAGTTATTCTTCATTTTAGATCAGGGAATGATATTTGTAATAACATTTATTGCATAATGGCTTGCTGTGGGCTCGCATGTCCAACACTTTTAAGTGGCTAAGTTATCCATAGATAAATAACTCGAGTTCATTGAATAATTGATTGACTCGATCTATCGAAAATCCTGATCCGCCATCCTCGCTTCTTATCTCCCACAAGGTTATTATTCCAACGAGCATCAACCTCGAGATGACATATGCGGCCCACTTAATGCCTCTACCTCAAGGCTATGCCCCTCCTCCTACACAAAGTAGTAGGATGACCGCTCCCAAGTGGGTTGCACTCTCTACCATCCGACCTCAACTAGTGTACATGTGATAGAGGTCTACTCGCTCACCGCCACTTGAAGTGCATGCTAGTGTCACCTCTTTGCTCTCCCACTATTGCTTCCATCCGTTAGCCATGTATGTTTCCACCGCATGAGGGCTCATGGGTGAAATCAAAGCCCTTTTAAAATTTTCATTTTTTTGTTAATATTAGGAACCCGACATATCGGGTGCTACCTCATACACTACAACCCCACTACGGTTGGGGTGCTCGACTACGTAGGCTTGCGATATCACCTATTACTATTGTACTTTAATCAAGAATTTGCACGTATTAATTAGCAACATCTTATGTATTAAAATCAATAATACACTAATGATGAGGATCTAACACACTTTTGATGACTTGATTTCACATGAATGTTTTGTTGAATGATTCCACATATCCTGAGGGTATCCGTTACCCATACATATAGCTCAGGTATGCATTAGAATTGGGTACCTTGAAGGTTATGTAGAAAATCTTAAGTGCATCATGAAAGCGTGAAGATCACGTCATATGTGATCGGGAGCGACTAGTCGTACTAGTTGCTCGGGATAGTGGAATTTAAAATTTTAAAGCTATGAGATCGCATGATCTAAGAACACTTCTCGAATCATTTCATCTAAACCACGTAGAAGATATATGAATACATCTTGAAGTGTGGTTACGATCAAAATCTCTAAATGAGGAGACCCTTACGAACGTGTTAATGAGATGTGTCCTTCTAACAATCCAAGATGTTGATCCAACTGACGGATCTTCTGATTTTGTCACACAAAATCTGAGGTCTTTTTTGTGTACTAGAAGCATCGAGGAAGATGAAAATCCATGCGTGGTCGAAGCGGCAGCACGACGGCGTAGTTATGACGGCGATCCTCTCTAGGTCACAAAGTGGATGGCCACTTAGAGAGATATGGGCATATATGATGATAAGAAAGAGAGAGAGAGAGAGAGAGAGAGAGAGCTTGTTAATTCTATGATGTCAAAAAAGAGCTAGGGTTGCCTCTTCTTTTATAATATTTTGAGAGTCCATGGATCTCAATTCGTGGATAACATAAATCCAATGGTTGAGATTGATTTGTGTTTCTTTCTATGGCCACGATTTTGTTGCAAAAACACAACAATTAATTTAATTAAATGTATATTGAATAAATCATCAATATAAATTAATTCAATCAAATTAATATACCATGAAGATTAGGAAGGATGCAAGCCTACTTCCAATTAAGGGGGGACAACCACCTTACCTCCTAAATCAAGAGTGGTTGTCCACCCTTCTTATATCGAAGGGAGGCTCATCATTCCAATTATATGAGATCTTATATCGCATGTAATCATTCATTGTATATAACAACTTTTATTGTGTATTATTTCACAAAAATAATTCCAAATTATTTTGTGAAATATCAATCATGTCATTGGAAATTTGTGAATCATATTCACAATCCAACATAAAATCTAAATTACATTTTCAATTAATTGTCCAATGTGAATCTGATTCACATCAACATTAAATTGTAAATGTTATTTAAAAATAGCTTTATCTTATATATTATCAATAACATTTATAATATATAATATTAATATGGATAATGCTATCCACATTATTCATATCCATGATAACTAAATAACATTTAATTATATTGGATCATCATTCTCGCGCATCTAAATAATATAAATCAAATTCACATTATTCATGATAATTAAATCTCATTTAATCATACATTTCTCAATGCTTGGATATACATTACATTAACGGAATTATTCTTGAACTCTTTCAAGAATAATGTGCTTTCTCCGCGAATACTTGGAGATAAGTACATGACGATTGTATGTTCCATATATAGTGACTTGGATATTGAGATCATATCTCAAATCTAGATCTCGGAGACCTCTCATAGATGCTTGATTAAATCAAAGCTCTAAATCCAATCTTCTCACTACATCTGAATCACATTCAGATCAATGTCCAACATTTGGACTAAGATTAGATCACTTCTTTACTGAGAGGAGTCACTAAAATCCAGACATGTTTCATCACTCCCCCGGAATGGAAGCGTCATGATTATACAATCATTTATTGATCAGATCACCCTCCAGTATTCCTAATACCCGTGCATCCTACATACTAGAAAACCTAGAATAAATCCTAAGATTTAGATCAATTTAATATTATCTTCTTCAGAGTTTTATCATTAAGTTTCTCATTTGATCATTGGGAGTTGGTATCGATCATATACTTTTCAAAAGCAAATATCATACCCAACGCATATATCAAACCTACAAATTCAATCAAGCTTCCAAAGCGAGACGATCGTACACGGAATTTGATCTCAATATCTCATGAGTGAGCTCATGTCTTCCGATTCAGTAATGAACCCGTGTGATCCCTTTAAGAGATCGTATTACTCATATGCCCTTGTATGCATACCAGCTTGCCGGTGTATATACCTTGATTAGATCATCAACCTATCGGTTTGCCAAATGTACATACTCAGACACATAGTAACACATATGTCTCTAGTCAAAGGATGTGTGCCTATATCGTGACAATATATGACTAGGTCTTGGTTATCTCGATCTCGTTAAGTCAACTCTTTGACCTAACTTATTTAACACCTTCGAATCTCTATTCCTATGTAGAGGACCTACATCAAGAGATCGATCGGATATCGACCTATATAGAAGAATTGTCATCTTCCTCTTAGGCTAGAGATCCTCTCTTAACAATCACTTAATAGTACTTGATGAGTCCTCAATCTAGCTCTTTAGATATCATACAAGCACTAGCCTCTATAATTCAACATTTGAATCAACAGTTGTATGATCATCAAGATGGCCATGGTACATTACTAAGGGACCTATTATGCAAATTAGTTATTCTTTATTTCAGATCATGGAATGATTTGCAATAACATTTATTGCATAAGTGGCTTGTCATGGGCTCGCATGTCCAACAATCTCCTACTAATCGAAAGAGTCATTATGGGCTAATCTTTTTAAACCAACATTCATGTGCTAATCATAAGCAATTCAGGAAAATATCTTGGTAAGATGACCAGTCATTTTGTTACTGAGAGATTACGCCAAGTCCTTTTATAGAACTTGCATATCTCCCAGTAACAATGCTCTCATCCAATATGAATGTTGCATCTTATGCAACCAATACTCAATCTTGTTAAAGCAGTTATATTATCTTTGACACTAAAACTCAATAATCTTTATAACCAGTATGCAATTTCTATTATCTTAATTAGAAGACCCTTACTCTCGGAGATCTCAATCTCCTAAGACTAAGACACAGTCTTATGTCTTATAAGACATCTATAGTTAAGACCTTTTATATCACTATCTATAAAGTCTTAAGTTCATGAAGATAAGACTTTGAGATCACTATCTCAAAAGTTTTATCGTCTTTAAAGGTGTTTTTATTACTTCAAATAAGTGTTTTATCTTCATATTAGGATTAGTAACAGTTACTAATCCTACTGCATGGCAGACATATGACTTTTATACACATCTAGCATCGACTAGGCTTCTCATAACGGATGCACAAGGGCAAGCAGTTCAAGCATCATCAACACTTGATATGCTATTGATAACAAGGATCTAGCGAGGGTCAAAATACGCCCCGCACAAGGCGGGGATGATAGTGTCGCTGAGGCGACCGCTCACAAAACCCTTGTTAGTCAGAGATTAACCCACATTACAGAATAAGTCCATTAAGTCCCAAAACTGTGAATTAAAATTTATTAACTCTACCATAAAATGCATAGTGTATAAGCATGTAGAGGTCGAACCACAGAGAGCAAGAAAAAGGGTAGCCTATAAGTATTTATGTACATCCCAGTCATCCTAGAATAGATCCTCTTTTGTGGGTTTTAAATATATTTTTTTATTTTTATTTTTTTTTTATAATTGTGTAATATAGATATATATGTAAAGATATATATAAGAGGAGAGAGAGAGATACCTATATATATATGTATGTATATATATATATATTAATACTTAAAATATGTAGATATAACATTTTTTCGCTTTTTATATTTTCTAATTTTTTTGTTATTTTTTCTGGAATTTTACTAATTTTTATATATAATTTTTTTAATTCCAAAAATATCCCTAATATGGGACTAATTAAATAGGTCGAATGTAATTTGGGTTTAAAAATATAAAATAAGACTCAAAATTACCTAAATAAATTTTAATATGTAAATAATAGTATTTAGATAATTATAAAATAGAAAAATATATTTTTGGGATTTTCTAGGGTTTTTATATTTTTTGTTGGATTTTGCGGCTTTCTGATTTTTATATTTTTCTTTTTCTTATTTTTAAGGTTTTTTCATTTTCTAGACTCAATATATATATATACCTCATATAATTTTTTGTACTTTTTCAAAAACATTTTCTATTTTTTTGGTATTTTATAAGTTAAACAGTGCAAAAATAGCTCCTTTTTCATTTTTAATAAATGGATAAAATGCTCAAAATGCCAAATAGTAATGTGCATGAATCTACATGGCTGGGGACATATCTCCTAATTTTTGTGGATTTTTAGGAGCAACTTAGGTATTTTTAATAAATACATTAAACTCATAAAAACAAAACAGCCTGGCAGGGGCATAAATGCAATAAATATAAATGACAAGGGGCACAGTGCATTTATACCAACTGAAACAAGCATTTATTTAATTTTTACGAACCATTTTACAATTACAAAAATTGCCAGGACATAGTTGCAATTTTACACGCCTCACGTGGGACTGCACGTGAGGTGGGGAAGGACCTACTTGTGATTCCAGAATAGTTCAGGGGTCACATTGCAAAAATCCCAAATACTTTACACATTATATTTAATATACAGAATAAAAAAATGAAATTCAAAAGGGCGAGGGGCTTAGATGCAAATTACCCCTAAAGGCGCGCTGATGGACGGTGATCCGCGCGCCACTTATCCACGTGGCAGGCTCTCGAAGCTCGATACCCCTTCGCCGATATTCGGCTGAGATTACATCTGATTCTCGATCGGACGGCCAAAGTGATTGCTGATTGGACGGCCAAGATCCGATCTGGGGCCACCTCCTCCATCCCACGGTGGTTGCTGCTCACGAAGAACAGGGAGGAACAGTTGGACTCCCTGGCTTCGATCGTCGATTTCTCCTCCTCCAGACGCTCTTTGGTGATGGCGATGGTCTCTACACGTCCAGCAAGGTGCTCCGCAACCTCTGAGGTACTCAAGAAGGTCCAGGACCCCCTAAATCGGTCCAATGAGCTCGAGGTAGCAAGGGGGGTCTTGGAGCCTTGCAGGCGATCAAGACGAGTCCCAAGGGGCTCCATTTGGCGTTTGACCTGCACCAAAAGAACGAGGGGCTCGAGGGGGTCTCCCTCGACCAGGGGTTACGGCTTCAGAGGTAGAAAATGAACGTGGGCGACGAGGTCCAGTGAAGTGAAGGACTTGGACCTCGATTCGCAGAGCTGGGGAAGCTCTGGTTGATCTGATGCGGGGGTTAGATGTAGAACGCGTAGGGGAATGAAATGGAGATGATGTGAGGGTCTGATCGAGGGTAGATCAGGTTAGACAGGTTCACCGGAGCTGAACTCCGGCGAACTTCGATCTGGCCCTAATCGAGCACATATGGTCCTAATGACTAATCTAACAACTGGATTACAGACTAAAAACGAAAACTAAGCAATAGAACTAGGTAAAGCAGCTCTTATACCTGGTGGTCGATCAGGGAGCAAGACCTCCGGCGAGCGGCGGCCGTGGGTGCTTCCCTCGACTCCTCCGACCAACTGAAGCTTCCAGGAGGACCCCCCGGTCACGAGGATGCTCAAAAGACTGGAAACAAAAGTGGAAGAAGACCAAAGAGAGACCAAAATGGAGAAGGAGGTCGGGGGACTTATTTATAGACATGACGACGCACCCTTATTGACCGGGGTGCTACAAAGAATCGGCTGGTCAGATGATTGATTTGAGGTGTTGGTGTGAAGGATGGAGCATCGGCAGAGCTTTTTCATGAAGGAATATAGGCTTGGAAGTCAAAGGATTAGAAGGGGAAAGTCGGAGAAGATGGGCCGAAATGACATCTGACACCAGGCGGCTGGGGGCAGAGGAGTTGACCTGGCGGTCAACGAAGGCCAGAACCTGATTGGTCCACATCAGCCCTGAATTGACTCATTAATTAGACATAACAAAATTACTTTATTAAATTTTGCTTATAAAATAAAAAATGTTTATTAATTAATGTAGTATTTATATATGATTTTTATTTATTTTTTTGATGAATTTTATTATGGGTTTATTTTAATGATGTATTTATAAGTATATTTACATGTATTTTGTATAATCTATTTTTATTTTGTACATTTTATTTTATTATTTTATTTTCTTATTTTATTACTTATTTGTATAAGTATAACTATATTTTTATTTAATTTTTATGAGTTTATTTGCATATCTAAATAAATAGGTATGTATACTATGTAGGTATACTTATAGGTATTTTACCTATATTTTATATACATCTTATATAGGTATCTAATTTTATTAAATTGCTCTTGAAAAGTTATATACAATTAAAGGTGATTTTGTTGGTTTTGAGTTTTTATTTGCAAGATATGGGTCTGTGAAGTTGAGATTCTGGCTTTTTATTCTGTGTATAAAATGTACATTGTATATTCTTTTTACGCAAACTCAATTTTGTATTTTTATCCACATTATTATCTACAACTTTCATGTACAAAATATTTCTATTTGATGAATAAATAATTACATACAAAATAGGTGTCAAAAATGCATAAATGAATGAATAAATAACTGAGGTATTTATTGTATTATTGGCCCTTATCTCCCCCTACTTTATTCCTTGTCGACCAACTCCATTCTGTCCTTGGTCTCGGGGTTTGGGTTATAAAATATTTTCAATATTTTATTCCTTTTTCTTTTCTTCTCTTTATTCTATAATTTTAGCATTAAAAACCTTATTTTATGCACAATAAATACAATGAATAATGAATGCTATTATAGACAAATTGATGCTATTTACATGCATTTGTTGGGGTTTTAAGGCTAAAATGATAGAATAAAGGTGATGAAATGGAGATTCATCACCCCCCCTATACTTGCCTTTGCTAGTCCCTAGCAAACACTTATGCAATAAGTATAAAAAGAATAAAGAATAAAAAGAAAAGAAAAGGAGGAATGAAAAGATAGAGTGAAAAGGGGTTGCTTTCAGTGCAATATATGTCCTTGCAAAATCAGAATTTGGAGCTTCTGCTAGACCTTGGGTGTCTATGTGTGTAGAACCTGGTCGGAAACCAGCTTTAAAACACAACAGCCTTCGAGAGTCACAAAACTCGGTTCAACCCACCTCAATAGCCTGGTCAGAACTGGCCTACGCCATACGCAAACTCTTATGACTATGAAGCTGACTTGTACAGTGTAAGTGATGGTGGCTCTCCCCAGCTGAAATGACAAAGAGACTGGCTTCTCCAGAATGACAACCCAATGATTCCCCAATCGAGCAGCTCTTTCCTCGAGGAGCGGGGTATTCCCTTCTAAGTTCAAGTGGCATCCAACTCAAGAGGAGGAGGTGAAAAGAAGAATGGACGGTAGCCAGTGTAGCTACCTATCCTGGGATGCATGACCAGTGTATTCAAGTCATCCAGCTGCAGGCTCACATGGTATAACTTTGATGCTCAAGCTTGCTTATTTTCTATACAACATATATACATACTCCGGCAGGCACTTTTATTTTTATTTTCAAGCCTATCCACTTTTTTTAACATACTATTTACAGCAGCATTTACATAAGGATTTTTTCCTCTTGGGCCAGAAGACTATACCTCTTTTGAAGCATTATCGCAACCCACCCTCTCCTGTCATTAGACCTCATGGCTACTGGACCAGGTTGGGGTGCACTTCCCTCCCTAGACGAGGACGAATGTTTCCACCCATGTGCATCTCAGACTGGCAAATCCAACCCCCTCATCACTCCTACTGAGTTGAGCCAAGTGAAAGGTGCAGGTGTCCAAGTTAGGTCACGGCCGACAAGAGTCATGCGTGAGTCTCGAAAAGTTCTAGTTAGTCAGTTGAGGCGACTTGAACCCAGCCCTGATTTCTCAAAGAATTAAGTCTGAATGGACCTGAAGTACCTTAAACCTAGTTCCCATGAGGTTCTAGTGCAGTTAGGTGCGGTAAGGTCCAACCAAGCTCCAATTTTAGACTTTATTGGACTGGTTCAATCATCAAGCTAACTCAAAAAGAATATGAATGATATGCACATGCTATGCAAAATGGATGATACAATTTTTCACAATGAATTTTGAAAATCAACGAATATTTTTACACAAAGAATTTTTGCAAATAATTTAAGCAGACAAAAAGTATGTACAACTATTTACACGTGCGTGCCACTTTATTTTACAAGGTTAAAGAACTTTAAAGAATTTTCAAGTGTTATCCTATTTGTTCCAAGTACATATACGTATACAATTGATAAAGACTTTTTATTCAATGGCATTACAAATCTGCCCATTTTATTTATTTATTTCTTAGTTTTATATTTATTTTTGTCATTTATTATTTTTATTTGAAAACATTTTCAAAACTATAGTACACGATAATTTTTTTGCAAGCTTTTACAAACATTTGAAAACTATTTTGCACAGATTTGTCACGCTATGTATATACATTTTCCACAATAGTTTTTACAAACATTTTTCAAAACATTTGCACATAGGTTTTCAAATCCCTTGTTTCACACAAAGAAGAAAATTTTTCAAACAAAGCAATTTTACACAGGTTGAAAACATTTCACAACAATTTTTCCAAACAGTTCACACTATTTTTCAAATCATACTGTAAATGTATTTACCCTGATTTATTAATCAGTATATACAAAGAAAAACTATATTTTATGTACAACATGGTTTAGGCTCTTATAAGTTTTATTTGGGATTATTGCTTGTTTTTGCATAAGAGATTTTTGTGCAGACTCCTCAGACTTCTTCGAGAATCATTTTCAAAAGATTTCGAAGACTATAGTCCAAAATATTTTTACAAACATGTACACGCATTTGGAAATGATTTTGCAAAGGTTTTTCAAATAGTATAGATAGATTTTTCAAAACAATTTGACAACCAATTTTTCCAACCATTTGCAAACCAATTTTCACACATTTTTATTCCACTCAAAGAAAATAAATTTTGCAACCAAACTATTTACAAAGGTTTAATACTTGTACACATTATTTTTCAAGCAGTTTTCAAAAGATTTTACAAAGAGAGCATTATGCACAAAGCGCTTTTCCTGATTTATTAATCAGTATAGACAAAAAGAGTCTGAGGAGCTCACAATCATCTTTTATTATTGTAATAGAAATACTTTTAACATTACTTTTAACTTGAGGTGGTATTTTATTTTCAGTATGAGTTATGGCTTATAATATATGCATAGTATATATGACCCCCCCATACTTAGCTTGAGCTATGTCCTCATAGATCGAAGAGAAAAGAGAAGACATAACTCGTACTGAGTATAGACAAGTCTAAGAATGAATAAAAATAAATCTAGGAAAGAATGAACGAATGAGAAGTTGACCGTCCCCCCCCATACTTAGGATCAAGTAATCCTAAGTATAGCAGACTGTACACAAAGCAGGGAGGGTCAAGGTTGGGAATAAACAGATCGTACTCAGATTGTCTCCCCCTATACTTAGGGTAAAATATCCCTAAGTATAGACAAGAAGAGGAGACAATGGAGAGGATCACAAAGAATAGAAGAACTCAAGGTGCACACCCCCCTATACTTAAGACAAAGTGCATCCTAAGTATAGAAGACTGACAACAAGGGGCAGCACCTTTTGATACAAAAAGACAATAGAAGTGGAAAAGAAGAAAAGAAGAAAATCAGATAAACAGTTTTTGAGATGAAGCGTTTGAATCTTCTGATGCTACCAGTGTTGTGGATATGTCATCAAGGTGCAGAAGCTGGATGGAGTCGACAACGGCCAAGAATGTATCAGGCTCGAGATAAGGCTTCAGGAGTTAACCGTTGATGACAAATGGTTGTGCGTCAGGAGACAATTCTGATATCGCAATACTTCCATTGTCACGCACTTCACGAACTCGGAATGGCCCTGTCCACTTACTCTTTAATTTGCCCGGGAAGATCCGCAACTTTGCATCAAATAACCACACCTTCTGTCCAACTTCAAAGGTCTTTCGTCTGATGTGCCGGTCATGCCAGTGTTTCACCTTTTCACATCAATGTGTTATCGTATGCATAGTCTCAGAACTCCAAGAGTCTGTTCAGATCATCCTTTCTTTTCTGACCACTTTTTCGTGATTCCAAATTGCACATATTAATTGCCCATAAAGACTTGTGAATTAATTCGACGGACAAATGGCACGGCTTCCCATATACAAGACGATAGGGCGACATGCCCAAGGGAGACTTGTAGGCGGTTCTGTAAGCCCAGAGAACTGAGTCCAAGAGTTGAGACCAATTCTTTCTGTCCGGCCGTACAAGTTTCTGCAAGATCGTCTTAATTTCTCTGTTCGACAATTCGGCCATGCCATTGGTCTGAGGATGATAAGGGGATGCGACACGATGGTCGATGACGTACTCCTTCGTTAATTTCTTGACCTCTTTGTTAATGAAATGGCTACCCCCATTGGATATGAGAATCTTCGGGATCCTGAACCACAATGATGTTATCTTTCAAGAATCGGCACACTGTCCTACTGTCAGCGGCTCGAGCGGGAATAGCTTCAAATCAACGACTCACGTAATCGGCGGCAAGAAGGATGTGCTCAAAACCTTGACTGTTAGGGAAGGGTCCCATAAAATCAATGCCCCATGCATCAAAAACATCTACTATCTGAATGATCTTTAGAGGCATCGAATCTTTTGCAATGAGTGTACCCTTCAATCTCTGACAGTCAATGCATTGTTTGACAAATATTGTTGCATCCTTGAATAGTGTGGGCCACCAGAAGCCGCACTGAAGTACTTTGGCTGTCATACGGTCTCCAGAGTGATGTCCACCAGATTCGAGCGAGTGACAATGCTCGAGGACACTATAATGCTCCTCCTGAGGGATGCACCTGCGCCAAATGCAATCCGCTCCTTCCCTGAATAAAAGAGGATCTTTCCATTGATAGAAACGGATGGTCGACATGAATTTATTCTTCTGATTCTTCGTCCAGTCTGATGGTATTACCCCCGAGGCGAGGTAATTGACTATATCAACATACCAAGGGAGAGAATCCACTGCTAAGATCGACTCGTCATGGAAGGTTTCTGTGATGGGTGCACTATTCAGGGGAGGCTCATGCTGCTCAATTCTGGAGAGATGGTCTGCTACCACATTCTGAACTCCAAGATTGTCCTTAATTTCCAAGTCAAATTCCTGGAGGAGAAGGATCCATCGAATCAGTCTCGGCTTGGCATCCTTCTTCTGTTGTAGGTACCGGATAGCAGAGTGGTCTGTAAAAATGGTGACTTTTGATCCGAGCAAATAGGATCTGAACTCGAGGGCGAAAACCACAGCCAGCAACTCTTTCTCTGTCACAGTGTAATTTCTTTGTGCATCATCTAATGTTTTGTTGGCGTAGTGAATGGCATAGGGCACTTTTTCTTTTCTCTATCCCAGAATAGCCCCGACTGCAAAGTCTGACGCATCAGTCATGCTCTCAAAGGGAAGAGACCAATCCGGCAGCTGTAGGACTGGAGCCTGAGTGATAAGCTCCTTCAGCTGATTGAAAGCAAGGAGAACCTGCTGATCTACATTGAAGTCAGTTTCCTTGCATAGAAGTTCTGTCAAAGGTCGGGCAATGCGGCTAAAATCCTTGATGAATCATCTGTAAAATCCCACATGCCCTAGAAATGACCTTACATTTTTCACTGACTGAGGTGGCTCTAGATTGGCAATAACATCCACCTTCACCGAGTCGACTTCCATGCCACGTTTGGAAACGATGTGACCCAGCACAATGCCTTCGGTGACCATGAAGTGGCTCTTTTTCCATGAGAGTACCAAATTGACTTCACGATATTTCTGAAGCACTCTGTCTAGGTGCTCAAGACAAGAATCAAAACTATCACTATAGACAGAGAAGTCCTCCATGAACACCTCGAGAAAACTGCCTACCATCTCGGCGATAACTGCTAGCATGCATCTTTGGAATGTTGCAGGTGCGTTACATAATCCAAAGGGCATCCTCTTGAAGGCGTAGGTGCCGAACGGGCAAGTGAAGGTAGTCTTCTCTTGATCTTTGGGAGTGATTGCCACCTGGTTGTACCCGGAATACCCATCCAAAAAGCAGAAGAACTCCTTGCATGCTAGTCTTTCCAGAACTTGATCAATGAATGGCAAGGGGAAGTGGTCCTTCTTAGTTGCTGCATTAAGACGACGTTAGTCAACACACACCCGCCAGGATGTTGGTACCCGAGTGGATATTTCCTCTCCTTTGTCATTGGTAACCACGGTAAGCCCGGATTTCTTTAGAACTACATGCAGTGGGCTTACCCAATTTGAATCGGAGATAGGATAGATGAAGCCTGCGTCACACCATTTCGTGATCTCTTTCATGACGACGTCCCGGAGGTTTGGATTCAGCCTTCTTTGGAATTCGCAGGATGATTTGGCATCTTCTTCCAAATAGATATGGTGTGAACACAAAGCTGGATTTATCCCACGGAGATCTGATACGCACCAACCAAGTGCCTTGCGGTTCTTTTCTAGAACCTCGAGAAGTCGAGATTCCTGATCCGGATTCATCCTGCTGCTGATGATGACCGGATACATTTGTTCTTCACCTGCAAGGAAAGCATACTTCAGGCCTGCAAGAAGTGGCTTGAGTTCTGGTTTTAGTATGTCCAACTTGTTGGTCACTTCAGACACTATATTGGTGATGGAATGTTCTTCTTTGATGGGGCTACCATCCTTAGTATTCTGTTGAGACCCTGATGATGTGACGAACGATTCTGCACTAGGCTCATTGTGTTCAGTCTGGAGTGAATTCTTGAAATCACCTAATTGTTCTAGCATCAAAGAGTCTGTCTCCCAAGAATCATCGGAACATAAGTCAACTGTGCTTTCCAAGTCCTCCTCGAGAGTGAGGATTTCTTGGGTCCATGAATCATTCAATGACAATAATGGGTCTCTGATTTCTGCAATAAAGTCATAGTCTACTTCTGATATTACCTGGCTCTCATCAGTCATGGCGTTCGGCTCCTTGATCATGTCTATAGTGATCTGCTTGTTGTTCGAGCTGAAAGTAATCTTGCCGGTCTCATAATCAACCACAGCACCTGATGTACGTAAGAATGGTCGGTCAAGGATGATAGGGGTCTGGAGTAAGGGTGCGGGTGAGTCCATATCAAGGACTACAAAATCAACCGGGAATTGCATCTCCCGCACCTTTACTACAACGTCTTCCAACAGACCTCTGGGTCGCTTGATGGATCGGTCAGCGAACTGAAGGATCATTCGTGTCTGCTTGAGCGGGCCCAACCCAAATTCTTGCATTATTGATGCCGGTAAAAGGTTGATAGAAGATCTGCTGTCAAGGAGAGTGCACTCAAAGACCTGATCGAAAATTTCACAACTGATAAGAGGTGCTCCATTGTCTTGCTTTTTTCTGTGGGAGGTTACCGATGGCTTCTACCGTGGTCAAGGTGAGGACGTGCTTCTCAACTTGCTGGCGTCTGTTCTTACGTGTTGGGCAACGCTTGCTGGTACATACCTCTTTCAGTCCTTTCTTAACAGCTGGCATGTATTCCACGGCCTTCAGTAAGGGAATCTCAACAGTTAAGTTGTCTATTATTTCCACAACTCCAGGATCAGACAATGCACTTTTTCTTTTTGCATTTTTTTGGATTTTTCAATTACATTAGGAAAAGGAATATTTACATCACTGATAGGCAAAGTAGAGTTCTTATTTACGTCATAATTATCGCCATCACATTGTTGTACATCCGGACTACAAAAAGGAGTACAAATTGGATCCTGACATGATGGTGCTGCTGGGCGAGCAAAAAGTGGGGCGTCTGCTCCGTCGGCTGGCGAGGGATCGGCAGCTGCTAGCAGCTCCTCCGAGGCTGGCGCGGCTTTGCTTCGGTTGCAAGTTTCTTTTTGATGTTTTTCGATTTTGCTGATTTTTTTGTATTTTTGGTTGAGTATGTTGGTGCTACATGACAGCTGGAATGGCTTCTCCTTCTTCTTCCTCCTCACCCACCCCTGTAGCTGGCACGGCTGATGCAGAAGATGATGATCCACCTGTTTCTTTATTCTCTCCAGTCTTGGTAGAAGGAGGAGGCAAGGCCCTACCGCTCCTGAGAGTGACAACATTAGAACACACAATATTATCAATTTCTGACTCTTCAGACACAGACATGACATTACATTCTACCCGCTCCTTCTTTTTAAAACTGTTGGGGTTGGCCTCGACCTGGGCTGGAATAGTAGTCTTGGTGGATGTCAGGTCGTCGAGCCTCTTGGTCATGTCTGCTAGCCCCTTAACGAGTTGGGCCAGACAATCCATGGTCATGTTCACATGAGTTGCCTCAATAGGTTCAGTGTGCAGACCACGTTGTTGCTGCATGTGTGGGTGTTGAGACGGTTGTTGGTGGTGCTAGGGTGGTGCAGGAAGTTGCAGTTGCTGATAAGAGGGAGGGGGATACTGTTGGTATTGCTGAGGTGGAGCAGCCGCATACTGATGAAAAGGTTGTGGATGGCGGTATTGTGGCTGTTGATATTGTTGATTCTGCCTCCATTGATTTCCATATGGGGAGGCTGATGGAACTGTGGCGGCGGCTGTAAGGACTGTCCAAAACGACCACCCTGAGTTTGGTGGTATTGCCGGTTGGCAGGTAGCTGACCTTGAGTTGTCCCATAGGGCGGGTCGACTGTGCCTCGTTGCTCCATACCCCGTTGACTTCTTGAATCAGGGGTGGTGGTAGGAACATGGGATCGGATCCTGATACAAACTCTGGTTTGTACACAACCATCTGCTACTGTGGTTGGCCCTGATTAGGTGCATGCATGTAATACACGTGTTGGACTGTCGGTGGCTGCTGACTCGGTTGAGGCTGATGTGGCAGTGGTTGTTCGTGCTTCCTCTCAGCTGGAGCTTCTGATGGTGATGCCGACTGAACAAAGTTGATGGTGCCTACCACCAGTTCTAGCTGCTTGGTGATCTGATCAAGCTTATCAAGGTTTTGAGTCATCTTCTCGATCACAGCAAGTTTCTCAAGGTCTTGTGATCACTTCTCGATGATATCAACTTTCGAGAGATGGACCCCGATGATGCTGAGATTGGAGCTCTCATCTCTCTCTGCCTCACGGGACGCTGCCATGTGCACTTGTTTCTGGAGGATCTAGGGTTGCTTCTGCTATGCCTTAGATGAAGAGAGCACGGCTTCTCCTTCGGCCATTTCTTCAAAGATTTGCCAGACTACATCTTCATCATTATTGAAATGTGAACCCCCACATGCAGCGTCAACGAGCCTTTGGCTCTCGATATTCAGGCCCCCAAAGAAGTGCTGGACCAAGTCGGTCTTCGGGATCTCATGTTGAGGGCATTTCTCCTACAGATCAGTGAATCTCTCCCATGCTTCATGTATAGATTCGTGGGCTCCTTCGGAGAAGTTGCTGATTCGTGCACGCATCTGGTTGAGCCGACCGAGAGGGTAAAACTTATGCAGGAAAGCGGACTTCAGTTCATCCCAGGTTGTCACAACCTTCCCCAGATGGTTGACCTAATAAAGGGCCTTGTCTTGCAGGCTGAAGGGGAACGCCATCATTTTGACGATGTCCAAAGGAACATTGGGATAGTGAGTAGTACGTCAGATGTGGGAAAACTGTTGCAGGTGGATGTATGGTTCTTCATTGGTGTTCCCGTGGAAGGCTGGAAGAAGAGCAAGGAACTGGGGTTTCAGCTCAAAGTGAGCATGTATCGGTGGAATGAGGATCCACTCGCTCATCTGGTTGTCTCCAGGGTTATAAGTCTCCTTCAGTGTGGGTGTTGGTCTCCCATTTTCCGGCTCTTCCTCATCATCTAGAGGTCCACCACCTCCTCTTCTGCCTCCTCCTCCCTCGGCTCTGTTCATCACATCATTCAGCATATCCTGAAAAGCTGTCTGTGCTAGGCCTGCTCTATCAGCTGTTGTTGGATGGCCTGGATAGATGCCAGCAGTTGTGCATTAACCTGATTCTGATCAGGCATCTGTCCTTCTGGTTGGGGTGGCTGCTGACCCTTGCCCTTCCCTTGAGGAGCCATGTCAGGGTCTGAGTCTGATGAAATGAATTTCGGAGTAGACTCCAGGGCTTGATTTGTCTTCTATCCTGCAGAACGAGAGAGTCCTGATCAGACCACTTGCAATGTGATTCAGCTGTCATGATGAATCTGGAATTGAGGTCAACCCCAGCATGTTGTAAATGGAAAAAGATGTGGACTGTAATCGACTTCCATTTACAACAGTGAGAGTGGGACAAAAGTAATCCCGGTTTATTGGGTGGTCAAAAAGAGAGGTAGAAGACGAGGAGTCTGGAGATCGATCCGCAAAGTTCGGGTCGGGTTCTCGGGAATCGCCTCGAATTTATTGGCGAATTTGAGTCAATGGAATCGATGTGGGTGTCGGTAGGGTCCCGACGGAAACCATCCATGGATCAACTTCGCGAAGCAAAATGGAAGATTGGATATTGGAAGAAGGATACGATGGTTAACGAGGAATAAAAGGAGTGCAAAATAGTAGAAAGGCTCGACTGAGCGGGGGGGTCAAAGAAGAATGACACAACAAAAATTTGCGCAAAGGCGCGGGACTCGATCTTTGAACCTTAATCTTGATCCATACAAACGCAATACAAAATTGGGTTCACCAACTCACGCCATGTGAAGCCGTGAAGGTTCGGCTATTTATTATCTTTTCAGTTTTAAAGTTGTTATTTCAGGCAAATTTTTTAACAAGTCCTTAGCACGCTAACCCTATAGGAGAGAGAGTACTACCAAAAAAGAATCCCATACTTGTCCTCCTCCTTTGTAACATGTAGTCTGTACTTTTTGAGGTCCTTGTAACCCTTCCTGGATCCCTACTCAGCCAAAGAAATAGAGGGAGGAAGACGATGGGCAAAACCAATACTTCGGTTCTCGCTCGCAACAGAATCATCTGTGAGCGTGCAAGAACCTACTCAGACGCAAACCGATGAGACAGACACCCCCGTGAAGGCATGGACTATGCTTAGTATTTAGACCATGTCGATGTTCCACACAAGGCGGGAACACCATCTCTAACAAGGCCCTACTCGGTCATGTACGATAGAAGCGCCATTACTTCGGAAATCCAGGCGATACACAAGGCAGTTGCAGACTGGGATTTTGGCTCTATTCCTTATGGGGCGTGCCTCGCTCATGGGAGTAGGGTTTTGGTCCCCCTCCGAAGGTACCTGAAAACAATGAGGGCTTTATGAACCCAGTACAATGATAGTCCATTACAAATTTTAATTAAGGTCAAAGTTTATTTAGCGGTCCACTTGTTTTAGTTTTTCCGGATTTCACTTTTTTTGAGTTTGTTTTCATACCAGCGCCTAACGCTTTGATATATTTTCATTTAGGTCCTAGATGCTCAAATCAGAGGGAGATAGCGGAAAAGCCGTGCAAGTGGTTCCATGATGGAAATCTCATCATTGAACCGAATGATGCATGCTGAGTTAGAGGACTTACAGTGCATCCCAGCTCTCTCCATGCGGTATGCAAAACAGAATTTTTAAACCTAACTACATGGCGGTATGCAATCGACAAAATCGCCCTAGACATTAGCTGCTATTAGCGTGAAGAACCACAAGTCGATCACCGATCTTCAATCCAGGAGTCCGGTCTAGACTCACCCCTCCTCCTCTCGACACATCGAGTTCAGGAGCAGCGCTTGGCAGGGTGAGCTCGCGGCACAGAGGTTCAAAGATGATGAGGCAACTGTTTAGAGTTTTGACTAAGTCTAAAGCGCACTATAGGTACATGCAAGATATTAAGATGTTTGGACCTAATCTACTCGATCAAGCAATCCTAAGTCTAGGAGCTCCATGCTCACAAAACAAAATAAAGAAAAGGCGGAAAACTCAAAATAGCGGGAAACAAAGAAAATAAAGCGGGAAAAACACGAAAAAGCCACGACGAGGCCCCCAGGTGAACAAACACCCAGGCACTGGACCTCATTGTGAAGAGTAGAATCCAAGTTATATTACATGCCAAAAATTCTCTCTCTCTCTTAATAAATTACAAAATTGATCCAAATTACTCAAGTCCTCGCTTAGATAATTCACATCCCTTTGCATCCTTGGTGCTCTCTCCAGCTGGTCATGAAGTGAAGACCAACCTCCTCCAAGCTCGGCTGCCTTGACTTCCTAAGAAACCATCCTCGCGTGGCGGGCCCTCACAACAAGGTTACAAGGAGATAGAATTACTATAAGCTCAATTAATGAAATAAAGAGTCAAGTGATTAATCAAAAGAAATGACTATGTATGTCATTGATCAAAGAATCATGTATAGTCAAGCAATTTAAAATAAATAGCTATTCACAAAATAAATGGTGAACAAAAGAATTTTTATACAAGAATGGCAAGGTAATAGGCTACGCACATTGCTCCCCGGCAACAGCGCCATCTGATAACAGGGATCTAGCGAGGGTCAAAATACGCCCCGCACAAGGCGGGGACGATAGTGTCGCTGAGGCGACCACTCACAAAACCCTTGTTAATCAGAGATTAACCCACATTACAGATTAAGTCCATTAAGTCCCAAAATTATGAATTAAATTTTATTAACTCTACCATAAAATGCATAGTGTATAAGCATGTAGAGGTCGAACCACAGAAAGTAAGAAAGAGGGGTAGCCTATAAGTATTTATTACATCCCAGTCATCCTAGAATAGATCCTCTTTTTGTGGATTTTAAGTATATTTTTTTATTTTTATTTTTATATTTTATAATTGTATAATATAGATATATATGTAAATAGATATATATATATAAGAGGAGAGAGAAAGAGATATACAATATATAGGTATGTATAAATATATATTAATACTTAAAATATGTAGATATAGCATTTTTTGGCTTTTTATATTTTTCTAATTTTTTGTTATTTTTTCTGGAATTTTACTAATTTTTATATATATTTTTTTTAATTCCAAAAATATCCCTAATATAGGACTAATTAAATAGGCCGAAAGTAATTTGGGTTTTAAAAATATAAAATAAGCCTCAAAATTACCCAATAAATTTTAATATGTAAATAATAGTATTTAGAAAATAATAAAATAGAAAAATATATTTTTGGGATTTTTGTAGGGTTTTTATATTTTTTGTTGGATTTTGGGGCTTTTTGATTTTTATATTTTTCTTTTTCCTATTTTAAGGTTTTTTCATTTTCCGGACTCAATATATATATATATACCTCATATAATTTTTTTGTAATTTTTCCAAAATATTTTCTATTTTTTGGTATTTTATAAGTTAAACAGTGCAAAAATGGCTCCTTTTTCATTATTAATAAATGGATAAAATACTCAAAAATGCCAAACAGTTATGTGGCGTGAATCTACATGGCTGGGGGCATATTTCCTAATTTTTGTGGATTTTTAGGAGCAACTTAGGTATTTTTAATAAATACAATAAACTCATAAAAACAAAACAGCTTGGCAGGGGCATAAATGCAATAAATATAAATGACAAGGATATCAACTGAAATAAGCATTTATTTAATTTTTACGAACCATTTTACAATTACAAAAATCGCCAGGGCATAGTTGCAATTTTTAGACGCCTCACGCGGGACTGTACGTGAGGCGGGGAAGGACCTACTTGTGATTCCAGATCAGTTCAGGGGTCACATTGCAAAAATCCCAAATATTTTACACGCTATATTTAATTTACAGAATTAAAAAATGAAATACAAAAAGAGCGAGGGGCTTAGATGCAAATTACCGCTAAAGGCGCGCTGATGGATGGTGATCCACGCGCCACTTATCCACGTGGCAGGCTCTCGAAGCTCGATACCCCTTCACCGATCTTCGGTTGAGATTACATCTGATTCTCGATCGGACGGCCAAAGTGATTGATGATTGGACGGCCAAGATCCGATCTGGGGCCGCCTCCTCCATCCGACGGTGGCTGCTGCTCACGAAGAACAGGGAGGAACAGTTGGACTTCCTGGCTTCGATCGTCGATTTCTCCTCCTCCAGACACTCTTTGGTGATGGTGATGGGCTCTACACGTCCAACGAGGTGCTCCACAGCTTCTGAGGTACTCAAGAAGGTCCAGGACCCCCTAAATCGGTCCAACGAGCTCGAGGTAGCAAGGGGGGTCCTGGAGCCTTGCAGGCGATCAAGACGAGTCCCAAGGGGCTCCATTTGTCATTTGACCTGCACCAAAAGAACGAGGGGCTCGAGGAGGTCTCCCTCGACCAGGGGTTACGGCTTCAGAGGTAGAAAATGAACGTGGGCGATGAGGTCCGGCGAAGTGAAGGACTTGGACCTCGATTCGCAGAGCTGGGGAAGCTCTGGTTGATCTGATGTAGGGGTTAGATGCAAAACGCGTAGGGGAATGAAATGGAGATGATGTGAGGGTCGGATCGAGGGTAGATCAGGTTAGAGAGGTTCGCCGGAGCTGAACTCCAGCGAACTTCGATCTGGCCCTAATCGAGCACATATGGTCCTAATGACTAATCTAACTACTAGATTACAGACTAAAAACGAAAACTAAGCAATAGAACTAGGTAAAGCAGCTCTTATACCTGTTATACCTGGTGGTCGACCAGGGAGCAGGACCTCCGACGAGCGGCGGTCGTGGGTGCTTCCCTCGACTCCTCCGACTAGCTGAAGCTTCCAGGAGGACCCCCCTGTCACGAGGATGCTCAAAAGACTGGAAACAAAAGTGGAAGAAGACCAAAGAGAGACCAAAATGGAGACGGAGGTCGGGGGACTTATTTATAGACATGACGACGCACCCTTATTGACCAGGGTGCCACAAAGAATCGGCTGGTCAGATGATTGATTTGAGGTGTTGGCATGAAGGATGGAGCATCGACAGAGCTTTTTCATGAAGGAATCTAGGCTTGGAAGTCAAAGGATTAGAAGGGGAAAGTCGGAGAAGATGGGCCGAAATGACATCTGACACCAGGCGGCTGGGGGCAGAGGAGTTGACATGGCGGTCAACGAAGGCCAGAACCTGATTGGTCCACATCAGCCCTGAATTGACTCATTAATTAGACATAATAAATGACTTTTTTAAATTTTTCTTAACATAAAAAATGTTTATTAATTAATGTAGTATTTATTTATGATTTTTATTTATTTTTTTGATGAATTTTATTATGGGTTTATTTTAATGATGTATTTATAAGTATATTTACATGTATTTTGTATAATTTATTTTTATTTTGTATATTTTAATTTATTATTTTATTTTCTTATTTTATTACTTATTTTTATAAGTATAACTATATTTGTATTTAATTTTTATGAGTTTATTTGCATATCTAAATAAATAGATATATATACTATGTAGGTATACTTATAGGTATTTTACCTATATTTTATATACATTTTATTTATTTAATGAATTTTGTTGGGTTTTATTTTGGGTTTATATTTTTAATATATTATATGTGGTATTTACAGTATCATAAAAAATATGGAATAATAAAATAATTAAAGAAATGTATTTCCCTTTTATTTATATAGATAGGTGACACGGGTATTTTTGTCTATGAGTCTAATAGACTTATTTTATTTTACATGTTCTTCTTGGTTTTATTCTAATTTCAATATGTACATATATTTTGTATATTATTTACAAATTCTAAAAATATAAATTTATGAAAATGATGAATAATGAATATAATGAATATTTTAATCGGGTAGACTGTACAATGGAGGCCAAAAACCAAACTTTCATAGATGAACTCCAAAAATTATGAAACCAATTTTATTAAATAGCTCTTGAAAAGATATATACAATTAAAGGTGATTTTGGTTGGTTTTGAGTTTTTATTTGCAGGATATGGGTCTGTGAAGTTGAGATCCTGGCTTTTTATTATGTGTATAAAATGTACATTGTATATTCTTTTTACACAAACTCAATTTTATATTTTTATCCACATTATTATCTACAACTTTCATGTACAAAATATTTCTATTTGATAAATAAATAATTACATACAAAATAGGCGTCAAAAATGCATAAATGAATGAATAAATAAATGAGGGATTTATTGTATTATTGGCCCTTATCTCCCCCTACTTTATTCCTTGTCGACCAACTCCATTCTGGCCTTGGTCTCGGAGTTTGGGTCATAAAATATTTTTAATATTTTATTTCTTTTTCTTTTCTTCTCTTTATTCTATAATTTTGGCATTAAAAACCTTATTTTATGCACAATAAATACAATGAATAATGAATGTTGTTATAGACAAATTGATACTATTTACATGCATTTGCTAGGGGTTTTAAGGCCAAAATGATAGAATAAAGGTGATGAAATGGAGATTCATCAGCTATCTCTTCATGTCGATATCATATCTTATGGGAAGGAAGTCTTCCTTGGGGTTTTTTCCAAAAAATGGAACATGTACAAGGTGTGCCACTAATGTGATGGACCTAATATCCTCTTCTCTTTACTTCTAAACAACTTCAGAACTAAGATCTAAGAGATATCCTTGAGATTTTTTTATCTCAAGGTATGAAACAACTAGATTATAAAACACTTATATCATCCTTATATCATTCCAAATGATTAGGACTTTATCTACATTTAGCATGATGAATACAATGGCACTCCCACTAAACTTCACATGGTTCACCAAGATTCTATTTGAAATCATAACATTTATAATTTCTTCAAATCTAATGTTCCAACTACAAGAAGCTCATTTGAGTCTATATATGGAGTTCTCTTAAGCTTGCACATCTTACCTTCCTCAACTATGAAGCCCTGGGGCTACTTCATATGAATGCCCTCGACGAGTTATTCATATGGGAATGCAATCTTGACTTCCATTATTTAGATGTCATAGTCAAGTTGTGTTACTATAGCTAGCAATTTTCTGATGGGTTTAAGCATGGTTACTGAAGAACGAATCTCATTGCAAGCGATGTCTTCTCTTTGTGTGTATCTTGCGGATGCGAGCTATCCTCAGAAGGTCTCTAGCTTCTCAACAGTTTCCCTCTTTCTCTTGAAGATCCATTTACACCTAACAGATTTTATCTATATAGGTGGATCCTCGAGGGTACATATACAATACTTGTATATGAAGTCTACTTTAGACATTATTGCTAACATCCATCTCTCTATGTCATGATCCTTATAAGCTTCATCATATAAAGTCAAATCATTGTTAGACTTATCTGACACATGGAATCCATACCCTTTAAGTGGTCTTACCACCCTCAAATTAATTTGAAGAGGTGTGAGTGTTTCATCTTTAATTATCTTTTTAGTTTCTGCTTTCAGGAGCCTCATTATCTTCTCAAGATTCAATGAGTTCCTTTACTTCATTTTCATCTTGATTCTCAAGAAAGTCATCCTCTTAGAATAACATTCTTACATATGAAATCTTTTTAAGAACCTCAAGGTCATAAAGCAAGTATCCAATACCATCCTTTATATTCCTAATGAAGTAGCACTCTCTGGTGCTAGATTCCATCCTAATTGCATCCATGACATGGTTATGGACCAAGTAATCCTAGATCCTCAAGTGTTCATCACTAGCCTAGGTTCCAAACTATATCTTATGAGGGTTTCAGGTTTAGATTTGCATGGAATCTTATCAATGATATATGTTGCAGTTTCTACTACATGTATACCTCGAAACTAAGAGGTAATTATGCTAATATTCATCATTGATCAAATCATGTCACACATGATTCAATTGCATCTCCGTACAACTGTATTGAGATGAGGTGTATTAGGAAGAGTGAGGTAGGAATGGCATTCCTTTCTCCACTAGAATTCATCTAATAGGTACCAGCTACCTTGATTATATCAAATTCATCTCATTTTCCTTCTAACTTTGGTTATAAACCAAAATTATGAAATCTTTGAACATTTCAAAGGTTTCTAAGGTGAAGGGAAGAAATCTCATATCACAAATAACCATCAATAGATATCACATATAAATAATATTTATTATGATATAGATGATCCACATACATAAATGTGTATGATATCTTGAATACCTTGGCATCTAACACCATTCCTAGAGAAGGGTGTATTAGATATTTTACTTTTGAATACAATATTGACAAGTATGTAAGATTTGTAGCATAAAGTTTCATCTCTTGCTAGTTTATTTATCTCATCAACATACATATGTCCAAGGCTTGATGCCAGATCATTGTCAAATGATCTTCATCCTCTTATTCATCTTTTAAGGTTTAATCTTCAGTATTATAAATGTTAATGAATCATTCATTAATATTCTAATTTAGTAGAGTCCTCTAGATGTTATATTATATATGAAATATATCAATCATATCTCTTTATGATAGTTCTATTCCAAAGTGCATGTTTATTTCCAACACCTAGAAACAAACAATGAATGCATTCTAATATCTAGGTCACAGAGACATTCTCTAAGACTAAGGGCTCTCCCACTAAAAGTATGTAGTCTATCTATCCAATAGAAATTGTTACAACAATTGCATCAACATCCATGTGGATGACTATTAAATCTTAAGATCAAAATTTCTAGTCTCCTAAAACATATGCAATCAATTTCAAGTGTTATTAAAAGAATGAGATACAGTTATTAGACTTTGATCTTATCCAATAAGCAAGTCAATTTCAATGATTATATATAGATGTAGAATATCCGATGCACTATTCGGGTCCTTCTTTAAGGACCTTAGATAGTCTAGATAGTCATACTATCAGTGCATCGGCTTGTTGCGGTATTGACTTTCATCCAACTCTTTGGATGTCATATGTGTGGAAATTATAGAAGTATAGTAAACTCTTGACTTTCTTTCTCACTTGAGTCAGACCCATGCTTCCATTGTGTTTCCTTCATTTATAAACAACTGCTGCTTAAGACAAAGGATCTCTTATGCTGAACTCAAAAGATTTCAATATAAGAGTATTTCAACATTTATATATGCTTCATTCAATTCATACAATATGAAAATTATGAAGCTTCATGAAAGATTGGAGTATAGATAGTAGAATGATGACAGTCATCATATATACATCCATCTTAACTCTTAAAGACTTTGGTTCAGGCAGGTACTCAAACATTTTGAGTACATCTTCCTTTATCGAGCCACTACTCTGCATAACGCAGTGAGCCATGTCATTCATGATTAAATATTGAGAGCACATATGTCTGCCAAAACATCTTCTTAGAATTTATAAGTATTTTCGATAATTACGATCATCATCGACATGATACTTCTAAAGCACATTCGATGAGAGATCAAGACTGTACAGACATACAAACCCAAGGTTGTTGCCTTATTGTCTATTTAATTATCATTCCTTATTATTAAGAGGAAACTTGCACATATCAATCACATACATTATGTGTCCATATGCACATACAATATCTTTGATCATGGATCCAATCCATGGTTTACTGGTTATTATTGAGTATAATTTGAGCGGGTTTGATGTAGGTTATCTGAAATAAGATAATTTGTATAAATACATATTTTTACTTTGATTAAGTATTTTATATCACATTTGTCTTGCCTTATCAACTCTGAAAGTTCATTCCCTTATTCACTTTCAAAGTAAGAGATATACCTACCATTATATCTCAAGCAAGATCTGAGATCTCCTTCTTACCTTTGTTACATCCCAATATTATGAGAACTTGTAACTCGGATAAAAAGAAGCGGGAACTCATTCCATCTTTCAAGTCCAACTTGCATTTCATAATTTGGTTTTTAACACCCAGACTTACCACTCCTAAGGCGATGTTGACCTGTTGTTAATTGAACCAACCGTCAACAGGAATAGTACTCGCTATGCACAATCTAATATCACCCCAATAATATAAGGATCCAATATTGGGGTCACTACGCATACGACCTTACTCTTTCGAGAAGCAAAGAGCCGATCCATGTACGCTTGCATGTAGGAGCTGTCACTTCAGACAATCATCTCCTACATACAATTCATGGTGACGGAACCCTTCGCCTTGATGGGAGACAATAGATGTCATTTATATGAACCTCTATATCATGTTCAATTTCTAATTAATTATTACGAATCATATTCACATAATTAACTCTTCCACGTGAATTAACATCTCTATTCATAATAAAGTATTTATTTTAATTAGATCTAATTAATTTATCATATTAAATCAATTATCAATCCAATCGATCAAGTAATAAATAATTAAACTTTGTTTGATATTACTATATAAGTATACACCCTCACAAGTACATATTATTTTGTATTTTTAATAAGTAGAGTACAACTTGACTTACTCCTAAAATATTCTTTTCTCAAAAATAGATCTGGCCAGTACACTCGAGTTATGTTGGGAGGGAGCATTTCCTTGACATGCAAGATGCTAATTAGTAAACCAAGCCAACATACTTGGACTAGACACCTCCACCATTCTGATTGAGAACAATACAAACTAATGCTAATGTACTTGCGGTTCTATCGATCAACTTTGATGACCACCATTATACTATATATAGTAATCATTCAGATATTTAGGTATCTTTAAAATAATTTTAAGGATCCTAAATTTCTAGTCATATCAAGAAAATGTGTTCTTGATTTTGCATGTAAAAATTATCCTACAACTATTGTAGGATAAACTAAAGTTTTCATGAAACATGCACTTAATGACCAATGCTGATTAATCAATTATTTTCATAATTATTAGGCATCAAATTAATCAAGGTAAATTCACAATTTCTATGATTTTCATTGAATGATAAACACATAAGCAAAGAGATTTGATAATCCAATCACTATTATGCCCATCTCCACTAAATATGGAATACCCATGGCAAACTGAGTCAGAATAATGCGAAATAAATTTGAGCAGTTTTTGGTTTGATTCTCTAATTAATACAGGTATTTATTTCATGTTTCATGATGGAAAAATAGTAAGAAAAAATCATGTTCTTACAAACCTGTGAATCCATGCAAAAAATAATATCACAGCGGAATCTCCTCAAATCATACTTATGTACTTTTGGTACCAATAATAGGTTAATATTTTTGAGACATATTTAGACATTCTAAATACATTTTAATAACAAAAAAACATGTCCAAACAATGCACAAATAGTAGGTTTTATTTTAGCGAAAAACTAATTCAAAACTTGCATCCAATGTAAAAAAACAATGAGATCTCGCATATCCGATTATTAAACCTTGTTCAACTAGGGTTTTGGATCATATTCAAGACCTGGCCAAGGCTCTGATACCACTTAAAGGTTATGAAGAAAACCTTAAGCACATCACAAAAGCGTGAAGATTACATCATATGCGATTGGGAGCGACTAGTCGCACTAGCCTCTCGGGGTAGTAGAATTTAAAATTTTAAAGCGATGAAATCACATGATCCGAGAACACTTCTCCCACATAGAAGATATAGATATAACTCTTGAAGCGCGGTTGCGATCAAAGTCTCTAAATGAAAAGATCGCCTATCTCAAGTTTGACCCGACGAAGGAGACACTTACGCACACATTGACGAGACACATCCTTCTCGCAATACAAGATGTTGATACAAGTGGAGGATCTCGTGATTTCATCACAAGAAATCCGAGGTCTTCTTCACGTACTAGAAGTAACGAGGAAGATGGAGATCCATGAGCGGTCGAAGTGGCATCACGACGACGTAGCGACGACGACGATCCTCTCTAGGCCACAAAGTGGACGGCCACTTAGAGAGAGATGTGGCATGTATGATGATAAGAAAGAGAGAGTGCTTGTGAATTCTATGATGTAAAATAAGAGCTAAGGTTTCCTCTTCTTTTATAATATTTTGGGAGTCCATGAATCTCAATCCATGGACAATACAAATCAATGGTTGAGATTGATTTGTTTCTCTTTCAATGACCATGATTTTGTTGCAAAAACACAACAATAATTAATTTAATTTAATTAAATATATATTGAATAAATCATCAATATAAAATAATCCAATCAAATCAATATACCATGAATGATTAGGAAGGGGGCAAGCCTTCTTCCAATTAAGGGGGACACCCACCTTGACTCCTAAATCAAGAGTGGATGTCCACCCTCCTTACATAGAAGGGAGGCTCCTCATTCCAATTATATGAGATCTTATATTTCATATAATCATTCATTATATATAACAACTTTTATTGTATATTATTTCACAAAAATAGTTCCAAATTATTTTGTGAAATATTAGTCATGGCATTGGAAATTTGTGAATCATATTCACAACCCAAAATAAAATGTAAATTACATTTTCAATTAATTATCCAATGTGAATCAAATTCACATCAACATTTAAATTGTAACGTTATTTACAAATAACCCTCTCTTATATATTATAAATCACATTTATAATATATATGATTAATATGGACAATGCTATCTACATTATTCATATCCATGATAAATAAATCACATTTAATTTATATTAGATCATCATTCTCATGCATCTAAATAATATGAATCAAATTCACATTATTCATGATAATTAAATCTCATTTAATTAACCATTTCTCAATGCTTGGATATACATTTCATTAATGGAATTATTCTTGAACTCTTTCAAGAATAATGCGCTTTCTCCGAAAATACTTGTAGATAAGGATATGACGATTGTATGTTCCATGTATATTGACTTAGATATTGAGATCATATCTCAAACCCAGATCTCGAGGACCTCTCATAGATGCTTTATTAAATCTAAGCCCTAAATCTAATCTTCTCACTATATCTGAATCACATTCAGATCAATATCCAACACTTGGACTAAGATTAGACCACTTCTCTATTGAAAGGAGTAACTAAAATCCAGACCTTTTTCATCACTTCCTCGAAATGGAAGTGTCATGGTTATATAATTATTTATTAATCACTTCACTCTCGAGTATTCCTGATACCGTACATCCTACATACTGGAAGACCTAGAATAAACTCAAAGATTTAGATCAATTTAATGTTGTCTTCTTCAGGATTTTATCATTAAGTTTCTCATTTGATCACCAGGAGTTGATATCGATCATATACTTTCCGAAAGCATATATCATACCCCGATATTGTTTATATACTTTCCAAAAGCATATATCAAACCTAAAAATTCAATCAAGCTTCCAAAGCGAGACGACCGTGCACGAAATTTGATCCCAATATCTCACGAGTAAGCTCATGTCTTCCTTTTCAGTAATAAAACTGTATGATCCATTTGAGAGATCGTATTACTCATATGCCCTTGTATTCAAATCAGCTTGCCGGTGGATAAACCTTGATTAGATCATCAACCTATCGATCTGCCAAATTTACACACTCAAATATATAGTAACACATCTATCTTCAGTCAGAGGATGTGTGCCTATATCGTGACAGTATTCTACATAAGTCTTGGTTATCTCGATCTCGTTAAGTCAACTCTTTGACTTAACTTATCTAATACCTCCGAATTTTTATTCCTATACTTAAATTATCTAATACCTCCGAATTTTTATTCCTATCTAGAGGACATGCATCAAGAGGTCGGTCAGATATCGGTCTATAGAGAAGAATTGCCATCTTCCTCTCAAACTGGAGATCCTTTCTTAACAATCACTTGACGGTGCTTCATGAGTCCTCAATCTAACTCTTTAAATATCATACAAACACCGATCTCTATGATTCAACATTTGAATCATCAGCTATATGATCATTAAGATGACCATGGTATATAATCATAATTGTACTAAGGGATCTATTACGGAAAATAGTTATTCTTCATTTCAGATCAGGAAATGATTTGCAATAACGTTTATTGCATAATAGTTCGCTGTGGACTCACATGTCCAACCTGTTGGCACGGGTCGGATCGACTAGTTGATTGAAAAATGATAAATCCGATCGGATTGGATCAATGATCGAAGAGGTCCAGCACCCACCCATAAACATCATTAGCTTTAAGATCATGTAATGAGAAGGGGTTAGAGCTCAAGTTAAAGTCTAAATCTCATCTTTCCCCTCTGATAATCCCACCATTGTCACCGCCGTTACTCCCGAAACGAAGATGGAGGTGGAGCCTCCGAGCCTCCTGAGGTACCTCGCGGGCGCCGCCGTCATGGCGGTGGGCGTGGTCCTCCCCCTCGGCTATATGATGCTCCGCAACAGACGCTCCTCCCCTCCTGCTTCCTCCTCATCCTCCTCCTTCTCCAAGCACACGTAGGTTTGACTCCTCCTTCCCTTCCCCCACTTAGGGTTGGGGTTTCTCCATCTCAACCTTCCGATTCCCCGGGCCTGAGTGCCATTCGATCGTTTCAGGAACAAGGGGCTGATCTAGGACCTGCGGGGATCTCGATTCGAGATGGTATTATACTCCTCCACTGACAGAAATTATGTGTTTTTATTTTTTAAAAATTTTATTTTCCTTTTTTTTTGGTTTTATGTTGGATTGAGGTGAGGATCCAGTTTAGATCTGTGGACTTGAGCGTGTTATTTGTTGGGAGTGTGGATCGAACGAGTGCCTGTTAATAGAATGCTTGTTTGATCACAAATGTATTTGGTTGGGATTTGACGCTGAATCTTTTTCCGTATTTCTATGCAAGCATTATTTCTGTGAGGATAATGGTGAGATGATTGAAAAATACGGTGGCTATATATATTTTTCTTAATCTATAGTAGCCTTTTGTAAGCATGGGAGGTTATTAAGCCTGACTGCCTATGCATTTGGCACTCGTACTCACCCTGTGGCAGTCTATGATGGACATGATCCGATTACCTACTCATCAACCGTTCCATCTTTTGTTGCACAAACCCTGATGCAATCAGGAAACCGGGGTGGGGGCAGAAGTTAGAAGACTGCAGCCGGATTCACAGGTTGAAGAATAAGAACATGGATAAGAAGATTGGATTCCACGGAAGAAAAAGGAGAGAGGGGAACAAATATGGGAGTGAAACTCCAATTATCTTTTTCATCATAACCTAGCTTTCAAAGGCTTACTAGCCTCTTTATACAGGGAGGGAATGGTATCACAAATGGAAAATAAAAATAATAAAATCCTAACAAAACCTATTTGATTTCAAGAACTCGTAGTCTAAATGAAAGTAGCTTATCCTTTCTCATAATTAGAGATCTTAAATTAATCTCATATATTAATAAATATGAAACAAAATGAAACTCCACTTGTTGCAAAAGTATGATTTGGTCTGCATTGCCTTAGCATTAATTGTACAACTATATTTAACAACTCTAGCTTCATCTTCCTCCTGTATATAAGCATGGTTTTAAAAAAATGCGCCTCGAAGCGTTGAGGCATATGCATTGAGGCATGCATGCCTCGAGGTGCTGAGGCATTGAGAGTCCTGAGGCGCTGTCTCGGGCTACATAGGTTTGGTACACAATTTTTTTATATTTTTATATTGATTTTTATGATATATTAAATATAATATTAATTATTACAATTTACTTTGTTATACAACAACAACAAAGTCGTTTTCCACAATTAAGTGGGAATTTAGTTTGTTATATACGCATAAATTGTCTGTTAATCATATAAAAAATTCGTTTCAGGATGAGAGCGCTGCCACATGCAACACCCGCAAGGGGGGAGCGAGACGTTTGTGATGGTAGAGTGTGGTGCGATTGGGGGGGTGCATGCATACAATGGTTCTTTAACTGGGTTTAGCAAATTGGATGGTTAGGATTCAAAACATATCAATATATATATATATATATGTGTGTGTGTGTGTTATCATATAACACATATAAAACAACATAAACATATTGTATATTGTGTATGTTAATAATATATGTTAGTCACATATTTTGCTTCACCCATGCACATAAAAAGAAGTCTTGTATACCGACAAGAATTTCACCCCGCCAAAATGAATGGAAGTCATAATAAGCTTTGCATTGCATATGGATGACGGTATGAATTATGATTCAAAGTAAATCATGCAAAGAATATTATATACTCTCATGTTCATAGCATATCTAGTGAATATGTTGGAGAATATCTAAATTTATGATTTTATAAATATATAATTATGTTTAATTGTATTTTGTGTATATTTTCTTATATAAGTCGAGGCTTATACATCAACTGCCTCGAGGCTTATGTCTTGCCTTGTCAAGGAAATACTGCCTCGATCCGCCTCATGTGTTTTAAAACCATGTATATAAGCACATGCGCCATACTGCTTTCTTTGCGTTGAGACAAATAATGTCTTGGATATATCTTTCTGTTATTTGTATTCTTATTTTGTTTCGGATATTTTTAATAGTTTTTTTACCCTTCACCTTATTTAAAGAGGGATAGGCGTTCTGTAGTAAACATTTTCTCTTCCTAATATAATTAGTTATTTTATATTGGTTCAGTACCTACGAAGGTCTACGAAGAGTTGAGACACCGGTTGGAGGAGCATGATCTTGAGCTTGCGCAGGATCTGAAGGTGGTATGGGCGGCCAGGATTACGTGTAGAGTCAAGGTCTTCCTTTGATGCCTCAGGAGGGATCGCTTGTGTGACAAAGTGAGGTGGGCACGCCTATTCGGAGCACGAACCCGATTTGCGATAGACGCCGGTGCCATCAGGAGGACGCAACACATATTTTCTTCAAGTGTCTGCCTTCAGAGGTGATTTGGAGGGAACTGGGGTTTTCGTGGCTAGACTCGGCGGGCGCGGGGAGATTCTGGGCATATGTTCGGCGGTGGGCTGCAACTCCACGGATGATGTTCCCCTGCTTTTGCGGCTCTCTGGGCAATGGTTGGGACGGAATGATCTCATTTTCAACAACCAGAGATTCTACTCGGAAAACACTTTGTCGCATTGTAGAGCCTTATATAATTTCTGGGCTTCCCATTAATGTATTAAACTAACTTTATTTAATATATTGGCGGTGTCTCCCAACTTGGGAGATTACCCGTAACATTTCCATCAAAAAAATATTGGTTCAGTACATGTCAAAGAAGCTGTAAGCCCTCCACCTTCTCCCCTTCCCTAGGTCGACATTGTTGTTTCACTTCCCGTCATTGAAATTGGTGATGTTATTAATCGACACTGCCACACTTCAATTCTAGTGCCACTTATCATTCATATCAACTTATGGGCTTGATCTCGTTGTCGAAACCTCACTTATTGCTGTACTAGCTCCACGAAGAGCGATCAGTTCTAGGTGCCATAACCCTAGGTATGACTCTCAATATCTTTAGGCACATGAAGGGGAAATCATTGCTCCACAAGTTAGACATCATCATCACCCCTAGTGACATCATTCCCGCGCTCCATTGCAACCAACTTGCCTTCTTTTTTTGCTCTTGATTGCACCATCACCTTTGTTGTTTGGTTGCTCTAAGGAGTTGGGTCCATCACTGTAACCGATTAAGAAGGGTTTGCCTAACCTAAGAGGATCCAAAGATCCTATTACAATTTTTCTTGGGCAGTAGTGCTCGCTTGTGGTATAGTGGTAGTACAGTGTGTCTACTACACAAAAGACCATGGTTCAAATCCCACTCTTGCAGGGGTTGCATTAGGTAGTTGACGGCCAACGTAAAAATAGTCGAATCTTTCAACATGGATTTGAGCAAGAATCCATGTAGCCGACCCTACTTATAGTGGGAGAAGGCTTAGTACATTTTAGTAGTGCTCGCTTGTGCTCAATGTTGCAAGAGGACAACTAATATTTTGTTTCTTCTCACTATATTAATCTGCTGAAGCTATTCCTTGAGATTTTTTTGATGATTTTGGCTCTTCTTCAATTCTATGGTTTCTGATGTTTTGAGCTCGAGTGATCAATCTTAAACTACTATTGGAGAGATGAAGATCCCCCTTTACACATCAATCACCAACTTTGATAGGGTGATTGGGACATGTGGGCGCAAAGCATACTTAACTTATTTGATGCCATGGTAGGGAGTGTATTTTTGAAGGAGGAAAAATATTTATCTTGGAAGCAAAAATGTACTTGTGAAGTATTTGATCATGTCTACTGCTGTTCCCTAGATTGCAAATGAAGTGGTGCGCTATCCCTCTGCAAAATTGATGCAGCACAAAATTAAAGTATAGGACTTGGTATTTTTACCTGTTAATTTTATTTATGTTTGTTTTGAGTCGTCGTAATTTTATCTAAATAAAAGAGATCGCCTGTGATCTCAAAGTAGTTAGTTTCAATTTGAATTTCAAAATTAGCTAGTTAGTCGGTTAGAGTCAAATTAGGATAATTAATTTTGAATTTGAATTAAGTTTCTATTTTTGTAATCTCATCCCTCCTATATAAAGGGATGATAGACTAGTTGTTTAGACAGTTCAGTATTAATGAAAATTTGAGTTATCTCATTCTCTCTCTCTATCTCTCCTCTCTCCTCCCGCGATCTCCGCGTTCTTCTCCCTCAACCTCTCGTATTCCCGACGAGTTCTTCTCAACCCCTCTACTTTTCCCCACCAAAATTTCTACTAAAAAAATTATTTTCCGCACCACATTCGATTATCAGTTCTGCATCAATTGGTATCAGAGCATGGAAATCGAATAGTTCCTACGATTCGACGATCCTGTCGAGTATTGGCATTTGCAACTCAATCTTAGTTGCATATCTCATGGTTCGCGTTCACGTGCGCGTCAACAAAAGTTCAAGCAACACCTTATGTCAAGCATCAAAGTGCAAACTTGGTTGGATGCGAAAATCGATGAAGATCCGGCCATCGACAATGAAAATCAGACCGCTGTTGCTGCTATTCAACCCGATTTTGAGGCAGAAAATGAAGGTATTTTCATTCACACCGAAGGTTTTTTTGATACAACTATTGTGCAAGAAGAAAAGGAGGGCCATGGGCCCATCTTCGATGAAGGTCCTATGGAAGAAGAACACGAAAATATCGATTTTTTTGCAATCGATGCTGCTGTCCAGGAAACAAAAAATGCAGAAAATAAAGATCTAGGACCCATATACGACGAGGATCCCGCAGATGAAGATCAGGAGATCCTCGATGTATTCACAATAAGAGTGGTTGTCCAGGAACAAAAAAATGAAGAAGACGAGCCTATCTACGATGAAAGCATAGGGAATGAAGAACATGAAGTTCTTAATTTGCGGTCCTCTATAGCCGCAACCCAGGAGGACCCTGCATCTTTGTTTCGGCCAACGACGACACAACTATTGGTCAAAACGCCCCTATCGGTCATTCAACCTCTTCCTACGTGCCAGGCCGACACCCCATCCCGAAGGGCATCGATGACCCGATGCAGAGAGACCCGCCGCCCTCCCCGAATGTGTAGTCTTCCCCCCCACGCGCAGGGCTCGCGTATTTGCCGCCACTGTCTCAGCTTGTTTGCAAAGCCTCGCTGTCGCCGCACGAGCTGCTGGCGCGACCGCTACTTGCACTTCCAAGCTCGTTGCCAACAAGTCCCTCGGTCATCGCCACGGCTTCCCCCATCACTCGCGCTCGAGCTTCCAACCCACCCGCGCATGGTTTAGGCACGGTTGTCACCATCGCCACCTTTCCCAGTGCCGTCACCGCCTCGTGCGCCTCAGATCCCCACGTCACCGCCATCCGCAACTCCAACCCCAGTGCCGCCATCGCTCGCGTATGACCCCCTGCGACCAAGGTGATTGGGACCCTAATGTTAGGGTTCGATGCCGCCTAAGAGGAGGGGAGGGAGGAGTGCCACACAGGCCTCCTGATTTCACTCCCTCGAGCAAACGATCACGTGACATTGGGGATTGGAATTTTAATTGGGTTAATTTCAATAATACCCCTCATGCAGGAAAATTTTATTCAAAGTTGAAAATTGGTGGGAATTGGAGAGGCATTCCTTTAAATGAAGGGGTAGAAAAATTGCATTTCTACCCCCTGGAGCGAGAAAACTTAAAGGCATGTGCTGAAAAAAGGAAACTAAGGCTGCTACCAAATAGGAATAGGAGTATGGGATTCATCTATATAAGGACCCTATGGGTTAGTTCATTGCCCACATCTCCTCTCATCTTAGGTTTGTGCCACACATTTGTTATGGGTTCTCCGAAGGCTATGTTGTTCATGCCTCATCAGTTTTTCGATCACCGCAACAAGGAGACAAAGCTCGTGGAGACGCCGCACTTTGCGCCACATATGTTCTTCCAACATGAGGATGCCAACTCCGGCCACCGCACCAAAGCCACATCTATTCTTCCAAGAGGCGAACAAGAAAGTTGATATCAAATCGTCAAGCTTCGAAGATAAAGCAATTCGTCAGGAGACGAATTTTTAAGCGGGGGAGAATTGATGCAGCACAAAATTAAAGTATAGGACTTGGTATTTTTACTCGTTAATTTTATTTATGTTTGTTTTGAGTCGTCGTAATTTTATTTAAATAAAAGAGATCGCCTGTGATCTCAAAGTAGTTAGTTTCAATTTGAATTTCAAAATTAGCTAGTTAGTCGGTTAGAGTCAAATTAGGATAATTAATTTTGAATTTGAATTAAGTTTTCTATTTTTGTAATCTCATCTCTCCTATATAAAGGGATGATAGACTAGTTGTTTAGATAGTTCAGTATTAATGAGGATTTGATTTATCTCATTCTCCCTCTCTATCTCTCCTCTCTCCTCCCGCGATCTCCGCGTTCTTCTCCCTCAACCTCTCGTATTCCCGACGAGTTCTTCTTCTCAACCCCTCAACTTTTCTCCACCAAAATTTCTACTTTATTTTCCGCGCCACGTTCGATTATCAGTTCTGCATAAAAAATGGTCATGAGTGCTCTCTCCATATTAAACATTTAATATGTAGGAAGATATCAAAGATCTTGTAACATCAGATTGACATTGGCATATTTCCCATATAAGGCATAGAATAAATGCCCCTTATTATAGTATCAAAGAGGACAATTACTTGTCATGGAAGTGGATCGTTACGCATGTGAAGTCTTGAATCAGATGATTATTCTTCCTTTGATGGTAAATGAAAAGCAACAAGATCCCATTGCCAAAGGAACACGATATTCTCTTCGGATGCACCCCTTCCTATACACCCTTTTGATAAAAATTAAATAAATTAAAGAAATGTGCAAATTGTGTATGTGCATTCAAATCTTGTCGATCATGTAGTTGCATTAATTCTCTCCTACAAAGAAACATCTTGCTTTGAACGGAAAAATGGTGCATGCTGAAGATATCATCACTCCATTTTTTTTTGTATACACAAGTTTAAGCATCGAACTTACAAAGATCATGAATTTGTTATGATCTTGGTAAGTTCATGTACATTCTCAACGTAGATACTCTTATGCCGAAAAATCACCTCGTTTCACGCTAGCTAGATTGCCCACAAATGTGATAAAGCTCGGATGCGCTCATCATCCATGCCCATCCATGATGTGTCAAAGGACTTCCAAAATGTTGAAGCATGCTCATATGTCACCCCGTTGATATCAACCATTACCCGACACTCTCTCGAGGTAGCACATGTAAATGAGAGATGGTCACCAGCCTTCAAACCCTTAACACACCATTGACAAGTGTCTTCTACACCTTAGAATATCTTGACCCTCTAAGTGCCTGGTATCATCCAGTCTTGCCTCAATTACCAAATGAAAATATTGACCTACAAAGAGACCTTTTGCCCCAAAGTTTGCTTAACCTCTTCGATACTAATCCCTATTAAGAACAATCGAGGCATAAAGCACCTTATATGCCTTCTTCATCGAGAAGTTCTCATTTATCCAAAACTAGTATGCATCCCTGTTGAACAACCCTCCAATAAACTCAAGAGATTTTACTACTTGTGCCCCTCTTAGATGTTGCAATATCATCCTTTTTTGGAATATCAGTTGTGCCCCCGACTTCTTATTTTGTTATTGTTGGGAAAATCAAAAGAGTTGTTTATTCCATAAACCCTAGGCTCTCTTATATAGGGGAGTAGCCTATGGGTAAATTACATCGAGAGTCCATAAGAATATCGAAAATATGAAACCGTACAAATAACATAAATTATATCTCTACACTCCTCCTCAAGATGGAGCATAGATATCGATCATGCTCAGCTTGGACGAGCACTTCTGGAATGGTCCTCTAAGTAATGCCTTGGTAAAGATATCTGCAGTTTGGTCCCCTGAGCTAACATGAGATGTAGAAATAAAACCCTTCTGAATCATATCTCGTATATAGTGACAATCAACCTCAATGTGTTTGGTTCGTTCATGAAATGCTGGATTATTGGCAATAAATATAACAACTTGATTGTCACATTCCAGAGCCATAGGAAGTGGGACTTCTACATATAGGTCTGCAAGAACAGCTTTCACCCACATCATTTCTGTACTAACCTGGGCCATAGCCCTATATTCAGACTCAACACTAGATCTGGCTACAACAGTTTGCTTCTTGCTTCTCCATGAGACAAGAGAGTTTCCAACATATACAACAAATCTAGTGATGGACTTCCTATCCTTGGGACATCCTGCGTAGTCTGCATCTACGCACGCTGAGATAACAATCTCCTTGTCTTTCTTGAACAATAGACCTGCACCTGAAGATGATTTAAGATACCTGAGTATCATATATATAGCATCCATATGTACCTGACGTGGTTGCTCTATGAATTGGCTCACCCGACTAACAACAAAAGAAATACCGGGTCTGGTAATGGTAACATAAAGAAGTTTTCCCACCAGTTCTCTGTATCTTTTACTATCCACCTCATCAGTGTCATCGTCATATAATTTCATGCTTGGATCCATAGGTGTAGTGGCCGGTCGGCATCCAAGCATTCATGCTTCACTCAGCAAGTCAGTGGCATATTTCCTCTGGGTCATCACAAGTCCATGTGGATTTCTGGCGAACTCCAGTCCCAGAAAATATCTAAGGACTCCAAGATCCTTGGTGACAAATTCACGATTCAGCATTTCTTTCGCCCTCTGAATTCCTTGTACATCGTCACATGTAATCAGGATATCATCTACATACACCGTAATTGCAATAATACCTTTGGATGTTTTCTATATAAACAGGGAATGATCTGCATTGGAACGTTTATACCCCTGTTTTTCAAACAAGTCTGAGAGCTTCTGGAACCAAGCTTTAGGGCTCTGTTTAAGGCCATAGATGGCCTTATGAAGTCTACACACCTTAGAATACTCCCCCTCAACAGCAAAAGCAGGTGGCTGTTGCATGTAGACTTCCTCCTGCAATCACCATATAAAAATGCATTCTTAACATCTAACTGAAACAATGGCCAATCACGAATAACCGCAACAGATAGAAGGATCCGTAAGGTGGAATGGCGAGCAACCGGTGAGAATGTATCAAGATAATCCACCCCATATGTCTGTGTAAACCAACGGGCAACCAGGCGTGCCTTGTATCTGTCAATGCTGCCATCTGCATTATGCTTAACTGTGAAGACACACACCGGTAGGTGCAGGGACAAGGCTCCAAGTATCTCTTGACTGAAGAGCAGCCGTATCTTCTTCCATAGCTAAGCACCATCGACTGTCCTTCAATGCATCTTGGTAATTTCGTGGAATATCCATATGCAATAGCAAAGCCTCCTGAATTCACCAGATAGACGATCAAAAGAAACCATGGATACTATAGGATATGACACGCAGCTACGCTTCTGTTTCCGAAGCGCAATAGGTAGATCCAAATCACTTGCATCCTCATCTGTCCTTTGTAACACAGCCTGCTCAGGTAAATCATTAGATCCATCATTAGAAATTATATTCTCAGAACATACCTCAGGTGAGCTAGATGATGAGCGGTGACCATGATCAGAAACATGCTGACGGGTATAGTAGAGTGGCAGTGGGGGAACAAGAACTGTAACAAGAGGTGCATGTGATGTAGATAGTGGTGGAGGTGCAGGTGTAGGTGGAGGTAGTGGTGGCATGTATATGGCTTCATCAGTGTCTGAGGACCAATCACCTGTAGGAGAAAAGTACATAACAAACTAAAAAAAGGTGACATCGGCACTAACAAGGTATTTCCTCCGCAACGACTCATAACACCTGTAACCTTTTTGTGTCCTAGAGTACCCGACGAAAACATACTTGACAGCCTTAGGAGAGAGCTTGTCAATACCTGGAGACAACTTCTGGACAAAGGCAGCCGAGCCAAACATACGTGGGGTAAGTGAAAACAATTCTTTTTCAGGAAAAACCAAGGAGAAAGGAATTCTCTCACCAAAGACAGACGACGTCATGCGATTAATGAGATAACATGCCGTTAGGATTGCATCGCCCCAGAAAGAATGAGGAGCACGACTCGGTATGAGAAGCGTCCTGGTGACATCAAGCAAATGGCGATGTTTCCTTTCTGCAATTCCATTTTGTTGGGAAGTATAGACACAAGATGTTTGGTGGATAATTCCTTGTGTTAAAAAATAATTTGAGAGAGTATGAGTACAAAATTCCAAGGTATTATCACTTCTCACAATTTTCACAGACGCAGAAAAGACATTACGAACTTCATATATGAAATTTATGATAATAATTCCAGCTTCAGATTTATTCTTTAATAAAAAGACCCAAGATAGACGAGAGAAATCATCCACAATGACAATATAAAACTTGTGTCCCTGATGATCAGGAACATGACTAGGACCCCAAATGTCAACATGAAACAACTCAAACTTGGAGCTACTGCTCCGACTTTGACGACTAGGAAAGGTAGATCGGTGATGCTTTCCCAACTGACAAGCCTCACATTGGATGGACGTGTGAGGCGAAACCTGGGGTAAAACACGACACAATTTCTGAAGCGGTAGATGGCCAAAGCGCATGTGCCACATGAATGGAGAGACAGATCCAGCAGAAAGAGAGGAGATTCCGGCATATGGAGTCCGACTAAGGCGATATAGTCCACCCTGCTCATAGCCACGCGCAATCATGTTGCCCGTAAGGATGTCCTGAAAAATGAGAGAAGATGGATCAAAAATTGCTCGACAATGTAAATCCTTTGTAAGTTGGCTAATGGATAACAAATTCATAGAAAAATCAGGTGCGTGCAATACATTCTTGAGGTGCATAGATGGTGTCTGGCTAATCTCCCCCTGACCAGTAATCGAGGAGTGCGTCCCATTAGAAATAACCACAGTGCGTCCTAGAGGAACCTGTCGGTAGGTTGTAAGTAGACCTCGATCACCACACAGATGATGTGTAGCACCAGAGTCCATAATCCACTCTAAAGTATCAGATCCACTACTGCTAGTGAATGCATAAGTACTACCTGAGGTACTGGTGGATGCAGAAGCAGCAACATCAGAATGGCTCTCAGAGGCTGGCGCTGATGTAACGGGACCGGATGAAGGGATAATACCCCTCAGACGAGCTACAAGATCATCAAATCGCTGATCCAAAGAAGAAGCAGATGGAGGTTCAATCTGTTCAGCTACTCGTGCAGAAGCAGGAAATCCATGTTTGGAATAGCATGTGTCCTCGGTATGTCCAGAACGATGGCAGGAAGTGCATGGTTGCCGAATACGACTCCCTCTGCCTCGAGGTCCATGACCACGAAACTGATGATGACCCCCACGACCTCGAGATGCTGCCATAGCTGAGGCGGTTTGATTGGCAGTAGATGAAGAAATAGTAATACGACTCAGTCTGTGAAAGGCATCCTCCATCGGAGGAATAGTAGAATCTGCCAACATGCTGCCTCATACTCTGGATCAAGGGCTTCCAGGAATACACCAACCATAGTGGCATTCCTGTAGGTCTTTTGCTGCTCATGAGTGGCTGTGAGAGGCACGAAGCTGTAGAGCTTCTCAAACATTCCATGTAAAGACGTGTATAATGAATGTAGAGGCCGTCCATTCTGCTTGATTGTAAAGATGTCATGCTGGAGTTGCAGAATCTTCGTCTCATTCTTTGCCTGTGAATAGGTAGCAGCCAGAATATCCCACATTGCTTTTGCAGTGGGCTGATGGAGAATATCATTTGCAATCTCAATTGCTAACGTTCCTGATAGCCAAACCTTGGCGTATGCATCATCCGCCTCCCATGAGGCGTTGACCCCAGTCTTCTCAGCAGGCTCCTCCTCAGTAAGAATGTGCTTCTTATCGGTCGACTTCATCATACTCATGAATTGCATTGCCCACAATTCATAATTTGACCCATCCATCTTCACAATAGGCGCAGGACCTCTGAAGGCGCATGTAGATGGAATATCTGCCTTGCTTTCTGACACGATGATAATAGAAGACTAGGGTTGTAGACTGAAGATATGGTTGTCTACACTGACATTCACGGGTTCGACATGCAGACTCAAGCAACCAAACCCATAAGGAAGAAGGTTCGGCGAGAACCTATGTAACGGCCCCGGCAAGAGAGGGCCTAGGCAGTGATGGCCTAGGCGATACGGGGCGGTCTGAGATAGAGATGGCGCTCTGACAAGATGCACGCGCAGAGGAGACCGCAGATGTGCGATGCGTGCGGAGGTTAGGGATAGCGCACGGTGGTGCTGTGTGCTGAAGGAGGGGAGGGGCGGCGCACGAAGGTGGTGCGCGGAGAAGGGGGTAGCTGCGCGCGTAGGATGTGCGCAGAGAGGGAGATGCGCGCATGGGGTTGACGACACACGGAGGAGACGACACGCGGAGAAGGAAGGGATGGCGCGCAGAGGAGGTGGCGTGCGGTGGGGTTAGGGTTAGGGTACAGGAGCTCCGGTCTAGGACCGCCACTCTGATACCATGTTGGAAAAATCAAAAGAGTTGTTTATTCCATAAACCCTAGGCTCTTTTATATAGGGGAGTAGCCTATGGGTAAATTACATCAAGAGTCCATAAGAATATATAAAATATGAAACAATACAAATAACATAAATTATATCTCTACAGTTATCACTTGTTCAGGTTAGTTGCTATCCATTCACCTCCCAAACAGACGTTAACTTTTGGACACAAAGGTAAGTAGAATTGAAAACATAGGCTAAAAGTGTAACTTTCTATTTACCTTCTTCCACCACCACCACCTCTTCCTATGTAGACCCACCTTCATATTCACCCCAAAACTTTTTGTATAAAGCATCAAACTTATAAAGATCACGAATTTGTTACGATCTTGGTAAATTCAGGTACATTCTCCACATAGAATCTCTTATGCTGAAAAATCATCTCGTTTCACGCTAGCTAGATTACCCACAATAGTGATAAAGCCCGGATGCGCTCATCATCCATGCCCATACATGATGTGTCAAAGGACTCCCGAAATGCTGAAGCATGCTCATATGTCACCCCGCTGATATCAACCATTACCCGGCACTCTCTCAAGGTAAAACTTGTAAAAGAGAGATGGTCACTAGCTTTCAAACCCTTAACACACCATTGACAAGTGTCTTCTACACCTTAGAGTGTCTTGACTCTCTACGTGCCTGGCATCATCTGGTCTTGCCTCAGTAACCAAATGAAAATATTGACCTACAAAGAGAGATTTTGCCCCAAAGTCTGCTTAACCTCTTCGATACTAATCCCTATTAATAACGATCGAGGCATAAAACACCTTATATGCCTTCTTCACCGAGAAGTTCTCATTTATACAAAACTAGTAATCAACCCTGTTGAACAACCCCCAATAAACTCAAGAGATTTTATTACTCGTGCCCCTCTTAGATGTTGCAATATCAGTTATGCCCCTTCCTTTTTTGAAATATCAGTTCTTCTTATTTCATTATAACTTGTGCCCCTCATGTTAGTTGCCATCCATTCACCTCCCAAACAGACGTTAACTGTTGGGCACAAAGGTAATTAGAATTGAAAACTTAGGTTTAAAGTGTAACTTTCTATTTACCTTCTTCTTTCACCACCTCCTCCTCTTATGTAGACCCACCACCATCTTCGCCCCCCTCGCCTACAACACCCCTCCTCCGGTTTGTCTATCCACGTAAGGGAGAGGTTATGCTGGAAAGAGCTATGTAGAAGTTGTTGTGTCACACATAAACAGATGTTTGACTTCAAATCCATGAATGCATCAAATCAACCTACACATATTTTTCAACACATGTACACGAATAGATGTCCATTTACTTTGACTTATAAAAAAATAACCATCGGAGTGTATGTAAACCATTCACGAAAATCTTGTGCTTTTCACAATCAAGCAGATGTTCATCAGATTAAGCTCGTTGGCATTCTTTTCATGAAATGGCAAAAATACCATACTGAACTGAAGGAGGTCTGTCAATGATATGAGAGGTGAAAATTATAATGAAATCCTACAACCATTCAAAGATTCAAAAGAAAGAAAGGAAATCATTAGTATAGAGTTGATCTCAAGAACATGAGTCCATCAATCAAATTGGCTTATGATTGTGGCATCTAAAAGATCAAACAAAAGAATGATGAGAACCCCGAGAAAGTAGAGTTCAGAATGGGAACCATGTCGATCATTGATCCCCTCTAGGAAGGGCTCTGCCAGAAACATGTACCATTGAATTTGGCCCACATCTTGTCCTCCATTTCCTCCATCTCTTTCGACACCGCCTCCATGTCGTGCCCCACTTGCGCGCATTGAGGCAGCTGATGCCAGCGAAGCGTTGTCACATTCAGAGATCGCGATGAGGGCCCTTTGCCTGTTTGTCCGTTGCCGCCTTGTTTTGCGAGGTGACGCTTGTCTTGCAGCACATCCCCACATGGCCCTTCACGATGGTTACGATGATTAAGTCCACTAGGGCGCATGTGCAGTATCAGACGACGACACAACTGGTGGCGGTGCCATTGGCGACCTCGACACTGCAGGAGGCGCGTGCCGGAGGTTGCTCCACATGAGGTTGTCAGATGTGAGGGCGTGGGGAGAGGGTTGCCATGAATGTAGGGGCCACCAAAGGAGATGGAGGGGTAGTGGGTAGTGGCTTGAGGTCGACTGCTGTCGGCTTCTGATGCATGATCTTTGTTCTTTAGCCACCTCCTCCTCTGTCGCCCCACCTCCTCCACCTCATACCCTCTAACCCACCTCCTCCGCCCCTTACCTCCTCCTCCCCCCACCTCCTTTGAACTCTCCTTTGCCCCGAACCCTCCAGCTCCCTCCTCTGCTGCTCCCACCTCCTTCGTCCCTTACTCCTTCGCCTCGAGCCCTTCAACTCCATAGAAATTGTAAACCCATCTTCGCTGCCCCCGTCCTCCATCTCCGCCTTCGACCCCATCTACGTCACATTAGCATGGGTGGCATCGGTAGAACCGATGAGGCGCTTTATTTCTGCAGCACATCAATGATACACCTCTTTGATGGTCGACTAAGGAGGAGGTCAAGTTTGAGAGGCTGAGGCGGTGGAGGGACAGGTTTGGTTTTAACCATTATGCCCCTCTTAACCATACCATGGTTTGAATAAACCATGATTAGTTCACCTTTTTAACGACTAATATGACGGATGAGCACAAGTGATAACATTGCAAGAAGTCAGAGGCACAACTAATATTCCAAAAAAGAGGGGCATAATTGATATTGCAACATCTAAGAGAGACACAAGTGATAAATTCCTAAACTCAAATATCACCATATGCTTCATCACTATCTGATTAGAGAGATCATAACGGAAAAAAGGGGACAAGTCCTATCAAACATAGATGTTACCAACACGAATCCCATGATATGTTGTCAAAGCAAACAAATAAACAAGAGAGCCTATCACAAAGGGTCCCATCTCTAGTCTAGTCATCCTGCCAAAGTTGAAAATGCAACCATCACATAAAACAAGATGAAAGTAGGACGAAATCTTCGACATAACAATGCAAATCCCCATCTAGAAAGTAGACAACAAGCTAACCACCTCAGGTTGAACAGACAAACAATGCAAATCCCCGTCTAGAAAGTAGACAACATGCTAACCACCTCAGGTTGAACAGACACCTTGATTGTGACTTCGTAAATGCATTGCACTAATTTGCAAAGCAAATCCAAACAAGTACCCCAAATGTAAGTGACCCACTTCGTAAGTAGTGCCATATTCATCTCCATGCTAAGCACCCCAAACCACCATCTTCCATGGACCGTGTCACCGACTTTTAACTCACTAGAGGTAGAGCAATCAAGCTTCAGGGAGAAAGTTTTAGAAGACCAATCTTGGGATTGTAACGGAAATGCTGATAAGATGTGGGAGGCAGTAACATCTTTTATTCGAAGGGTAGCCAAAGAGATGCTAGGCGAGTCAGGGAGGAACTCTGGCTAAAAGGAGGCTTGGTGGTGGAGTGGAGGGGTGCAAGAGAAGCTCAAAATTAAAAGAGCTTGCTTTAAAGTTATGTCTAAGGATAACACAAATGAAACTGTCACAAATTAGAAAATAGTGAAGAAGGAAGCAAAGAAGGCGGTAAGCGAAGCTAAGTCAAAAGCTTATGAAGTTTTGTACAAAAATTTCGACTCTAAGTAGGATCAGAAGGATATATTTAGGCTGGCTAAAGCAAGAGAAAGAAAGACCAAAGATTTTTCTCAAGTGAGATGCATTAATGATGATGAAGGTCATGTGCTTGTTACTCAGAAGGATATATAGACTAGATGGAAGCAATACTTCCATATGGTTTTCATTGGGGAAGGAAATATAGAGATCACTTTGGGAAATCTAGCAAGTAGTGAAAGTTACTTGAATCGTGCAAGCTATAGACGAATACAAAGGAAGGAAGTAGAGGATGCTTTGAAGGTTACGAGACATGGGAAAGGTGTAGGACCTAATGACATTCCTATAGAAGTTTGGAGAGTTTTAGGTGAGCGTGGTTTGACTTGGCTTACAAATTTATTCAATGTTATTTGACGAAGCAAGAAAATACCTGAATAATGGAGGAGAAGCTTCGTAGTGCCTCTTTATAAGAACAGATGAGACATTCAAAGTTGTTCATATTATAGAGGTATCAAGCCGATGAGTCACACTAAGAAAATTTGGGAACATGTGATCGAAAGAAGGTTGAGGCAAGTTTCCAAAGTAAAAGAAAACCAATTCGGATTCATGCCAGATCGCTCAACTATTGAAGCCCTCCACTTGCTAAGGAGAACAATAGATATTTACAGAGCTAAAAGGAAGAACCTCCACATGATTTTCATTGATTTGGAGAAGGCTTATGATTCCGTCCCACGAGAGATATTGTGGAGAGTTTTGGAGAAGAGACAAGTACATGTCCTATACATTAACCTCATAAAAGATATGTATGATAGGGTTTCATCTTGTTTAAGGATACAGTCTGGGAAGACTGACTATTTTGACATCAACATTTGTCTGCATCAAGGTTCAACTTTGAGTCCATTTCTTTTTACTTTAATTATGGACGAGTTGACAAGTCACATTCATGATGAGATACCTTGGTGTATGTTATTCGCTGATGATATTGTGTTGATTGATGAGACTAGAGATGGAGTAAATGAGAAGCTTGAGGTCCTGGAGACATGCATTGGAAACTAAAGGACTTCGTATAAGTAGGACTAAGATTGATTATATGGAGTGCACTTCTGATGGAAGCAATGGTGAAGGAATTGAGGTTAAGATAGGTGATGATAACATTCAGAAGAGATATTCTTTTAGATACTTGGGATCTATTTTGCAACATGATGGGGAAATTGATGGAGTTGTTACAACAACAAGAATAAAGCCTTTTCCCACAATTAAGTAGGGTCAGCTACATGGATTCTTCGCCTCCATTTAGATCTATCTTGGGTTAATCTCGGGCTTATATCCAAAAAACTAAGATCCCTTCGTATAGTCTCTTTCCAACACTTCTTGGGCCGTCCTCACCCTCTCTTAGCCGGCTCAACATCCCAACACTCGCATCTCCTAACTGGTGCATCCGCTGATCTTCTTTGCAAATGACCAAACCATCTTAAGCGGTTTTCTCGCATCTTATCCTTGATCGGAGATACACCAACTTTCTTTCTTATTGCATCATTCCGAATCTGATCTTTACGTGTGTGTCCACACATCCGCCTTAGCATTTTTATTTCTCCTACAACCATTCTCTGCACATGTCTATGGTTCACAGGCCAACATTCAGATCCATAGAGCATAGCAGGACTCACAATTGCTTTGTCAAACTTTCCTTTAATTTTTAAGGAATTTTCTTACCACAGAGAACAACAGAGGCTCCTTTCCACTTTAGCCCGCCTGCATTTATTCTATTAGTTACATCTCCATCAATTTCCCCATCCTGTTGCAAAATAGATCCCGGATATCTAAAAGAATCTCTTTTCCGAATGTTATTGTCACCAATCTTCACATCAGTTCCTTCACCATTGCTTCCATCAAAGGTGTACTCCATATATTTCGTCTTAGCCCTACTTATACGAGATCCTTTAGTCTCCAATGCATGTCTCTAGACATTGATGGAGATGTTACAAATAGAATAAATGCAAGTTGACTGAAGTGGAGAGGAGCATCTACTATTCTCTGTGATAAGAAAATTTCTTTGAAAATTAAAGGAAAGTTTTACAAAGCAGCTGTGAGACCTGCTATGCTCTATGGATCTGAATGTTGGCCGGTGCATCATAGACATGTGCAGAGAATGACAGTAGCAGAAATGAAAATGCTAAGGTGGATGTGTGGACACACGTAAAGATCGTATTCACAATGATGACATCAAGGAAAGTTGGTGTAGCTCCGATCGAGGATAAGATGCGAGAAAATCGCTTAAGGTGATTTGACCATTTGCAAAGGATGTCAGCTGATGCACCGGTGAGGAGATGTGAGTTTTGGAATGTTGACCTGTCTAAAAGAGGATGAGGAAAGTTCAAGAAGTGTTGGAATGAGACTATACGAAAGGATCTTAGTTTTTTGGATCTAAGCCTGAGAATGACCCAAGATAGATCTGAATGGAGGCAAAGAATCCATGTATCTGACCCTACTTAATGTGGGAAACGGCCTTGTTCTTGTTAATGTAGAGGTAGACATGACGTCTCCCGTGAGGCAAACCATGATAATTGCCTCATCGACTCTCGATGACTTCTCACCCCGACCAGAAGCAGTGACGATAAGAAAGAGATTGGAATAACCGAGAGGTCTCTCTTGAGAATCATGAGGTGGCCATGCCTTGACAAATTTGAGAGTTGAACTTTCCAGCATGCTGCTTCTTCTCCAGCTTCTTACTATAGGTAATTAGAGTGACGCATGCAACGACAAATGATAGGCCGGGCTATGCATGGTTTGAAAAGGCTAGCCTCAAGGAGGTCAACACATCATGAAAGACTATTATGCACCTTCATTTTCTTTATAGAATACCTGACTTTATTCAAAAGAAGGAGATGGATAGGGCATGTTGCGTTGAAAATTGTATCGTCAAAGTCCTCTTTTGGCACAACCATTTAGCCTCAGGGATGAATATGTAAATTATGGAGCTACTCATCCATTTTATTGTTTTCGAATTGCAGTTATCACCATTTATGTAACAGAGTAATTATTTAGATTAAACCTTTTCCTCCTGTTCTACCCTATGCTTGCAACCTTAGCAACATGGATGCAAGTCCATGCAAAGCATGCTCATTAGATGGCCCACTGTTACCTCGATGGTGAGTGATTGTAGCTAATAAAGGATGAAATGATACAATAAACATTTATTTGCTTGAAATATATATTTTTGTAGTTTTAATTTTATTTATTTAATATATGCATTAAAATCAGAATTATGTGTTATTTTTTGATTGTGAAATCAAAGGTCCGTCCTCTTATTCTTTGCACAAATACGCAATGACTTCTGAAACGTTCAACTTTTTGGATCTGTGCCAAATATCCTGGAATTAAGGAGAAAGAATGTGTCCAAATTTGGAAAAGACCCTAGTCATCTGACTCAACTCTCAGTTTGCACTTCTTGTTCAGAATATGAAAACTAACTTAAGCTCTGTCCTTGTTTTCTGCTTTGAATCGAGAGAACACTGGAAAGCTGTCTTTGTGTTCTCATTTTTTATACTTGGTCACTTTTCAGCCCCTGCGTCCTTCATTTGAGCTTATATTAATTAATATAATTAGCCGACCTGTCTAGTTTGTTTTTCGCTGATGATATTAATGTTTAATCTGAGAAACAAATAAAGCCATTACATTCATTATTCAATTAGCCCAGTGGGGAATATTTGGTCACTCTTTCTCCACCAATACAAGAACAGTAATTGGCAGGAATCTCCAGGGTTGAGTAATATGTTAATTTTAGTTGTGAATTTAAAATTAATGGATGAGATGGACAAGGGAGGTTGCCATTTATTTCCTTCCGAGGATTATGAATAGGTCTTAACATGTACCTTGACTAATGTATGGTCTCAAGTTACCCGACCCTGATCTAAGTTCATTAATATATTCTGGAGAGCTTCATGTGGTGGTAGAGGTGGTTGCTTTTTGTGTGTGTGTGTGTGGCAGGGGGGGGGGGTGTGCTAAGGTAAGAGTTTCTTTGGAAGATGGATTTATTCAAAGCTTATGTTACTCTACACCGGTCTTTTCCTTGGAGTCTGATCAAAACTTAGGAGGAGGAGGGGTTTCCTAGGCATTTGTGTGGATTGGATAAAGATGTGTATGACTATGACTTCCTTTTCGGTATACATGAATCATATATCTGGAGGGGGAGGATCCAACCTCGTAGAGCCATCATACATGGTTCCGAGGGCTAATTGGGCGGTGTCATGGATGCGGTTATTTTTTCCCTTTCCATCATTTAGATTCTTCATGTGTGAGCTTGACTCGGCACATATGTTTTGGCATTCTACTCTAGTCTTTCTAGAGTACATTCTTGCTTGCCTAAAGGAAGACCGACCAGGGTGGACCAGATAAATTAGAATAGTAGGCTTAGAGAAGATCTTTGTTGGACATCTTTGGGGTTGTGTGAAAACCATCAGAAGTCTACTTCCATTCCTTTCCATGTGGATGACCAAGCAACATCATGATCTTAGGTGATTTTTTCTATTCCATGCGTATTTAGTATTTTATCATTTACTTATATGGGTCCGTCTTTGGTTAGCTTAGGCACCTAAACTACGGATTGGGGTGCTGGTGTTGGAGAGGAGACTAGCCGGTGGCCTTCCAGTGTGCTTTATAGTGGGGGATATCTTATCCTTCTATGAGCAGCAATGTCTTTATTGGAATTTACCAGGAATGGGTAACACGAACTTGTTGTTTCTCATTGAATAGGGCTCCCTTATATAGAATGGAGTATAGGGTTTACTGAAACTATTACATACACCCTTAGATTATGAATAATGTTCATACACCCAAATACTTCAATACTCCCCTCAAGTTGGAGCGTAGATGCCACCATGCTTTGCTTGGGGATACATCTAGTCAATAGGGACTGAGTGAGAGGCTTGTGAAAACATCAGCTGTTTGTTCTTCTGAAGTAACCGACTCCGTCTTGCTGTTTCCTTGTTGAATCATATCCCTTGTATAATGGCAACCTACCACCACATGTTTGGTGCATTCATGGAAGGTAGGATTATTTGCACTGAACATTGCAACATCATTGTCACATCACATTATCATAGAGCTCAAATCTGATAAATGTGAACCCTTCAGAACCGACTTGATCCACATTAGTTCATTGGTGGCTTAGGCCATTGCTCTGTATTCTGATTTTGCACTGGATCTGGCAACCACTGCTTGCTTTTTGCTTCTCCGTGTGACTATGTTACCACCAAGATAGGTGTAGTAACAAATAATAGACTTTCTGTCATTAGGACTCCTACATATCAATATTAGAATAGGACATAATATCAAACATCTTTCTACAAGTAAATAATAGGCCGTTCCCTGGAGCAGATTTCAAGGATATCAGAATCATTCACAGTGTCTCCCACTGCACTTGGCATGGTTTGACCATGAACTGATTACTTACCCAACTAACAACAAATAAGATATCGGGCTTAGTAATGGTAACATACATGATCTTTCCCACCATACACCTGAATTATTTTGCATCAGTATACACATGTGAGTCTTCATACATTTGTGCTCTGGGGCCCATAGGAATAGATGCTAGTCTAGCCCCTAACATTCCTGTCTCATATAGGAGATTCATAACATATTTTCTCTTTGAGAGAATCATGCCACCCGTATTCCTTGTGACTTTGATGCCCAAGAAATAACTAAGTTCTCCCAAGTCTTTGGTGACAAAACGTTCCATAAGATACCTTTTAGTATCTATTATGCCACTAGTATCATCCCCAATTAGAATTATGTCATCAACATATACCAGCATAACAACCATCCCTTTCACATTTTCTTGACGAATAGAGAATAATCTGTCATAGAACGAATAAAATCAACCTTGGACACAATGCCAAATAGTTTTTGAAACCAGGTTGTGAGGCTTTTGTTTGCGACCATATATTGCTTTGTAGAGTCTGCACACCTTCTGATATTTCGCCTTGGTCTCAAAACTTGGTGATTGTTGCATATATACTTCATCATTCAAACTGCCATAAAGAAATGCATTTTCACATCCAGCTGGTAAAGTAGCCAGGACTCAGGAGAGCTGGATTGCAATTGAAATAAAATCCTCATTGTAGTAGCGTTCTACTTTGATCGATAATGCCTGCTGATAAGTGGAAGGAACTATAACAATCAATGACCCGACCAGAAAAGTCTTGTATTGCTCATTTAGTTTCCTTGTTGACACATAGTTGGAGATGGGATGTAGTGTGCATGTACGCTTCCCTTTCCTAAGAGCTATGGGCAGATCTAAATGATCTCGAGAATCTTGATTCTCCTTCTCAACTACATGCTCGCTTGTTGTATATATATTTTCCTCAAACACAATCTCATCAGCTTTCTTATCTTGACATACCTTGGGATCATGTGCTGGTGTGATGAGAGGGGGTGCCATCCGACGAGTATAGACTAACCAAAACGGTTGACTATCAGCGACACGAGTGTTTTGAGAGGGAGAACCACTCCGAGGAGATGGCATAGGGAGACTGTCAAGTTCTATGTCATCAGGAGACAACCCGAGAACTAGAGGTGAAATAGTATGATGTATACTCAAAGGTCACATCCGCACTATAAAGACACATTTCACATAACGGGGAGAGGGTTTATAGCGCCCGTTAGAATGAATGTTGACAAATGAGACGCATCCAAAGATTTTAGGTGGAACATGGAATAAGTTCTTATCGGGGAAGAGCAAAGAATACAATGTTTTTTCTTCCAATATGGTGGACGATATGTGGTTGATTAAGTACGTAGTCGTAAGAACAATATCACCCCAAAAGGTGAGAAGGGTCACACTTTGAACAAGTAAGGTGCGAGCCACATCAAGGATATGGCGGTGCTTCCTTTCGGCCACGTCATTCTGTTGGGATGTATGGACACAATGTTTGGTGGATGATCCCATGCTCAATCATTAAAAAGAGAGAAGATATTGATTGCATAAATCAAGAGCATTATCAGTATGAATAGTCTCGACATGAAAACCAAACACACTTTTTATTTCCATAAAGGAAGTTTCCATAACAATACCGACTTCAGATTTTGACTTCAAAAAATCTGCGAGACCCAGGTAAAGTCATTAACAACAACAATATAGAATTTGTCTCGAATGATCTGGAACCCGACTAGGCCCCTACATATTAAAATGTACTAAACTAAAAAAGTATTTGTTAACACGACCAGGACAACTTGGAAAAGAACTCCTATGATGCTTTCCAAGTTGACAAGATTCACACTGGAGTGATGTTGGTGCATGAATTTGAGGTATGATTCTTCTTAATTTTGGTAGAGGCAAATGACCAAGCGCAAGTGCTATGTGTAGGAAGGTGACTCCCCAGTAGATGTAGAAACATGTCATGTAAAAGGAAGCTGTGTCAAGTAATACACACCCCCTTCTTCACGGCTACATTCAATCATCTGACCCGTCAGCATATTCTGGAAGACAAGAGATACCAGATCAAAAATGGCTCAACAATTAAGCTCCTTAGTAATTCTGGATATATATAAAAGACTCAGGAAATTTAGGAGCTAGAAGAACATTGCTTAGCTAAATTTTTGGAGCCACTTGAACCTCCCCCTATCCAGCAATAGGGGGATTATCTACCATCTGCCACGACAATGATACTATCTAGTGCAACCTCTCGAAGTGTAGAGAACTGATTTTTATTACCGTTAATATGTCGTGATGCACTAGAGTGTACCGACCAATCAAAAGAACTAGATGAATTTCTACATACACATTACAATGTAGGTATACCAGAGGAATCAACAAAAGCTACAGTATTGGTAGATGTGGTGCCTATGGTAGCATCTGCTCATGATGAACACGGTTGCGATGCAACCCCATGGTAGCTCAGTCGCTACATCAGATCCTCATATTCTGCTCTGGATATACTCAACGAGATATCATCCTACGTTGGGATGGCCTGATGGGACATCGAGGGTCTTTCGTGTTTCCCCCAACAATGATCCTCAATGTGGATATGCATCCGTAAAAGTTGTACGGGGGCTTTACACGTCTGAAATCACGACCCCGTCCCCTGCCTCTAAAAAAGTCCCTCGGCCTCTGCTTGATGTACGACCATAACCAATGGCGTCTCAACATAAGTCTCTACTGGAAGCACTGTTGTAAAAGTCGGCCTAGTTGAGTCGGGGGGGGGGGTTAGCTGATTCGATTAGGCCTAGTCGACCATTAGTTGGTCAACCCGACTAATCGAGTTGACTACTCGGTCGACTTTTACATAGAGTTTTTTTATTTTTTTTTGCTTTTTTAAAAGTAAACTTATTCTAACATGCTTAATGTTATAGTTAAAGTCAATTATTTCTTTTGTTTCATTGTGATAGTATAGAAAATGTATAAATTTATGCAAACATATATGAATATAAGTATAAAAATGATTTATATATTTAAAATAATTAAAAAAAAATCAAAATCGACTAATAGTTGACTATATCCGCCTAGTCGCTTGATTGCTGATTAATCTTAGTCAATGACCTCGCCGACCGAGTATCGACTATCGATTTCTGCGATCTTGACTGGAAGAGATATAGACAACCTGCTAAGCCTGTTGAAGGATTCTTCCATAGACGGAATCTCAAATGCATTGATCATCTGTGCTCTAGAAGCTTCATATATAGGGTCTAACCCTCCAAGATTGAGTCCAACCATCAATTGATTCCTGAAGGCAATCTGCATTGGACATGTACATATGAACATATATGAGTTTAATCTCTGGAACCTTGAATTTAATGCCGAATAGAACTGGGTAATGGAAAGACCATTTTGCTTCTGTTGAGACATATCAACATATGTCTAAAGGATCTTGAAATAATTCTTCTCTTATGAGTACATTTTATGAAGACTATCCCACATGTATTTTTGTCTTGTAATGCACAATATCATTTGCACTACATGAGATGCAACTACCCATAATTCATGCCTTGAGCATAGCATTATCCTTCTTCCATGTTGCATTCCTTGCGGTCTTCTCAGTTGGTTCCTTCTTGGTAATAATGCACTCCTTGTCATATCCTTCTACTACATTCAGAAGAGACTGTGACTACAACACATAATCCATACCATCTAACTTGGTGATGATACCAAAGAAGGGTTCTTCATTTTCCCTTCGTTAGCATAATGAATCTACAACCTCATATATATATATTTCACAATGTATATGAGGACCGACCTAACAATCACAACAGCAACAACATAAATAGATCATAATAAAAAGAATCTCAAACCATGTACTATAGGTCATGATAATCTCTTCAAGTATCAACCCCACAATCATCAAAGAAATAACCGCAATAATATGAAGATGAAGAAAGAGCACACAAACCAACATCAACAATGGCTAGAGATTACATCACTGGTAGCGGTGGTAGCGATGGTGGTTGATAGCGGCTGGTTGTGGCAGCGGTGGCGGTGGTGCTGGTGCTGTTAGCATTGGTAGGTCTGTTGATGTTGGGGGATGGCGAGGTGTTAGGGTATTGGGCGATGGTGTAGGTGAGGTAGGGTGCTGGGCAATGGTGTAGGCGAGGCTGGCGAGGGTGTTGGGAGATGGCGTATGCAAGGTAGTGTGCTGGGTGATGGTGGTAAGGTGTTGCTTGAGGTGGTAGGGTGGTTGGCGAGGCACTGGTGATGCTCTCGAGTCAGAGGTAGAGGTGCTGGAGAGATAGCCGACGATGGCGATGGCGAGGTGCTGTAGGGTTTGGCGAGGTGTTAGGCGATGGTGGTAGCAAGGTGGTAGGTGCTGGCGGCTGGAGTCGCAGAGATTGGGCCCTGGAATTTGGTCACCGGTCTAAGAGAGAGGGAGCCCTTTGCAAGGCTCTAAATCATATTGGAATTTACCATGAATGGGGAAAATGAACTTGTTGTTTCTCATTAAAACTTCCTTATATAGAAGGGAGTCTAGGGTTGATTAGCAGATACCATCGGATTACAAAATAATGTTCATATACCCAAATACGTCAATAGTCTTCTATTTCAATGTATTTTATGCTTATGGTAACCATAACCGGGAGAGTGGATGCTGTGTGCAGAAGATTTTTATGACATGGCTCTAAGCTGCTGGGTCAGGCGATATGCCCCTTGTGAAGTGGGAATTCTGCAGATTGGTTGGTGGCTGATTGATCTCAGGACATGGAACAAGGCTCTCCCCATGAAGTGGGTGATGCAAATGTTCGGGAATGATAATGGTTTCTTGCACAATATCCTTTTTACATGTTAAGGCACTAACTAGAGGATTGGACATGGCTACTATAGACCTTCCATGTTAATGAGGGGGGGATAGTCTAGTTGTTGCTTTCTTTGGTTGATTTCTTGAGGCCTATGTTGTGAGATAACTCTTTGTCATTTTTGGATCGATAGCTGTGCCCAATAGGTCTTGGGTTCTTTCTGTAGGTTGATAGATGATAGATCTTATGACAAACTTTCCAGACTTCATTGGCTGGGTGCTGAACCCCAACAAATGCGAAAGGGGGTGTGGAGACCCACTTTTTTTATCAACCTTTTCTGATGTCAGCTGTAAGCATTTTACAAATTTGCTGGTCGTTGTTGGTAGATTTGAGCTGATGGAGGGATCTTGTGGTTGTTGGGAATGGGATGAAAGACACTGCTCAGTGGTTGATGCTTACGAGATAACGGATTTGGGAGGAAACTTTGATCAAATTTTCTTGTGTGACTGCCGAGCTTTTGGAAAACCAAGGCCCAATCAAGGGTAAAATCCTTATGCAGCAGACTAGGAGGGAACACTTGGTTACTAAGGTCTATAGAAGGTGGGTGTCCACGACAAATAACACTTGTTCACTGTGCGAATTCAGTGATGCCATTGATCATCCTTTTTTCTGAAGTTTTTTGAACATGAGATTTGGGAGCATCTGCACATTCAAATGGTTTGACCACTCTTGCATGGAGGATTTATGGTGATATTCCTGAAATGGTAGGAGAGATGGGAATGAGGCTATCTACATTAGGAGTAATTGGTGCAAACTATTTGAGGAGATATGGGAGTTCTGGCTTTTGAGAAATGACACTATCTCTGAGACGTGAGGCCAGATAAAAACACTATATCCTCAGTTACACACTACAGGGCCTCCAAGTAAAAGGAATAATTTATTTTCGGACTTTTGCCTTCGCTACACATAACTTGATCTTTATTTAATGATTTATATGGACGATCATTAACCTCTGATCCTTCTTTGACTTTTTGGAAAAAAAGCATCAATCTTTATCTGATTTTTTAGTTGTTTTAGAAAATAGGAAGCGGAAGCAGAATGATAAATAGAGCATAATCTAGAAATATAAAACATGGAAGAACACGATTTAACGTAGAACCCTGCTCCCTAGAGCGGGATGAAACCACGGGAGAAGGCCTCAAAGGGCCAGGTTCGTCTATTGACTTTCTCAATGGTTACAAGAGGTATGGGGCTCCTTATATAGCCTCCACAGAGCTTCCAAGTCCCACCACTGGTAGATGTGAGACTAAACATATGGATGGGGTAAATGAATCCTGGAGAGATCCATTTACCCATCATACAACAAATACTTCAACACTCCCCCTCAAGCTGGAGCATGCAATGCTCAGCTTGGACAAACAAAAAGAAACTCAACTCACGCTACAAGACACTACAGACAATATCAACTCAACGCGCACAACTGTCTGCTGCTTGTCGAGGACGTTGCTTCTCATGCCGTGCAGGTGAGGAGGACGAACGGGCTGGAGTGTGAGTCTGCTGATTCTCCTTGTCGGAGAGCATGTGCTCTGAACTGCGTTTGTCAGAGTCACTGCAACTGGAAATGCGTCTCCTCATCGGAGTACTCTGGCTCGCCACAACATGTGGACAACTGCTCCATCTTTGAAAAAAGGACCGAACTGAAAAGGCCGTGGAAGTGCAATCCTCTTCGGAGTCCACGGTCGCTGGAAAATGGAGTCTGAAAGAAGTCTCCTCGACGGAGAACTGACTCTCACCCATCTGGCACAGAGAATGGTACTCTACTATGGAGTCCCTATGAAACCAGATGAAAACCCTTACCCACATGGCATAGGGAATGGTCCTCTGCTCTGGAGTCCATATGGCTCACATGAAAACTCTAGCCAACAAAATAAGAAGAATGATGGAGACCACTACAAAAGATGGCGAACATCTGCATATCTGAAAATGACCGCATCCATGTGCGTATCTGAAATTGACTCGAAATCTGACGTCGAGTCTGACAAAATCTCTGTAGAGTCTAGAAATCGGATGGTCTGGAGAATATCTGAATCTGATCTCTAAATCTGGAACAAGACCTGTGACTCTACACCATACTCCCCCTTTCTCCCATACTTGTCGGAATACAATGGTTCGACAAGTTGGGAGAAGACAACAATGATGGGGAAATAACAAAACATGAAACCAATTAACCGAACTCATTCTTTGTCTCTCAAAAATTTCTTCTCTCTTATTTTTTTTCCGGCTATTTCATATATTTTTTTAATAGCCATCACAAAATGCCTTTCAAATTTTTTTTAACAACTTTTCAATTTTTTTTGCAAAAAAAAAATGCGTATGGCTTTTTATTGTACGCTCCCCTTTTTTTTAGCTGTGATCCCTTTTTTTTACGGCTTTTGCAACAATTTTTAAAGCTGTTTTACATCATCATTTTTTTAAAATCATTTTTTTAAAAACCATGTCTCACTTTTTTACTGCTCCCTCCTTTTTTATAACCAGGACATGGTCCACGTGCATACAAAGGAAAAATGAAATCTTTTTTTTACCTCGATCCCGTCTTAGGGTTCCCATCGTGGGAACCTTCTCATAAGAGAGCGCCACCCCCTACCTGGGGTTTCTTCGCTGCCGCCCCCGATGGGTGAAGCCCATGGGTGCCGCCTCCTGCACGATGCTGCTGAAGCTGAGGCTGAGCGTCTGAAGGTGCGGGCATGCGCGTCTGAAGGGGGCTCAACCTGGAGCCGTCGGAGATGGAGGGCACCACCGCGCGATGGGAAGGGGGCTCAACCTGGAGCCGACTTGCGCCTGGGGGAGTACGCTGCAGCGCGCCACCTGCACGAGAAAAGGAAGGTGAGGAAGCCTTCGTGCGTCGCCTAAACGAGAAGGAGGAGCAGCACTCGATCTGGAGGAGCCACACTCTTTCCTTGAGGGAGATGCTCGAGCGCTGCCGCCTGTTGCGCGCCCTCCTAGATACGCGAGTTCTGGAGCCTGCCGCACAATGGAACTTGGAAGCATTGTGATCGCCTATGCACTGAGAATATCGCGAGGAAGAAGCAAAGGATGACCCTCGACGTTTTCACGGCTTTGCCCGCATGAGGTCTCCTTTGAGATGCCGCCGCCAGGGGCTTGTCCAAGGAGGCGCGACTGGTGCAGGAGCGCCGCGATGGCACGGGGAATCAATCTGAACTGAACGTGATCTGGAGATACAAAATCAGACGCCTCCTTCTTTGACATAGAGGCATGCCGGGCTGACACGATGACCCTTCTAAACTAGGGTTCAGAAACCCTGGATCTGTGCTTGGATCGAAACAGAACAGGATTCCAGAAGTTGAACCATGAACATGATAATCTTGAATCTCGAACAATAAAACAAAATAAAATCCACAAGAATCGACCCGCTCTGATACCATGTTAGAAAATAGGAAGTGGAAGCGGAATGATAAATATAGCATAATCTAGAAATATAAAAACATGGAAGAACAAGATTTAACGTGGAACCCTACTCCCTAAGGAGCGGGATGAAACCATGAGAGAAGGCCTCAAAGGGCCAGGTTTGTCTATTGAATTTCCAATGGTTACATGAGGTCTGGGGCTCCTTACATAGCCTCCACAGAGCCTCCAAGTCCCACCACTGGTAGATGTGGGACTAAACATCTGGATAGGGTAAATGGATCCTGGAGAGATCCATTTACCCATCTCCCTCATAGATGACACATACAACAAATACTCCAACAAGTTGTATACTGTATCGGTTGCCTTCACTACAAGCGCTTGTATATGCACAAGTTTTCTTTCACCGTGTTAGGAAAGTAAATCAGCGAGTTATGCAAATGTGCTTAACGATGGCTGAAATTCCATATTGACTTTTTAGGTCTACTAGATTAAGAAACATAATGGGCCTTAATCCTACTGGATTGAACCCGAACTCTGTTAACAAACCTTAGCTGAAACTCCAACTCGAGCTCAACCAAGTCCAAGGAGATGGACTCGAACCTAATTAAACGAAGTTTGAACTTTGAACCCAACTTGATTTTTGAGCCATATCTCATAAATATTCATTAGATCAGAAGTTTAGCTGAATCAGTGAAAATTCATATTATAATGATAAGATTTTAATTCTTAAATATATAAGGTGCAATATACATCATGTGGGTCATAACTGGATGCAAATACACCAAGCAGTCCCTTATTTAGGGAGGGAAATGGATTGTTTCTTTCTTCACCGACGTGGGATGAAAGAGCCCCAAGTCAAACGAAACTCAATCCAGGTTTCTGATTTGAAAGGGGAATTGATTTGAAACCATGGCGTGGAGCTCAGTTGAACTTATGATATCTTGGAACAAAGGCTATTGCACCAATCAACTCCACCTAACAGCCTATATACTGTTTGAGTCGTTTTGTAACACTGGCAACACTGCTGTGCTTGCCATGGTTGGGAGGATCATCAATATCGGATGAAAGTTGGGAAAACCATTTTTAATAATTGCCCAAGTCAATAGGTGGATTCCTGAAGAAATTACGGAGGGCGATCCAGTTGTGGTCATGCCTTTATTTGGTGTTTGCCAAGAGAGGTTTCTAATTAGTACATGGGTGGTCTGATTTGTATTCACTTTTTCTTGTTTAATCCCTTTTATGGATTTGCTGATTATGAATCCAGGATAAGTTGAGCTTCCACACCTGGGTTTGCTGCCTGCAGATGGCTGGATAAATTGCAGGAGGGAGGAGCTGTTTGGTGCTCATCATACACAGCCTTAAATTTTACCTGTAGAGTGCAGACCCAATAGCTTGTTAATTACAATTTGATAACAGTGAATGTGTAAAACTAGAAGTTGCCGAACTTGCGTCGAATAGTGCTGCTGATCTTTAGGGTTGAGTTCGATCATCTGTTGAAGGTGAACGAGATATTTTTATTTTTGTGCGCCATAATGAGATTATGAGACATCTGATCTTGCATAAGTTTCTTCATTGCCTTAAATAGCAGTAGTCCTCACAATTTGAATGCCGGCTGACATGAACCATTCTATGAGGACTCCAGCAAATATCTTCAGCTGATGTGGACCATTCTATGGGCATTGGCGAATATCTCTGAGTGGGTTGAGATACATTCCCGTGATCATTCAGATATGGATTTCTTCGGACTCCTTTTGCAGCTGATTAGCCCAAAGTTTGTGAGATTTTGTAACTTTCTTTTGCTTTTGAGAAAACGGTGACCAGTGACGTTTTGAACCTTATCTTTTGGATCGAAGACACACTGTTCAATTACCAAACCATTTAAGTAGACATATTTTGTACTATGCCAAATACCAAGTATTTGTTACGTATTCTGGTCTTCCCCTTTCACATTTTATTCGGATATTGATACGAAAGATATCCGTTTAGATGGATGCAATTATGGACGCAATCTCCATGAAATAAAAAGGTGGTCAGTAACATATATATTCGTCCTCGAACCCATTTCTTTACCGAGACCCGTTCATTTGGGTAATAAGGAAGACTGAATAAAGAATAAGGAGGTTATTTTCGGTCTTTCGTTTTGGTGTTATAAAGCTGGATAATGATATTTATTCAATTTCTTGTTTGTTATTCTTGAGAATGCAAAAGAAATCCTTTTTCTTTCTAGTGAAGATTGCAACAAAAACAAACAAGGTGTTTGATGATTCATGTTAAGACAAGCGGCCTTACTCAATAATTTTTATCATTGACTGGTCAAAACTTAAAAAAAGCCAATAAAAAGTGGCCGAAGTTATACATCAAGAAGTCTATATTTTGTTAATCACATCTAGTATTCCAGGTCCTAATCAACCTTTTGTTTTACTCTGTATATTTCTCCTAGCCAAGCTTGGACAGAATAGCACAGTACATGTACTAGGTTCATATTAAAAATGCGCTTTTATTCATTGATGAAATATGCTTGCTCGTGGTTATTGTGGCATTATGGGAGAATCGATGATTGCATTATTGATGTACTGTAAGTACACATCACATAGTAATTCTTGATTGGCTAGTTGTAAATAGCTCTAGGGTTATTTACAATGGTCGTATTAGGTTTCCGTCCTGTCCACAACTCGGAGTCTTTTGAACACCCTTATCTTGCTTATCTATCTTCCAATGATCTTTGAATGGTTCTTTAATCTATGGTATATAGGCGTTCTCCCATAGAAACGAAATGAGAGAAGTGTTTCTCACCTATGTCTGTGATTGTCAAATATTGATAACAAAATGTGATATGAAAGAATTTAATGGTTAGAGCGAGTCCTTTCACTCTTCTTTTTTTTTAATTAAGAATTAGATCTCTCCAAGTAGGATTGAACCATGACTAATTAACATCCGATCGCTTTTACCACTAAACTAAACTACTGATGAGGAACAACAAGAGATTTGATCTCATGATGTTCAACTCCCTTTTCTCACATATGAAGGATTATGAGTCTGAAGTTTCCTTCATAACTCCTGTAACTTCCTCGTAATAACTTTGTTCCATGCCTCAATTCACAGTCAATATCAAAATGGCTCAATTTCATTTTCTTCCATCTAATATCCCAATTCCATTCATTGATATTCCTTATGCATCAAATCATAAGCAATGACATTTACAGTCAATCCCTTTCTAAATATGAAAAGTTAAGAAAGCATTGTATAATAATCGGGAAATTGCATTAGAAAGGAAAAAAGGAAGATAAGGAGGGGAGTAATTATTCATGGAATGCTGGTAGAATACAAAGGAATAATATCTATTTCAGATCAAGAGAAATCTGAAAATCTGATTATCTTTCTTTATTCCCATAGACAACGACAGGGATGAGCGGGTTGAGACGGCCTGCCCAAGTCCAAATCCATTTAAAAATTTCTGGCCTTGGGTTAGGTCCATGCTTGTAATTTTTTTGATTCGGCCCAAACCCAAGCCCGACCCATCTCCATTCTCCCATAAATCAGATTTAATAAAAACTTCTGTGTAGTTCAACATCTAATCACTGGTTTTGTTAATAGCTGTTTTATAAATCAGATAAGTTCACTGTCAAATCCAAGCCTTCCATTGATGACACTAGGACTTAAAAGAGACATATTTAATTGGAAGTTGGAACCAACACGATGACCTTCCATATATAAACCTTATGCTTTTGAATAAACTTGATAAATCCATCTCATGTTTCTTCAATCAGGTTATCCTCTGTCTATAATTCCCTGATAAAACCATCCACAAAATCACACCCAGCATATGATTGCATCATGTTGTCAGTAATGCATAATTTAAGTTGGCCCCTACAATCAAGGATCACCTTGAATGGAAGTTGGTGGCAACCCACAATGCAAAACAAAGAATGACTTCAACTTATAATTCTAGTAGAGAATAAACGAGTCCAGCAAATGGTTCCAACAAACAAAGAGGCAGCGGCAGCTTGCAATGTCTAAGATAAAAAATAACGATATTAAAAAATCACCTCATCAAGGGCTCCACAGTTCACAGCAGTAGGCGAAGATGGGGGAGGTGAAGGCGGTGCCGTAGTCAACGAGTTTACATTGCATGGCGACCCTCGCGGTAGATGGACTGCCAAGGAGTGGTGGCGTCACATGCAAGCAGGGCTAGCAGGCTGCAGGTGGCGTCAGGGTTCCTAAACCCAAACGCATGGAGTTGGGTTGGTTGGGGGGATTGGAAAGATGGGACCAAAGAGTGGGGTGGGTCCACATTGGGCTGAGCTCTCGGATCCATAATGGGCCGGGTCGGATGCCTAAATCTTCAGCCTAAGCGCAGCCCAAGGTACATTTGAGCTTGGGCTGGTTCGGCTCAATCCAATGCTCATCCTTAGACAACAGCCCTTCGATTGCAAACACATCTAACTCCGGGATTTATGGAAGGGATGCAGATATACCCAGGAGATACATCTTCCTGTGATTCCTGGCCTCAATGTGTTCAAATCCACACCAGCCTGACTTGAGAAACGTCCATGTCGTGGAATATTATAAAAAATATGCCAATCAACCGAATCACGCTTAATGCATTCTTCTTGAAAAAACAACAGCAACTAGATTTTATTGCATAGCAAAACAAACTTGCAGCAAGCAACCTGCACCGATATGTTTATGAGTGCTAATTCTAAATCAGCAATACCTTTCAATTAGAGCACCATATTGTGTATCAACGATTAGCTTAACATCGTCCATATAACAGCACATCATGAATCGATTAGTAAAACATGATTCAGTTATAAAACTCCTTCCTCAAGTAAAAAACTCATCAGAAACGGGTAAATGGCGGTTGCATACGATTTTATTGGAACGGTGATCGCTATACAAGAGTATCGCCAGGAACTGCTGGCACAGTAATCAGGTTGGCTATTGGAAGAAGCACTGTAATCAGGGTCGTGCTCGTGGTTGACCAAAATATTTGAGCGCTTTGCGGCTCTTAGAACCGTGTTTTCAAGCTCGTGCTCCTAGTGTTTCTTCCCCTAGTTGCTGCTTCTGCTGCCCCCACTTAGTGGCAACTTTGTTGACATCAGGGGGTCTGGAAATGATGTAAAGGGCACACAGATGAAGCGCATGCGGCTAACGATTCAACGTCATGCCGCTTGAGGAAAAGAAGGAATGCGAATGAGAGAGAGTGTGACCTTTTTTTGGATCCCAAGTCCCACCTACTTGTTTGGGTTGCACAGGAAAAAGCCACTGCTGCTGACGAGAAACGTAGGCATGACTTCATGTAGTGTTGGTATTCACACTTTTGAAGCGCCGTTTTGGAAATCAGATCGGAGATTTAGTCCACGACTATGAAGTCAAATATATTCAACTGACGTCATCAAATTCAACTGTTGGCCGAATTGAGTTGAATTAAAATATGTGTAAATACACAAATCTAATCGAAAAGCCTCTTTTGGTGAGGAGTAAGTTTGTTACTTTTCAAGTTGTCGATACTTTCCTTGCGGAATTTCTTTCTTGCCACCTATGTCCAGATTAGAGAAGTCCTCCCCATCTCCCTACCTATCTCTTGCAAATCCTAGACGGTCGCCATCGCCTGCCCCTGGGGATTTCTTCATCCCCTCCCTTCCGTCAATCACCTCTCACCTCCTCGCCGACCTTCGCACTGCCACCCTCTTTTAGGATCGCCTCAGCAGCGAGGACGGTTACACAAATGTGCTGCCTCACCACAACCGTCCGTCCATGGCAGAGGCAGCTGCATGACCGTGAAGGTGGCGGCATAAACTGAAGGATATGGTTAGATCCTCAAGCGCATCACGGAAGCGTGAGCGTCGTATCGAATACGATGAGGAGCGACTAGTCGCACTAGTTGCTCGATGCAGCGGAATTTAAAATTTTCTTGCGACGAAACCACATGATCCAAGAACACTTCTCGGACCGTTTCATCTTAACCACAAACAAGTAATTAGGATTACCTCTTGAAGCGAGGTTGCGATCAAGTCTCTAAACGAAGAGACCTCCTGTCTCAAGTCCGATCCGACGGAGGAGACGCTTGCGAGCGCGGGGATGAACCGCGTGCTTCTCGCAATCCATGTTGATGATCCAAGCGGCGGATCTCCTGATCTTGACACACGAGATCCGACGTCTTCTTCACGAGCGAGGCGCACCGAAGGAGACGGAGATCCACGAGCAGACGAACGGGCAACATAACGACGATGCCACGGCGATGGAGAACCTCTCTAGGTCATCCATGGTGGAAGGCCACATGAGAGGGAGAGAGAGTGCTTGTAGAGAGAGAGATATGCTTCTCAAGCATTGTATGTAAAATAGAGAGCATGGTATGCCTCTCTATTTATAGGGTTTTGGGATCCATGGATCTCAATCCATGGGTCATATAAAATCAATGGATGAGATTGATTTATGTCAATCCAATGGTCAAGATTGTTGTTGGTAAAAACCAACAACTTTAGATTAAAATATAATTGACAAAATCAAATATAAATCAATCCAACAAATAAGGAAAGAATATGCATGTGGGGGCAATCTCATGGAAATCCATGAGATTGCATGCTTCCTTGATTTTCTCCATTATTTATTTCCAACAACTTTTGTTGGTTATTTATTTATAAAAAATAATTCACAATTATATTTGAGAATATTGCAATCTTGACATTGGAAATTTGTGAAGCATATTCACAAATCAAAACAACATATAATTTACATTGTCAATTAATTAGACAATGTGTATCCATTACACATTAATAATTAATCAACAAACATAAATTATAATTAGCTCTCTCTAATACATTATAAATCACATTTATAATATATTATGAATAATTGGATATTATTATCCACATTATTCATATCTATAATAATTAAATCACATTTAATTATATTGGATAACTTATTCTCATGTGCTCAAATAATATGAATCACATTCACATTATTTACATCTTTGATAATCAAATCACATTTAATTATCTAAGATAACTCTCCTTATAATATGAATCAAATTCATATTATTCATGATAATTAAATCACATTTAATTATCTTTTTTCTCAATGCTCGGATACATATATCAACAATAGAATTATCCATGAACTCTTTCAAGGATAATGCACTTTATCCACGAATACTTGGAGATAAGGACAGGGCGATTGTATTGTTCCACGTATAGTGACATGAATATTGAGGTCACATCTCAAATCCAGATCTCGGGCCTCCCATAGATGCTTGATTAAATCAAGACCGCAAATCTAATCTTCTCATTGAATCTGAATCACATTCAGATTAATGTCCAATATTTGGACTAAGATCAGATTACTTCTCTACTGAGAGGAGTCACTAAAATCCAGACCCGTTTCATCACTCCCTAGGAATGGAAGTGTCATGGTTATACACCGTGTATGATCACATCACCCTCAGGCATTCCCAATACCTGTACATCCTGCATACTGGAAGACTCAGAATAAACCCGAAGTATTAGATCAACTTTACACTGTCTACTTCAGGATTTTATCAGTAAGTTTCTCATTCGATCATTGGGAGTCAGTATCGATCATATACTTTCCAAAAGCATATATCATACCTAGGTCTTTATCATGTACTTTCCAAAAGTATATATCAAACCTACAAATTCAGTCAAGCTTCCAAAGCGAGACGACCATGCGCATGGAATTTGATTCTTCCCAATATCTCATGAGTGAGCTCATGTCTTCCGATTCAGTAATTGAACTTGTATGATCCCTTTGAGAGATCGTATTGCTCATATGCCCTTATATGCACACCAGCGCGCCGGTGTATAGACCTTGATTAGGTCATCAACCTATTGGTCTACCAAATGTACATACTCAGACATATAGTAACACATCTGTCTCCGGTCAGAGCATGTGTGCCTGTATCGTGACAACATACGATATAGGACTTTGGTTATCTCGATCTCGTTAAGTCAACTCTTTGACCTAACTAATCTGACACCTCCGAATCTCTATTCCTATGCAGAGGACCTGCATCAAGAGGTCGGTCAGATATCAGCCTAACTGATAAAGGATTGCCATCTCCTACTCAGGCTGGAGATCATCTCTTAATAATCATTTGACGGTGCTTGATGAGTCCTCAATCTAGCTTATTAGATATTCATCAAAGCACCAGCCTCTATGATTCAGTAATTGAATCAACAGCTGTATGATCATTAAGATGGCCATGGTACATAACCCTAATTGTACTAAGGGTCCTATTATGCAAATTATTTACTCTTTATTTCAGATTAAGGAGTGAATTGCAATAACATTTATTGCATAATGGCTCGCCGTGGGCTCGCATATCCTACAATCTCCCACTAGCCCAAAGAGCCATTAATGGGCTAATCATTTAAACCCACACTCATGTGACAATCATATGCTATTAAGAAAATAGCTAGGTAAGTTGATCAGTCACTATGTTCCCGCGAGACTACGCCAAGTCCTTTTTATGGCACTTGCATATCCCCAGTAACAGTGCTCGCATCTAATACGAATGTTGCACCTCATGCAACCAATACTCAATTTTGTTAAAGCTATTATAGGGTCCTTGACACTATAGCTTAATAATTTATTATAACCAGTATTTCCATAATCCTTATCAGAATACCTTTATCCTTGGAGATCACTATCTCTAGAGGTATCCAAAGTTAAGACCTTTTTGATCACTATCTATAAAGTCTTAAGTGCTTGAAGATAAGACTATCTTATCATCTATGAAGATTTTGTTATTACTGCAATCAAGTGTTTTATCTCCATAGTAGGATTAGTAATAGTTTACTACTCCCACTGCATGGCAGACATCTGGTATTCGTACGCATCCAACATACACTCAGCTTCTCGTAACTGATGCACAAGTGCAAGCAGTTTGTATTCACATTCTTAACTCTTTGAGGTGCTATCCCTTTAGATAGGTCAGTACCATATCCTAAGGGAAGGAGGCCTTTCTTAGATTTTTCCAGAAATTGGAATAAGTCCAAGGTGCACTACTAATGTGACGATCCCAATATCCTCTTCTCTTTACTTCTGAACGACTTCAGAACTAAGATCTAAGAGGTATCCTTGAGATCATATCTCGAGGTATGGGATTACCAGATTATAAAACACTTATTATTATCATCCTTAGATCATTCCAAATGATTAGGATATTATCTACATTTAGCACGATGAACACAATGGCACTCCCACTAAGCTTCACATGGTTCATCAAGATTTTATCTGAAATCATAACATTTATAATTTCATCAAATCTTATGTTCCAACTAGGAAGCTTATTTGAGTCCAAAGACGGAGTTCTTTAGCTTACACACCTTGCTTTCCTCAACCATGAAGCCCTGGGGCTACTTCATATGAATATCCTCAGAGAGGTATTCATAGAGGAATGCAATCTTGACTCACATCATGAAGATGTCATGGTCAAGTTGTGTAGCTATACTTAGCAATATTCTGATGGGTTAAAGCAAGGTCACTGGAGAGCAAGTCTCATCACAAGCGATGTCTTCTCTTCGGTGTGTAGCTCATGGCTACGAACCGTGCTTTGAAGGTCTCTACCTTCTCATCAGGTTCCCTCTTTCTCTTAAAGATCCATTTACACCTTAATGGGTCTTACCCATATAGGTGGATCCTCGAGGGTCCGTATACAACACTTGTATATGAAGTCTACATTAGACTTTTATTGCTAACATCCATCTTTCCATGTCATGATCCTCAAGAGCTTCATCACATGAAGTCCGATCATTTTCAGACTCAACTGACACATGGAATCCATCCTCAAACTTATTTGAAGAGGTATTAATGGTTCATCTTTAATTGTCTATTTAGTTTCCGATTTCAGGAGTCTCATTATCTTTTCAAGATTAAATGAGTTCCTTTACTTCATTTTCATCTTGATTCTTAAGAGAGTCATCCTCTAAGAATCACATTCTCAGAGATGAGATCCTTTAAGAATCTCAAGGTCATAAAGTAGGTATCCAATACCATCCTTTATTTTCCTAATGAAGTAGCACTCTCTAGTGCTAGATTCCAGCTTGCATGCATGGAACCTTATTAAGTATATAATGTAGTCTCTGCTACATATATACCTTGGAAACTAAGAGATAATTATGCTAGGATTAATCATTGATCAAATCATGTCACACATGATCAATTGCATCTCCTTACAACTCTATTGAGTTAAGGTTTATTAGGAGGATTGAGATAGGAATGATATTCACATCTCCATAAGGTATTCCTTGAATTCATCTAATAGGTACAGGCTACCTTGATTAGATCAAATTCATTTCATCTTCCTTCAAACTTTGGTTTAAAACCAAAATTGTGAAATCTTTGAACATTTCAAAGTCTTCTAAGTGAAGAGAAGAAATCTCATATCACAAATAATCACTAATAGATATCACATATCCATAATGTTTATTCTGATATAAATGATTCACATACATCAATATGTATGAGATCTTGAATACCTTAACATCTTACACTTTTCCCAAAGAAGGGTGTATTGGACATTTTTACTTTGAATACAATATTCACAAGTATGTGAGATTTGAATCTTTAGATAATCTAAAGTTTCATGTCTTACTAGTCCATTGACCTCATCAACAGACATGTGTCCAAAACTTGATGCCAGATCATTGTCAAATGATCTTTATCCTCCTATTGATCTTTAAAGGTTTAATTTTCAGTATTAGAAATCTTAATGAATCATTCATTAATTTTCTAATTTAATAGAGTCCACTAAATTTTAGATTACTATCTGAAATATCTCCATCATAACTCTTTATGATAGATTTATTATAGAATTCATGTTTATATCCAACAATTAGAAATAAACAATGAGTGTATTCTAATATCTAGGTCATAGAGACATTCTCTAAGACTAAGGGCTCCCACTGAAAATACGAAGTTCATTGATCCAATGGAAATTGTTGCAACACTTGCATCACTTTCAACATGGATGACCAATAAACCTTAAGATCAGATTTCTAATATTCTAATACATATGCAACCAATTGCAAGTGTTATTAGAAGATTGAGATACAATTATTAGACCTTTTCTTATCAAATAAGAAAGTCAATTTTAATGATTGATGTAGATTATTCTGATGCTCTATCCGAGTCCTTTAAGGATTCTAGACAGATTTGATAGTCATACTATCAACACACCAACTTATTGCAATATTGGCATTCATCCAACTCTTAGGATATCATATGGAAGTCACAGAAGTAGAGTCAACTCTTTGATTATACTTCTTGCTTGGATCCAACCCATGCTTCCACTGCGCTCCCTTTATCTATAAACAACCATAGCTTAAGACTAAGGATCTCTTATGTTAAATTCAAAAGAATTTAATGTAAGAGCATTTCGACATTTATACATGCTTCACCCAATTCATACAATATGAATATTATGAAGCTTCATGAATGACTAGAGTATAGACAACAGAATGATGACACTCATCATCTACATCCATCCAAACTCTTAAAACATAGGTTCAGGTAGGTACTCAAACAATTTGAATACATCATCTCTTATAGAGCTACCATTCTACATGATGCAGAGAACCATGTCATTCATGATTAAATGTCAAGAGCACATATGTATGCCAGAAAATCTTTATTGATTTTATAAGGATTATTTGATAATTACGATCATCATCAACATGTCACTTCCAAAGTACATTCAATGAGATCAAGACTTATAGAGACATACAAACCGTAGGGTTTTAGTCCTATTATCTTATTTAATTATCACTTCTCATTTTTATGAGGAAACTTGCACATTGCAACCACATACATTATGTGTCCAATTGCATGTACAATATCTGGATCAAGGGTCCAATCCATGATATTTTACTGGTTATTATTGAGTATATCATTGAGTGGTTTTAATGAAGGATTATCTGAAATAAGAATTTTTTGCATAAACTTATATAATATATAATTTACTTTGATTTAAGAATTTTTATATCAAATTTGTCTTGCCATGTCAACAATGAAAGTTCATTCCCTTAATCACTTTCAATGTAAGAGATATACTTACCATTATATCTCAAGTAAGATCTGGGATCTCCTTCCTTATCTTTGTTGCATCCCAATAATATGAGAACCTACAACGCGGATAAAAAGAAGTGGGAACACATTCCGCCTTGCAAGTCCAACTTGCATCTCCCAATTCGGTCTTTAACACCCGGGCCCACCACCCCTAAGGTGATGTTGACCCGTCATTAATTAAACCAACCGTCAACAGGAATACAACTCGCTATGCGCAATCAAATATCGCCCCAATAATATGAGGACCCGATATTGGGGTCACTACGCATACGTCCTCACTCTTTCGAGAAGCGACGAGCCCGATCCAAATGGATCATATGCAGGAGCTGTCACTTCAGACAGGCGTCTCCCACATATAATATCTGGCGACGAAACCCTTCACCTTGACGGGAGACCATGGATGTCACTTATGTGATCCTCCATCTCTTATTCAAATTTAATTAATTACTATGAATCACATTTATACAATTAATTCTTCCAAAGGAATTATTAACTCCAATCATATTAGAGTATTTTAATTGGACATAATTAACTTAATCATATTAAATTAATTATCAATCCAATTCAATCAATCAAACTTGATTGTCTTACTTGAATATATATATGGTATTATTCTCAAAGTACGTATTAATTCATATTTTAATAATTAGAAAAATACATCTTAATCCCTCGGATATTATCCCGGCCCTACCCGCTGTCATGGTCAGTACCGGCGGGAGTGGGACGGGCCGCATACGTTGCAACCCGCTACCCCAGCGATCCCCGACTAGACACCATATCCGCCTCGGGAAAGGATAATGCCAAATTGATTAATTTGTACTTGAGATTATCATCGGTTCTTCAACCGAAATTATACCATATAGTAATTAAAATAATTTTGATTATAAGAAAATTTGCTAGACAAATTCCCATTCCTATTCAAGCAAGGAGTTTGATGATTGTGTTTCCAATTACGATGTAGATCAAATCTAATCAATTAATTGGTTGAGGCAAAGTCGATTAAGGAAATAATCATCTTCCAATATTTCTCAAATATTTTCCATAATTATTTCTCGAAATTAACAATTAATTTCATTAATTGATAATCACATGGTTCTTGATTAGGAAAGTAATTTCAGCAGTGACCCCTACTTACTAAAATTAGCATATCTCAATCAATTTAAATCCAAATTAAGCAAAATAAGTTTCCAAAGTTTGCTAGTTTGATTTACAACAGAACATATGTGATTTGCATGCATTTCGAGGCGTCTCTAAACAGTAAGTAATTCTTTAATTACGTTAAGATTCGCAGTTCCTCGCAAACAGTAAGAACATATGTGAATACATGTTCATTAAAATTACCATATCTAGAGCATACGAAATCCGATTTACGCAAACTCAGATCCTATGGTTTCCTTATTTAATGGGAAATAAAATCCAAGTGCTATTTTCGTGTTTAAACAATTTAAACAGGGACGAAAAATACACTAAACAGATCTGCGAAATCAAATGCGATAAAAACTTTCGCGACCTTAACAAACCCAAATCGTCCTCGGTTAGCGAATCATATTCGAAACCAACGACCTAAGGCTCTGATACCACTTGAAGGATATGGTTAGATCCTCAAGCGCATCACGGAAGCGTGAGCGTCGTATCGAATACGACGAGGAGCGACTAGTCGCACTAGTTGCTCGATGCAGCGGAATTTAAAATTTTCTTGCGACGAAATCACATGATCCAAGAACACTTCTCGGAACATTTCGTCTTAACCAAAAACAATTAATTAGGATTACCTCTTGAATGTGGTTGCGATCAAGTCTCTAAACGAAGAGACCTCATGTCTCAAGTCCGATCCGACGGAGGAGACGCTTGCGAGCGCGGGGATGAACCGCGTGCTTCTCACAATCCATGTTGATGATCCAAGCGGCGGATCTCCTGATCTTGACACACGAGATCCGACGTCTTCTTCACGAGCGAGGTGCACCGAAGGAGACGGAGATCCACGAGCAGACGAATGGGCAGCATAACGACGATGCCGCGGCGATGGAGAACCTCTCTAGGTCATCCATGGTGGACAGCCACATGAGAGGGAGAGAGAGGGCTTGTAGAGAGAGAGAGATATGCTTCTCAAGCATTGTATGTAAAATAGAGAGCATGGTATGCCTCTCTATTTATAGGGTTTTGGGATCCATGGATCTCAATCCATGGGTCATATAAAATCAATGGATGAGATTGATTTATGTCAATCCAATGGTCACGATTGTTGTTGGTAAAAACCAACAACTTTAGATTAAAATATAATTGACAAAATCAAATATAAATCAATCCAACAAATAAGGAGAGAATATGCATGTGGGGGCAATCTCATGGAAATCCATGAGATTGCATGCTTCCTTGATTTTCTCCATTATTTATTTCCAACAACTTTTGTTGGTTATTTATTTATAAAAAATAATTCACAATTATATTTGAGAATATTGCAATCTTGACATTGGAAATTTGTGAATCATATTCACAACCCAAAACAACATATAATTTACATAGTCAATTAATTAGACAATGTGTATCCATTACACATTAATAATTAATTAACAAATATAAATTATAATTAGCTCTCTCTAATACATTATAAATCACATTTATAATATATTATGAATAATTGGATATTACTATCCACATTATTCATATCTATAATAATTAAATCACATTTAATTATATTGGATAACTTATTCTCATGTGCTCAAATAATATGAATCACATTCACATTATTTACATCTTTGATAATCAAATCACATTTAATTATCTAAGATAACTCTCCTTATAATATGAATCAAATTCATATTATTCATGATAATTAAATCATATTTAATTATCCTTTTTCTCAATGCTCGGATACATATATCAACAATAGAATTATCCATGAACTCTTTCAAGTATAATGCGCTTTATCCGCGAATACTTGGAGATAAGGACAGGGCGATTGTATTGTTCCACGTATAGTGACATGGATATTGAGGTCACATCTCAAATCCAGATCTCGGGCCTCCCATAGATGCTTGATTAAATCAAGACCTCAAATCTAATCTTCTCATTGAATCTGAATCACATTCAGATTAATGTCCAACATTTGGACTAAGATCAGATTACTTCTCTACTGAGAGGAGTCACTAAAATCCAGACCTGTTTCATCACTCCCTAGGAATGGAAGCGTCATGGTTATACAACCGTTTATGATCACATCACCCTCAGGCATTCCCAATACCTGTACATCCTGCATACTGGAAGACTCAGAATAAACCCAAAGTATTAGATCAACTTTACACTGTCTACTTCAGGATTTTATCAGTAAGTTTCTCATTCGATCATTGGGAGTCGGTATCGATCATACACTTTCCAAAAGCATATATCATACCTAGGTCTTTATCATATACTTTCCAAAAGTATATACCAAACCTACAAATTCAGTCAAGCTTCCAAAGCGAGACGACCATGCGCATGGAATTTGATTCTTCCCAATATCTCATGAGTGAGCTCATGTCTTCCGGTTCAGTAATTGAACTTGTATGATCCCTTTGAGAGATCGTATTGCTCATATGCCCTTATATGCACACCAGCGCGCCGGTGTATAGACCTTGATTAGGTCATCAACCTATTGGTCTGCCAAATGTACATACTCAGACATATAGTAACACATCTGTCTCCGGTCAGAGCACGTGTGCCTGTATCGTGACAGCATACGATATAGGACTTTGGTTATCTCGATCTCGTTAAGTCAACTCTTTGACCTAACTAATCTGACACCTCCGAATCTCTATTCCTATGCAGAGGACCTGCATCAAGAGGTCGGTCAGATATCAGCCTAACTGAGAAAGGATTGCCATCTCCTACTCAGGCTGGAGATCATCTCTTTATAATCATTTGACGGTGCTTGATGAGTCCTCAATCTAACTCATTAGATATTCATCTAAGCACCACGCTCTATGATTCAGTAATTGAATCAACAGCTGTATGATCATTAAGATGGCCATGGTACATAACCCTAATTGTACTAAGGGACCTATTATGCAAATTATTTACTCTTTATTTCAGATTAAGGAGTGAATTGCAATAACATTTATTGCATAATGGCTCGCCGTGGGCTCGCATGTCCAACATAAACCCCATGCCTTGTAATTTCCCATCAACTCCATGCCCCCGATCTCCGTCCTCCCTACCTTACTACAGCTGGTCTTTACAGTGGAGAGATGGAGATTCAGCCCTGTCTATAGATCATCATCCATCCATGGATGACAGATTCCATTCATGGTCAATAAAAAATAACTAATTGTGTGCTACTGGAAAGAACCCAAAGTCCTCAAACACACCTCGATTACAAGACTAGGGCACCTTTTTAGGGGTGTTTTTTTGTCCATCTTTCGAATTGTTTTCTGAATTATAAAATCATGTTCTTTTCGCCTGTTTCAATTCAATCTTCATGTTACACAACACATAATTACTTTTATTTCGGTATTTCCGGAACAAGAGTGTGTGACTTTATTTATATCAAGAGTTATTTAAGATGCCCATTATCATACATTACGCTTCCCTCCTCCTGTGACAGCCTCGACCAACCAACCATCTTTTTCATCCATGTCATTTGCTTCAACTCCACATCCACCACTTCCTTTCTCAACCTACGGTGCCCTCCAACCTCCTTTGCCTGCTGGATTGACACCACCTAACCATCGACACCCATCGCGGTGAACAATGTTTTTTTTTGCTTCTGACTTGCTTTCATTTCAATAGCCATTACCATTGTCTTGCAGACATATTTGTTCCGATTACCTATCCAAAGCTGCGAAGGTAACATACTGGTTGTTTTACATGTATGACCCAGTTCTCATACTCAAAGTAGCACATTATTTCAGAGCCAACATTGTGATTTTAAAAGATAACGCTATGGATCTATTGTTACTGTAAATTTGTCTTCAACCATGACACTACGGTATTGTTATTGTTACGGAACAATGACCATATCGTCATTGTATAGTTATTTATAGTAATGCTAAGAATTTTAAAATGTTATGCTATGAATATACTGTTACTGTTCTATAACCAAGTTCTTTTGCACCAACCTCATCTCAATACAACAGAGTATTGTTACTGTAAATGCATCAGTTGCAACATCGATCTATGGGTATTAACTTAGTAACGAGAATGCATCAACCAATGTAAAAAAATATACGAAAGATATGTAAGAATGCATCAACCGATGTTAAGATATGCAACATCATCCGATGTAAAAAATATAAATACACATTGATATATTAACATGCATCAATATTTACATGCACGTATTAAATATACAAGAATGAAGAGAAAATGTAGATTTCTACCTCCATACATAAGCGTGGGTATCTATTTGTCGAAAATTAACGTGTGCATTTTTTTACCAGTAGTAATTGTGTGGTGCTATTAGAATCAGATTTAAATTCCGATTTAATTAGGGTTGGCCATAGCTGAATCAAGATTAAAACGATTGGTCCACCAATAGTTATGTAATTGTGTGAGTCAAATGCTGTATTTCGAAGGATTAAATTTACCATTCAAAAGGGATTGACGGCGTTGCCGGTCTCCGTCAATTTTTATGTAATTCTTGAGATCATAATCGTTTATTTGTTTGGTTCATAAAAAACTAGTTAGAGAAAAAATGACATTGTTTGAACTTTGAACTGAGCCGATAAAAACGGGTCATCAGTGGATCGAATTCCGATTCACCGGCTGAATATGAATGAAAATCTGATTTGCTACAGTATTAACATTACCCCTTATTCAATAAGTCACCTTATCTGTTTTATATAGATTTTGATATATGTATCCGTATTCGTTTTAAAATGGATAGGGGTATCACTTTGATATCTAGAAATATCTGTATTCATAATAGTTATAGATTTATTTTTTAATTATATATATCATAATTTGATACCTTCTTTCATCATATTTGGTATAATTATTACGATATAAGAAAACTTACTATTTTGTACCATGAGATTCCATCAAGTACATCCATATTTAAACCAGTCTATAAAGTATTTCTAATAATATTCATATGTGATCAATATTTGTTTTACATCCGCATCCATTTTTTAAGAATATGGTAACATAGTTTTCATATCCATCAATATCCATATCCATATCTACATCCATATCCATATATGGTAACACATATATCGGTATCCGTATCCGTTCATTTGCATTTCTAATGAACATAAACATTTTACGTTTGTATCATTGCATATGCACTCAACTTTTTACAGTTACACCCGTGACATTATTTTATTAATTCACAGCAGTGCCCTTCTCTTACACGGAAATAAGTGTAATAACGGAAGGTCATAATTAGGAAGTTTGTAAGCATAAAGGGACACATGTGTAATCATAAAAAACGTTAAGGGCATAAGTGAATATGAAAAATGTTGGAAGAACACAAGTGTAAAAATCTCATTAAAAAATGAAACAAAACCAGTGATGATGTCATCATGACATAAGGTCTAGTAATTAAGGGGTTGTTTACCTTGGTCTGGTTTTCCGGCTGATCCAATTGGAAAGAACCGGGTCGGACCAGTAACACGTACCAAAAGATGTTGCATCGTAGGTATGTTCTATCTTCCAAAGTTCAATTATTTTTGTCAAATGACAAGTCTGAATGACTGAAAATAACAAACGATTATGTTTTTATGCTTACGAAAAATTGAAATACCTAACTCAATAACGAGTTTATACAAGGAAATTGCAGAGCATATGAGATACTAACAATTGAGGGATAAAACAGACGTATGAGCCGCTCTCTCTTCCTCATAACTCATAGTATGCTTATCCTTCGGTATCTCTTAAATCAATTGAACAAGAAAAATAAATCTCACTTATCTCTTATTCCTAAGATCATATTGAACATGACCTGATGCAATAGCTTGTTTTTTTTGGGAAATTCCAATGCTTACCTTAATACTATTATTGTCATAATTCACTGACAAATTAAATGGATTTTATTGGAACAATTAATTACCTAATTGATAGCCATAAAATCCATCTCCCTTAAGTCTACACCACCTTTCACCAACATGAATCTTAGAGAGAGGGGGAGAGAGGAGGAGAGGGAGAGAGTTAAAGAAAGAGAGATAGCTTGAGAGAAGGGTTTACGAGGGATTCATCTTTCTCGCAGAAGAAGGCAACATCGAATCGGAGGAGGAGAACGCGGTGACAAATATGTGATTCATCACTTCAAAAGTTGAAAATAGAGATTTGCTCTCGAGTAATCAGTTGTATTTTCTATTTATTATGCATTATAATCATTCATGCAATTGCTGATAATTTCTGCATTTTAGCATGCATAGAAGCCAAATTCCCTTGCAAATATCACCCGTATATTACCGCATTTTCTCCTATTTTTTATCTATTTTTACCGGCTCAGAATTGAATAAAATAAATTATATATTATATATATTACTAACACTAATCAATGAAAAAACAAAAAAATATTGACTTGTAAAATTGATCAATAAAATCATAACCCTAGTTTGAGACTAAGAACCTTAAAACGTAAATATCTCTCTCATACAGTCTCCTGTGGATCCCTACTCACTTGTAAAATAAACTGAATAAAATAAATTATATATTATATATATTACTAACACTAGTCAATGAAAAAAACCAAAAAATACTAGCTTATAAAATTGATCAATAAAATCATAACCCTAGTTTGAGACTAACAACCTTAAAACGTAAATATCTCTCTCATACAGTCTCCTATGGACCCCTATTCATTTTTGAATTAATGTACGTTCAATTACCTTCAAACAACAAAAGAATCAGAGTTCGTATGTGAAACATAGATTTTGGGCCCCTCATTGTATATTGTACATACGTTCCTTTTATTTTATTTATTTTATCTTTTTCATTATTAAAAATCCAATGAATTAGATTAAGTTATAAATATTTATTTCATATTTTATCTGATTTTATTTGATTTTTATCTTATTTAGCTTTCGGCTGCAAAAAGTTTACATAACACAAAAATGTGATATTTTATATCTATAGGATACCACCTAAAATACTTTTTGTACAAATGATTTATTTTGATTTTGGATCTTTCACGTCAAGATGAGTAACTTTCATATTGACCACTTTTTAATTTGACTCCTTTTGTTAATTTTTTTATTTTTCTTTACACTAAATTTTTGATTTTTTTAGGAGCAACACGTGGCCGCTCTTGGAGCCACCATGTGTCACCCCTTTTTCTTTTCTTTTCTTTTTATTTCCTTCCTTTTTATTTTTCCTTTTTATTTCTTTTAAATATTTATTTATTTATTATTTATATTTTTACATTATTTTATTATTTTCATTATTTTATTTTATTTTATTTTTTATTTTATATTTATTTAAATTTTTGTTAGTTTTTCGCCACCACGTGGCTGCCCCTATGCGTACCACATCTATCTCTCTCTCCTCCCCTACCCTTCCACCCTCTTGCCCACGACCCACTGTGGTGGTGTACAACCGCCCACCTTCAGCGGTGGTGCAGGCACACAATTGCCCTCTCCTCCTGCGTCTGTCCTTATGCATCCACATGACCTTCTCCCTGCAGTGACCACCTGCGCCATGTCGCCCTCTCTCCCCTCTCCCTCTCGCCCCTGCGCAATTGCGCGTCGACATCCCACTAGACTGCAACCGTCGCTCCCCCCACAATCGCCTCTGCCATTCCCTCTCCTCGCCCATGACCCAACCGCACGCCCGCGTCGTGCAACCTCCTACGCAACTGCCTCCGCCCCACTTCTCCTTCTCTTTCCCTGAATCTTCTAGCCATATTCATACGACCCCTAGCTTTCTCGGTCTTCCTATCCAACCACCTTCAAATAGAGGATTGCCTCCCTCCATCGATGATATCCACCATCTACGAGATAACCTCCAACTCCTCCCCATCATCAGTGACAATGCTGATCGAGTGAGTTGAGCGACAACGAGGGAAATTCCTCCAAGAGAGAACTAGGAGCATCATCTTCTCCTGTTGTAGCTGTCATCCACAACTTCTAGAGTTCCTCTCTTGCTGAGGTGTGTGAGCTACAACCATGAGTCTCCAAGCTTCCACCTCCCAAGCATCCTATCATCACCCTACATGTAATATTATTCTTAACCTTAATCTCCTTCTTTATTCCTCTTCTCCCCATTCTCTCTTCTTCCTCATTTTTTTGTCTTCACTTCCCTCTACTTCATCTACTTCTTCTTTCTGATCATCTTTTATCGTACCCTGAACCTCACTTTGAGCTACACACCTCCGTTCGGGCCCATCTTCTTCAACACTGACAACTGCACACACACCACAGCTTCCTCTTCTGCCCGCACAATCACCATACGTCGTGTCACCATCACCATCGCTACCTCTAGTCGCTCCGCAGCCTCAATGTCCGAAGCCACCATCTAATTCTGTTTGCCTACATTGAAGGATATGGAAGAATCCTTAAGCGCATCATGGAAGCGTGGGGATCACATCATATACGATCGAGAATGATTAGTCGCACTAGTTGCTCGGTAGAATTTAAATTTTTTTCATTGATGAAACTACATGATCCAAGAACACTTCTCGGATAGTTTCATCTAACTACATAATAGATAAAGGAATACCTCTTGTAGCGCGGTTGTGATCGAGCCTCTAAGAGAAGAGACCTCCTGTCTCAAGTCCGATCCGTCGGAGGAGACGCTTGCAAGCGCGGAGATGAGTCGCGTGCTTCTCACGATCCAAGTCGATGATCCACGCAATGGATCTATTGATATCGTCTCACGAGATCGAATTCCTTCTTCACGAGTGAGACACACTAAAGAAGACAGAGTTCCAAGAGTTGTCGAAGCGACAACACAATAGCGATGCGACGACGGAGACGACCTTCTTTCTATGAAAGGAGTGGATGACCACTCAAGGAGAATGAGAAGGCTTGGTGTGAGAATGAGAGAGGGAGAGAGAGTTGTCGTAATGGTTACTCGAAGAGAAAGAGATGCCTCTTCTTATATAAGGTTTTGGGAGTCCATGGATCTCAATCCATAGGCAACACAAAATCAATGGATGAGATTGATTTGTATTTCTCTCAATGACCATGTTGTTATTGTAAAAATATAACAATAATTAATTTACATTAATATATATCGATAACTCAATATAATTAATTTCAAATCAAATCAATCAATCAATCTAGGAGATAATGAGAAGATTGACCATATCCCCTAAAAGGGGGGGGGGGGGGGGGATGACCACCCTACTACTAGTGGAAATTGGTGGCCATCCACCCTCTTGAGGTGGAATGGGTTTATCTCCTCAACATCTCATGAGATCTCATTATCTCATGATATCTCCAAGATTTACAACAACACTTGTTGTAAATAATTTCACAAAAATAACTCATAATTATCTTGTGAATGTTGCAATCATGCCATTGGAAAATGTGAATCACATTCACATCCCAAAAGAAAATGTAAATTATATTTTCAATTAATCATCCAATGTAAATACAATTCACATCAATAATTATTTAACAAATATAAATCACAATTGTCTCTCTCTAATATATTATAAATCTCATTTATAATATATATGAATAATTGGATAGTTCTATTCACATTATTCATATCCATAATAATTAAGTCACATTTAATTACATTGTATTGTCATTCTCATGCATTCAAATAATATGAATTAAATTCACATTATTCATGATAATTAAATCACATTTAATTATCCATTTTTCAATGCTTAGATATAATTCAACAATGGAATTATTATTGAACTCTTTCAAGAATAATGTGCTTTCTCCGCAGATACTTGGAGATAAGGACAAGGTAATTGTACGTTCCACCTATATTGACTTGGATATTGAGATCACATCTTAAATCCAGATCTCATGGACCTCTCATAGATGCTTGATTGAATCAAGGCCGTAAATCTAATCTTCTCATTACATCTGAATCTAATTCAGATCAATGTCCAACACCTAGACCAAGATCAGATTACTTCTCTACTAAGAGGAGTCACTAAAAGCCAGACCTATTTCATCACTCTCTCGGAATGTAAGCATCATGGTTATACAATTGTTTATGATCATATCACCCTCAGGTATTCCTAATACCTGTACATCCTGTATACTGGAAGATCTATGATAAACCTGGAGATATAGATCAATTTTACACTGTGATCTTTAGGGTTTCATCATCAAGTTTCTCATTCTTCGTCATTGGGAGTTGGTATCAATCATTTCCAAAAGTATATATCATACCTTCAAATTCTTGCCATGCTTCAAAAGCACGACGACCATGCATGGAATTTGATCGGTCCCAATACCTCATAAGTAAGCTCATGTCTTCCGATTCACATGTGAACTTGTATGATCCATTTGAGAGATCGTATTACTCATATGCCCTCATGTGCACAACAGCTCGCCGGTGTATAGACCTTGGATAGGTCATCAACCTATTGGTCTGCCAAATATACATACTTAGATATATAGTAACACATCTGTCTCCGGTCAGAGGATGTGTTCCTATATTGTGGCAGTATACGATAAAGGACTTTGGTTATCTCGATCTCGTTAAGTCAACTCTTTGACTTAACTAATTTGACACGTCTGAATCTCTATTCCCATGTAGAGGACCTGCATCAAGAGGTCGGTCAGATATCAACCTAATGAGAAAGGATTGCCATCTCCTACTCAGGATGGAGATCATCTCTTAATAATCATTTGACGGTGCTTGATGAGTTCTCAATCTAACTCCTTAGATATTCATCCAAGCATCAACCTATATGATTCAATTATTGAATCAACAACTGTATGATTATTAAGATGGTCATGGTACATAACCCTAATTGTACAGAGGGACCTTATAGTGCATTCATTCATTTATTCGCAGAAAAGGAGTGAAAAGAATTAATAACTTTTATTGATAAATCAAATATTACAATAACATTTATTGTAGGAATGGTTCGCCTCGGGCTCACATGGCTAACAATCTCCCACTAGCCCTCAGAACCATTTGGGTACAATCCTCAAATCCGTACTCATTACATGTTGGTAATAGACCTTATGTGTCAAAGGTTTGGTAAGAGGATCAACAATGTTGTCGGCAGAGGCCACCTCAGTGATGATGATGTCACCACGCTTTCGAATCTCTTGAATGATGTGATATTTCCTTTCCACGTGCTTGCTCTTTTGATGCCATCTAGGTTCATTTGCCTTGGCAATGGCTCTCGTGTTATCGCAGAGTAACAGGATGAGAGTATCAGAGGAAACTACACCAAGTTCCAGGATGAACTTGCACAACCACACCACCTCCTTTGTAGCATCTGATGTGGCAATCATTCGGCTTCTATTGTTTAATCTGCTATAGTGTACTGCCTTTGCTTCTCCAGCTCACAGCACTACCGTTCAACAGGAACACAAACCCTGATGTCGACTTTTGATCATAAATATCCGACTGGAAGTCCGAATCTGTATATCCCAAGACATGGAAATCACCATATCCATAGACAAGATGTAATCTTGCATCCATCTTAGATACTCGAAAATGTTCTTCATTGCATTCCAGTGTTATTCTCCATAGCAGGATTAATAACGACTTACCACTCCCACTGCATGGTAGATATCTAGCCCAATACACATCATGGAGTACATCAAGTTTCCTAAAACTGATGAATAGGGGCATCTGACCATGTCTTTCTTTTCCTCAACAGTTTGAAAAGCTATCCCTTTAGACAGGTTAATACCATGACTTATGGGGAGGAAATATTTCTTGGAACTATCCACTCAGAAACGTTCAAGAACTTTCTTAATGTACCCATGTTGTGATAATCCAATATCCTCTTTTCTCGATTTCTGAACAGCTTCATACCCAAGTGTAAGAGGCTTCTCCAATATCTTTCATCTCGAAGGTACGGGACATTCAAATCTTAACACTGATCATCATCCCTGTATCATTCCCAATGATAAGGATGCCATCTACGTAAATCAAGATGAACACAATGGCCCTCTGATAGCTAGTATCCTGCGAGGGTCAAAATATATATATAATGTCGCTGAGGCGACCGCCCACAGAACACAAGTTAATCATCAATTAACCCACAATAAAAGAATGAACCAATTGAGTCCCAAAAGTGTGAATTAACATTTATTACTCTACCACAAGATGCACAGTGAATAAGTATGTAGAGGTCGAACCACAAAGAGCAATGCAAAAATGAAGTAGCTTATGATGTTCATGTACGACAGAGTCATTCCTGTATGAATCCTATTTTTTTGTGGGGTTTTCTCTCTCTCTCTCTCTCTTTTTATATATATTGTTTAATATTATATATATATGTGTGTAGAATATAAATATAAAGATATATACCCATAAAGGAGTATGTATAATATATACATATGGATAGATTTTTTTGTATATATATATATAATTTTTTATATTTTTTTCTTTTTTTATTTTATTATTTTTTGTACATAAATATATCTAAATATACTTATATGTATATATATATTTTTAATTTTCTTTTTCAACATGGGAATATATATATATAATGTAGAGAGAGGGGTGATACAATATTTATAAAATATACAAAAATAGTCAAAAATTCAGAAATAAAATCTTTTTGGTATTTTCATGATTTTCTACTGTTTTTGTGATTTTTGGCTATTTTTTAAAATATTTTTGGTATTTTTAAATCACAAAATAAAAGAAAACAGGGAATAAGCTACAGGCTGGGGATAAAATGGGAACTAAAAATATCAAACAGCCACAAAAGTTTCCCGAACTAATTTTAAAATAAAGATAATAAAATGTAGAACCTACAGGAACTTAGTTTGCATTTTTTAGAGTTTTCTATAATTTTTTAGATTTTTTTGAAGTTTTTAGGTATTTTCGAATTTTTAAGGTTTTTCTTTTGAGATTTTTAGTGATTTCTGGACTGACACTAAAATATGATAAACTAGACCGTAGGTAATTTTTTTTAGAATTTTTCAAGGTGGGTTACTATTTTTTGGGTATTTTCTAAACTAGACAGTAGACAAAATACATGTTTTTGATTTTTAATAAATGCAAAAATGCAATAAAATTAAAAACTAAAAATATGCGTGCAAGAATAAGCTAATAGGTGCTTACATTAATTTTTGTAGAATTATTCAAGTTAATATGATGCATGAAATAAATGAACAAGGCATACAAAAATATATGGCCTGACAGGGGCATTTTTTGCAAATAAAATAACTCTCAGGGGCATCAGTGCAAAAATCACTACAGAAATAAACATTTATTTTTATTTTCGAAACTCATTTACAACTTACAAAAACCTCCAGGGCTAAAGTGCAAAAATCACGCGCCTCACGTGGGACTGCACGTGAGGCACTGGAGGACCAAATTGCAATTCTAAAAACCACAGGGCGCCTAATGCAAAAATTACAATTTATTTACAACGTGAAAGTTTATTTATAACATTAAAATATAAATACAAAAAGGCAAGGGGCGTATCTGAAATTTACCCCTAAGTGCGCGCTGGTGGACGGCGTGGATCAGTTCACTTGGACACGCATCGCGCATCCAACGACCGGTACCGCTTCGCCGATGAACGCGTGAGATTAGATCAGCTGAGCTGATCTGACGGTCGGTGCGAGGCTTCATCTGACAGCTCTGGTGTGATCTGGGGGCGCGCCCTGATCGGACGGCGATGGAGTCGCCTGGAAGAACAGGGAAGAAGCTCACCCAAGGCGAGCTTCGATCTTGAAGCTTGGGCTCCTCCGGGCTTCTCCCTTGCGCCTGAGGTGTTTGGATCGTAGCTGGAGGCGTCCCGTGTCTGCTAGCGGTCTTGGCGTGGCTCCTGGAGGTCCAAGGAGCTCGGACGAGGTCGATGAAGTTCGGGACCTCCAGGAGCCTCTTCTTGGTTCGAATCGAACCCAGAAGGGCTCCGTGCATCGCTTGACCTGCATAGGAAGAACCGGGGGAACGAGGGCTATCTCCTCGACCCCGGATTTTGAAGCTCTAGCGCAAAATGAGGTGAGGCGGAGGAGCTCCGACGATAGGCGGAGGTGGAGCTCCGATTCGCAAGGACTGGGGGTCCTTGGTTGAACAACGGTGATAGGGAGATGGAGCACGCGATGGGGAACGAGGTGAGGTGAAAATGGAGGTCGGAAACGGTCGAGATCACAGTGAAGAAGTCGCCGGAGCGGAGCTCCGACAAACTTTGATTTATCTATTTCACGCTACGCTAATTAACTATAGACTAAACTAAGCACGGGAATGAAAAGCTGGAATTAAAATCTACCTAAAATGCAAGAAAGATCAACTCTTATACCTGGGGGCTACCAGGGAGTAGGATGGACGTCGGAGCACCGCCGCGTCAAAACTTATCTCTCCTCCGGCCGATTCGAGTCTCTGAAATGCTCCCCCTGTCACGAGGAACCTCCCAGAATCAAATTCGAGGCTTTTGGGTGGATGAAATTGGCCAAATTTGAGGAGGGGGCGGAGCTTCTTATTTATAAACACTGGGATGAACCCTTATTGACCGGCGTTTATTGAGTAATCCAACGAACATCATGTTGGTCTAAGATATCGGCGGGCATCAATGATCATCAGGGATGATTTCTTGTGAAGAACGCGAGCGCGATTGATGGACGAGATGGCCGTAAAAAAGGGAAGAAATTCAGGGAATAGACAGTTCTGGAGCGCCAGGTCCCGGATGGGACAGTTGACCGGGCGGTCAACAAAGGCCGCGTTCTCATTGGTCCACCTCGGCCGCAAACAGACAAAACATGGGATTTTATGCGAAAATGATTTATTTAACCCAATAAATGATTTTATTAGAATTTTCTTATAAAATGAAAAATGTGTAATAATTCCTGTAATATTTATTTATGATTTTTATTCAATTTTTCGATGAATTTATTATGGTTTTTATTTTAATAATGTATGCATGTATTTACATGTATTTTGTATATTTTATTTTTGTTTTGTTTATTTTATTTTATTATTTTGCTGGCTTATTTTATAAATTTATAATTTATCTTTGTGAGTGTGAGGGTATTTTTATTTAGTTTTTATGAGTTTATTTTCATATTTAAATAAATTGGTATATGTATATGTAGGTGCACTTATAGGTATTTTACCTGTATTTTATATATACTTTATTTATTTAATGTATTTTCTTGGTTTTTATTTTGGATTTGTATTTCTAATGACTTATATGTAATATTATAAAAATATAGATGAATAGAGAATAAAACCCCTTTTTATTTATATGCATATAGATATCATAGGTATTTTGCCTATGTATTGCATAGACTTATTTTATTTTACGAATTCTTTTTTTGGTTTTCTTTTAATTTCAATATGTACATGTATTATATATATTATCTACAAAATTCTAAAAATATAATTTTGTAAAAATAATGAATAATGAATAAATTGAATATTTTAATCAGGCAGATTGTACAATGAAGGCCAAAAACCCAACTTTTGTAGATGGACCCCAAAAATTATGAAACCACTTTTATTGCATAGTTCTTGGAAAACTATATACAATTAAAGGTGAGTTTGGGTGATTTGGAGTTTTTATTTGCAAGATTTGGGTCTGTGAAGTTGAGATTTTGGCTTTTTATTCTGTGTATAAAATGTACACTAGGTATTATTTTTATACAAACTCAATTTTGTATTTTTATTCACATTATTATCTACAACTTTCATGAACAATGTTTCTTTATTTGATGAATGAATAATTATATACAAAATAGGTGTCACAAATACATAAATAAATAAATGAATGAGGTATTTATTGTATTGCTGGCCCTTATCTCCCCCTACTTTATTCTTTGTCGACCAATTCCATGCTGGCCTTGGTCTCGGTGTTCGGGTCATAAAATATTTGCAATATTTTATTCCTTTTTCTTTTCTTCTCTTTATTCTATAATAGGCTATTATGTACAAATTGATGTTATTTACATGCATTTGCTAGGTTTTTGAGGCCAAAATGATAGAATAAAGGTGATGAAATGGAGATTCATCACCCCCCTATACTTGCCTTTGCTAGTCCCTAGCAAATACTTATGCAATAAATTCAAAAAGAATAAAGAAAAGAAAAAGAGAGTTAAAGAAGGATAGAGTGAATAGGGGTGCTTTCAGTGCAATGTATGTCTTTATAAAATCTGAATTTGGAGCTCCTGTCAGACCTTGGGTGTAGATGTGTGTGGAACCAGTCGGGAGCCATTTTTAAAATACAACAACCTTCGAGAGCCACAGAACTCGATTCAACCCACCTCAATATCCTGGTCAGAACTGGTCTACATCATACGTAAACCCTTCTAACTATGAAGCTGACTTGTACAGTGTAAGTGATGGTGGCTCTCTCCAACTGAAATGACAAAGGAACTAACTTCTCCAGAATGACAACCCAATGATTCCCCAATCCAACAGCTCTTTCCTCGAGGAGCAGGGTATTCCCTTCTAAGTTCAAGTGGCAACCAGCTCAAGAGGAGGGGGTGAAGAGAAGAATGGACGGTAGCCAGTGTAGCTACCTATCCTAGGATGCAAGACCAGTGTAGTCAAGTCATCCAGCTGCAGGCTCACATATTTGACTTTGGAACTCAAGCTTGCTTATTGGCTTTACAACATATGTACATACTTTGCAGGCATTTTTTTTCGACATACTATTCACAGCAGCATTTGCATAAGGAGTTTTTCCTCTTGAGCCAGTAGACTATCCCTCTTTTGAAGCTTTATTGCAACCCACAATCTCCTGTCGTTAGACCTCATGGCTATTGAACCAGGTTGGGGTGCACTTCCCTTCCTAGATGAGGACGAATGTTTCCACCTGTGTGCGTCTCAGACTGGCAAATCCAACCCCCTCACCACTCCAACTGAGTTGAGCCAAGTGAAAGGTGCAAGTGTCCAAGTTAGGTCACGGTCGGCAAGATTCATGCGTGTGTCTCGAAAAGTTCTAGTTAGTCAGTTGAGGTGACTTGAACCCAGCCCTGATTTCTCAAAGAATTAAGTCTGCATAGACCTGAAGTACCTTAAACCTAGTTCCCGTAAGGTTCCAGTGCAGTTAGGTGCGGTAAGGTCTAACCAAGCTCCAATTTGAGACTTTATTGGACTGATTCAATCATCAAGCTCACTCAAAAAGAATATGAATGGTATGCTCATGCTATGCACAATGAATGATGCAATTTTTCACAAAGAATTTACAAGAATCAAAGAATCTTTTTACAAAAAGAAATTTTTTGTAAATAAAAAATACAAAAAGTGCATACAATTGTTTACACGGGCGTGCCTCCTTATTTACAAAATATATGGATTTATAAAGACTTTACAGGTTTTAATGAAGTAGTTTATTCAGATTGTTTAGCAAGAATTTTATGTATTTTATTTACAAGTGTTTGTAATGATGCTTTTATCTCTCAGGTCTAGTTTTTGAAAAATAATTTTTGCAAACTATAGTACACGATAATTTTTTGCAATCATTTACACACATTTGAAAACTATTTTTGCAAAGATTTTTCACACTATGTATATACATTTTCCACAATAGTTTTGACAAACATTTTTCAAAACATTTGCACATAGGTTTTTCAAATCCTTTATTCCACACAAAGAAAAAAGTTTTTCAAACAAAACAATTTTACACAAGTTGAAAACGTTTCACAGCAAATTTATCAAACAGTTCACACTATTTTCAAATCATACTATAAAGGTATTTAACCTGATTTATTAATCAGTATATACAAAGATAAACTGTGTTTTCTGTACAACAGGGTTTTGGCTCTTATGAGCTTTATTTGGGATTATTGCTTATTTTTGTGTGAGAGATTTTTGTGCAGACTCCTCAGACTTATTTGAGAATCATTTTCAAAAGATTTTTGAAGACTATAGTCCTAACTAATTTGACAAACGTATTCACGCATTTGAAAATGATTTTACAAAGGTTTTTCACATAGGATAGATAGATTTTTCAAAGCAATTTGACAAACAAAATTTTCCAATCATTTGCACACTGATTTTCACATATTTTTATTTCACTCAAAGAAAACAAATTTTACAAACGAAACTTATTTTGCAAAGGTTGAATACTTGTACACACTATTTTTCAAGCAATTTTCAAAAGATTTTTCAAAGAGAATATTTTGCACAAAACGCTTTCCCTGACTTATTAATCAGTACAAGTACATAGAGTTCTGAGGAGCTGACAATCATCTTTTATTATTATAGAGTTACTTATTGCTTTTTAGATTGAGTTGATGTTTTATTTTTCAGTATGAGTTATGGCTTATAGTATATACATGGTATATACGACCCCCTATACTTAGCTAGAGCTATGTCCTCATAGGTCGAAGACAAAAGAGAAGACATAACTCGTACTGAGTACAGACAGATGTAAAGAATATATGTGAATGAATGAATGAATGAGAAGTTGACCGTCCCCCCTATACTTAGGATCAAATAATCCTAAGTGTAGCGGACTGTACAAAAAAAGCAGGGAGGGTCAAGGGTGGGAATACACAGATCGTACTCAGATTGTCTCCCCCTATAGTTAGGGTAAAATACTCCTAAGTATAGACAAGAAGAGGAGATAACGGAGAGGATCGAGATGAAATGAAAAACTCGGGGTGCACATCCCCCTATACTTAGGACAAAGTACGTCCTAAGTATGGAAAACTGTCTACAAGGGCGGCACCTTTTAGATACAAAAAGAAGATAGAAAAGGAAAAGAAGAAAAGAAGAAAATCATTTAAACAGTTTTTGGAGTACATTGTCTGAATCTTTTGATGCTGCCGCTGTTGTGGATATGTCATCATGGTGCACGAGCTGAATGGAGTCAACAACGGCCAAGAATGTATCTGGTTCGAGATAAGGCTTCAGGAGTTGGCCGTTGACGATGAATGGTTGTGCATCAGGGGACAATTCTGATATAGCAATACTTCCATTGTCACACACTTCACGAACTCAGAACAGCCTTGTCCACTTACTCTTCAATTTGCCCGGGAATATCCGCAACTTTGCATCAAATAACCACACCTTCTGTCCAATATCAAAGGTCTTTCGTCTGATGTGCCGGTCATGCCAGCGTTTCACCTTCTCTTTGTACATCAATGTGTTATCGTATGCATAGTCTCGGAACTCCAAGAGTCTGTTCAGATCATCCTTTCTTTTATGACCACTTTTACGTGAGTCCAAATTGCAACTGTTAACTGCCCATAAAGACTTGTGAATTAATTCGATGGGCAAATGGCACGGCTTCCTGTATACAAGACGATAGGGTGACATGCCCAAGGGAGACTTGTAGGCGGTTCTGTAAGCCCATAAGACCGAGGCCAAGAGTTGGGACCAGTCTTTTCTGTTTGGCCTGACAAGTTTCTGCAGGATAGTCTTGATTTCTCTATTTGATAATTCTGCCATGCCATTGGTCTGAGGATGGTAAGGAGATGCGACACGATGGTCGGTGCCGTACTCCTTCGTCAATTTCTTGACCTCTTTGTTAATAAAATGCTACCCCCGTCTGATATAAGAATTTTCGGTATCCCAAACTACAAAATGATGTTCTTCTTCAGGAACTGACATACTGTTCGGCTGTCGGTGGCTCGAGCAGGGATAGCTTCAACCCAACGACTCACGTAATCGACAACGAGAAGGATGTGCTCAAAACCTTGACTGTTAGGGAAAGGTCCCATGAAGTCAATGCCCCATGCATCGAAAACATCTGCTATCTGAATGATTTTCAGGGGCATCGAATCTTTTGCAGTGAGTGTACCTTTCAATCTCTGACAGTCAATACATTGTTTGACAAATTCTGCTGCATCCTTAAATAACGTGGGCCACCAGAAGCCACACTGAAGTACTTTGGCTGCTGTACGATCTCCAGAGTGATGTCCACCAGATTCAAGCGAGTGACAATGCTCGAGGACACTAGATTGCTCCGCCTGAGGGATGCACCTGTGCCAAATGCAATCCGCTCCTTCCCTGAATAAAAGAGGATCCTCCCATTGATAAAATCAGATGGTCGACATGAATTTGTTTTTCTGATTCTTCGTCCAATCCGATGGTGTTATCCCTGAGGAGAGGTAATTGACTATATCAGCATACCAAGGAAGAGAATCCACTGCTAAGATTGATTTGTCAGGAAAGGTTTCTGTAATGGGTGCACTGTCCAGAGGGGGCTCGTGCTGCTCAATTCTGGAGAGATGGTCTGCTACCACATTCTGAACTCCAGGCTTGTCCTTGATTTCCAGATCAAATTCCTGAAGGAGAAGGATCCATCGAATTAGTCTTGGCTTGGCATCCTTCTTCTGTTGGAGGTACCAGATAGCAGAGTGGTCGGTAAAAATTGTGACTTTTGATCCAAGCAAATAGGATCTGAACTTCTCAAGGGCGAAAACCACAACCATCAACTCTTTCTCTGTCACTGTATAATTTCTCTGTGCTTCATCTAATGTTTTGCTGGCGTAGTGAATGGCATAGGGCGCTTTCTCCTTCCTTTGCCCAAGAACAACCCCAACTGCAAAGTGTGACGCATCGGTCATTATCTCAAAGGGAAGAGTCCAGTCTGGCGGCTGTAAGATTGGAGCCTGAGTAATAAGCTCCTTCAGTTGATTGAAAGCAAGGAGAACGTGCTGATCTACATTGAACTCGGTTTCCTTGCACAAAAGTTCTGTCAAAGGTCAGGCAATGCAGCTGAAATCCTTGATGAATCGTCTGTAGAATCCCACATGCCCCAGGAATGACCTTACATTCTTCACGGACTGAGGTGGCTGTAGATTTGCAATAACATCCACCTTTGCCAGGTCGACTTCCATGCCACGTTTGGAAATGACGTGACCCAACACAATGCCTTCAGTGACCATGAAGTGGCTCTTTTCCCATGAAAGCACTAAATTGACTTCCCGACACTTTTGAAGCACTCTGTCTAGGTGCTCAAGACAAGAATCAAAACTATCACCATAGACAGAGAAGTCGTCCATGAACACCTCGAGAAAACTGCCTACCATCTAGGCGAAGACTGCTAACATTCATCTTTGGAAGGTTGCAGGTGCATTGCATAATCCAAAGGGCATTCTCTTGAAGGCGTAGGTGTCGAATAGGCAAGTGAAGGTAGTCTTCTCTTGATCTTCAGGAGCGATTGCCACTTGGTTGTACCCAGAATACCCATCCAAAAAGCAGAAGAACTCCTTGCCTGCTAGTCTTTCCAAAACTTGATCAATGAATGGCAAGAGGAAGTGGTCCTTCTTCGTTGCTGCATTAAGATGACGGTAGTCAACACACACCCGCCAGGATGTTGGTACCCGAGTGGATATTTCCTCTCCTTTATCATTTGTAACCACGGTAAGCCCGGATTTCTTTGGAACTACATACAGTGGGCTTACCCATTTTGAGTCGGAGATGGGATAGATAAAGCATGCGTCACACCATTTCGTTATCTCTTTCATAACGACGTCCCAGAGGTTAGGGTTCAACCTTCTTTGGAATTCACGGGACGGCTTGGCATCTTCTTCCAGATAGATGTGGTGCGAACACAAGGCTGGATTTATCCCTCGGAGATCTGATACACACCAACCAAGTGCCTTGCAGTTCTTTTCTAGAACCTCGAGAAGACGAGATTCCTGATCCGGATTCAGCCTGCTGCTGATGATGACCGGATACATTTGTTCTCCACCCGCAAGGAAAGCGTACTTCAGGCCTGCAAGAAGTGGCTTGAGTTCTGCTTTTGACCTGTCCAACTTGTCGGTCACTTCAGATACTATACTGGTGGTGGGATGTACTTCTTTGAAAGGGCTACCATCCTCATCATTCTGTTGAGATCCCAGGGATGTGCCGAACGGTTCTGCACTAGGCTGATCGTGTTCGGTCTGGAGTGAATGCTCAAAGAGATGCGCCTGCATCTGAGAATCTGTCTCCCAAGAATCATCGGAGCCAAGGGTAACTATGCTTTCCAAGTCCTCCTCATGAGTGTGGATTTCTCGGGTCCATGAATCATCCAATGACAAGAATGAATCTCTGATTTCTGCAATAAAGTCACAGTCTGCTTCGGATGCTGCCTGGCTCTCATCAGTCGTGGCATTCGGCTCTCTGCTCATGTTTATAGTGAGTTGCTTGGCGTTTGAGCTGAAAGTAATCTTGCTAGACCCGTAATCAACCACGACACCTGAAGTACGTAGAAATGGTCGACCAAGGATGATAGGGGTCTGGAGCAGGGGTGCTGGTGAGTCCATATCAAGGACTACAAAATCAGCTGGAAATTGCATCTCCTGCACTTTAACTACAACGTCTTCCAAAAGACCCCGGGGCCGCTTGATGGATCGGTCAACGAACTGAAGGATCATTCGTATTTGCTTGAGCGGACCCAGCCCAAATTCTTGCATTATGGATGAGGCAAAAGGTTGATGGAAGACCCACTGTCGAGGAGAGTGCGCTCGAAGACCTGGTCAAAAATTTCACAACTGATAAGAGGTGCTCCTGTATCTTGCTTCTTCTGTGGGAGGTTGCTGATGGCTGCCACAGTGGCCATGGATAGCACGTGCTTTTCTACATCTCTGCGTCTGTTCTCCTGCGCTGGGCGACGCTTGTTGGTGCATGCCTCCTTTAGTCCTTTCTTCACAGCTGGCATGTACTCCACGACCTTCAATAAGGGAATCTCAACTGTCAACTTGTCTAATATTTCCACAACTCCTGGATCAGACAATGCCTTTTTTCGTTTTGCATTTTTTTGGATTTTTCTATTACACGAGGAAAAGGAATATGTACATCTCTAGCAGGTAAAATAGAGTTCTTATTTACATCAAAATCATCGCCCATATAATGTTGTACATCCGGACTACAAAAAGGAGTACAAACTGTATCTTGGCATGCTGGTGCCGCAGGGCGAGCAAAAAGTGTAGCGTCTGCGCCGTCGGCTGGCGCGGGATCGGCTGCAAGCTTCTTTTTGTTGTTTTTGATTTTGCTGATTTTTTTGTATTTTCGGCTGGAACTGATGGGAATGCACGACGGCTGGAATGGCTTCTCCTTCTTCTTCCTCCTCACCTGCCCCTGTAGCTGGCACGACTGATGCAGAAGATGACGATCCACCTATTTCTTTATTCACCCCTTTCTTGGTGGCAGGCAGAGGCAAGGCCCTACCGCTCCTGAGAGTAACAACATTAGAATAAACAGTAATATCATTGTCAGACATGGACAGGACATCACAATCTACCTGCTCTTTCTTCTTGAAATTATTGGGGTTAGCTTCGACCTGAGCGGGAATGGTGGTTCTGGTGGCGGTCAGGTCGTCAAGCCTCTTGGTCATATCCGCCAGCCCTTTAACAAGTTGGGCCAAACAATCCATGGTGAGGTTAACAGGGGGTACCTCGGTGGGTTCAGCGTGCGGACCACGCTGCTGTTGCATGGATGGGTGTGGAGGTTGTTGCTGGTGGTGCTGAGGTGGTGCAGGAAGTTGAAGTTGCTGATAAGAGGGGGGAGGATACTGCTGATATTGCTGAGGTGAGGCAGCCGCATACTGATGAAACGACTGTGGATGGCGGTATTGCGGCTGCTGGTATGGCAGATTCTGCCTCCATTGATTTGTATACTGGGGAGGCCGATGATACTGCTGATGAGGCTGAGAGGACTGTCCAAAACGACCACCCTGAGGTTGGTGGTATTGCCGTTTGGTAAGTGGCTGACCCTGAGATTGTCCCATAGGACGGGTCGGCTGTGCATCGTTGGTCCATACCCCGTTCACTTCCTGAATCAGGGGTGGTGGTGGGAAAACTGGATCAGGTCCTGAAAGAAACTCTGGCTGGTACACAACCATCTTATGCTGCGGCTGGCCCTGGTCGGGCGCCTGCACGTAGTACACGTGCTGGACTGCCGGTGGTTGCTGGCTCGGCTGAGGCTGATGCTGCGGTTGCTGTTCATCCTTCTTCTCAGCGGGAGCTTCTGATGATGTTGCTGACTGAACAGAGTTGATGGTGCCCACCAACAGTTCAAGGTACTTGTTGATCTGATCAAGCTTGTCTAAATTCTGAGTCCTCTTCTCGATCACAGCGAGTTTTTCAAGGTCCTGTGATCGCTTCTCAATGATGTCAACTTTCGAGAGATGGCCCCTGATGATACTGAGGTTGGAGCTCTCATCTCTCTCTGCCTCTTTGGACGCTGCCATGTGTACTTGTTTCTGGAGGATCTGGGGCTGCTTCTGATATGCCTTGGATAAAGAGAGGGCGGCCTCTCCTTCGGCCATTTCTTCAAATATCTGCCAGACTACGTCTTCATCCTTGTTGAAGTGTGAGCCCCCATATGCTACGTCGACGAGCCTTTGGCTCTCGATATTCAGTCCCCCAAAGAAGTGCTGGACCAAGCTAGTCTTCAGAATCTCGTGATGGGGACATTTCTCCTGCAGGTCAGTGAATCTCTCCCATGCTTCATGTACTGACTCATGGGCTCCTTGGGAGAAATTACTGATTCGAGCTCGCATCTGGTTGAGCCGACCGAGAGGGTAATACTTATGCAGAAAAGCTGACTTCAGCTCCTCCCAGGTCATCACAATCTTCCCTGGATGGTTGACCCAATAGAGGGCCTTGTCTTGTAAGCTGAAGGGGAACACCATCATCTTGACAATGTCCAGAGGGACATTGGGATAGTGAGTGGTGCGACAAATGCAGGAGAATTACTGCAGGTGAATGTATGGCTCTTCACTGGTATTTCTATGGAATACAGGGAGAAGAGCAATGAACTGGGGTTTCATCTCAAAGTGAGCATGTACCGGTGGAATGAGGATCCACCCGGTCTTCTGGCTGTCTCCAGGATTGTATGTCTCTTTAAGTGTAGGCTTGGGTGGTGGTGGGAATTCTAGATCGTCATTGTTAGGCCCACCACCTCCTCCACCTCCACCTCCTCCGCCTCTGCCTCTTCCTCTTCCTCCTTCGTCTAGGTTCATCATATCGTTCAACATATCCTGAAATGCTGTCTGCGTGAGGGCCTGCTCGGTCAGCTGCTGTTGGATGGCCTGGATAGACGCCAACAGTTGTGCATTGACTTGATTCTGGTCTGGCATCTGTCCTTCTGGTTGGGGTGGCTGCTGACCCTTGCCCTTTCCTCCGGGAGCCATATCAGGGTCTGAGTCGGACGAAATGAACTCCGGAGTAGTCTCCAGGGCTCACTCTGTCTTCTATCTGCAGAATGAGATAGTCCAAATCAGACCACTTGCAATTTTTTGTTCGGTCGTCATGATGAAGCTGGAATTCATGTCAACCCCATCATGTTGTGAACGGAAAAGGATGTGGACTGTAATCGACTTCCATTCACAACGGCGAAGGCGGGACAAAAGTGATCCCAATTTATTGGGTGGCCAAGAGAAAGGTAGAAAAAACGAGGAGTCTGGAGATCGATCCGCAAGGTCTGGATCGGGTTCTTGAGAATCGCCTCGAATTTATTGGCGGAGTAGAGTTCATGGAATCAATGTGGGTGTCGACGAGGTCCCGACGGAAACCATCCATGGATCAACTTCGCGAAGCACAAGAGAAGATCGGATGTTGGAAGAAAGATACGATGGTCAACGAGGAATAAAAGGAGTGAAAAACATTAGAGAGGCTCAGCTGAGCGGGGTGGTCAAAGCGAGAAACAACAAAATGTGCGCAAAGGCGTGGGACTCGATCTTTGAACCTTAATCTAGATCCATACAAGCGCAATGCAAAGTTGGGTTCACCAACTCACGCCATGTGAAGCCGTGAAGGTTCGGCTATTTATTATCTTTTTATTTTTAGAGTTCTGATTTCAGGCAAATCTTATAACAAGTCCTTAGTACGCTACCCTATAGGAGAGAGAGTACTGCCAGAAGAGTATCCTGTACTTGTCCTCCTCCTGTGTAACCTGTAGTCTGTACTTTTTGGAGTCCTTGTAACCCTTCCTGGATCCCTACTCAGCCAAAGAAATAGAGAGAGGAAGCCGATAGGCGAAACCAGTATTTCGGTTCTCTCTCGCAACGGAATCACCCCTGAGCGTGCAAGAACCTACTCGGACGCAAGACAATGAGATAGACACCCCCGTGAAGGCGTGGCCTATGCTCAATACTTCGGACAGGGTCGATGCTCTACACAATAGAGAGTCATCATTGGTGACCAAGTACTACTTGCCTACGTACGATAGAAGCGCCATTACTTCGGAAATCCAGGTGATACACAAGGCAGTTGCAGACTGGGTTTTTGGCTTTAATCCTTAGGGGGTCGCACTCGCTCAAGGGAGTAGGGTTTTGGTCCCCGTCCAAGGTACCTGAAAACAATGAGGGCTTTATGAACCCGGTACAATGATAGTCCATTACAGATTTTAATTAAGGTCAAAGTTTATTTAGTAGTTCCGTTGTTTTATTTTTTTGGGTTTTCAGTTTTTTTGAGTCTGTTTTCATACCAGCGCCTAACATTTTTGTAGATTCTCATTTAAGTCCTAGGTGCTCAAAATCAGAGGGAGATAGCGGAAACGCCGTGCAAGTGGTTCCATGATGGAAATCTCATCATTGAACCGAATGATGCATGCTGAGTTAGAAGACTTACAGTGCATCCCAGCTCTCTCCATGTGGTATGCAAAACAGAATTTTTAAACCTATCTACATGTCGGTATGCAAGGCACAAAATCGCCCTAAACATTAGCTGCTATTAGCGTGAAGAACCATAAGTCGCTCATTCATCTTTAGCCTGAAAGGTACGGTCTTGGCTTGCCCCTCCTCTTCTCAACACACTGGAGTTTAGGAGATAGCGCTTTATGGGACTCACTGTGGCACAAAGGCTAAGAGACAAATGAACGGCTTGTTTAAGTTTGACTAGATCCATACGAAGTATGCTATAGGAACATGCATTCTTATTAATGTTTGGACCTAGCTACCGAATCAAGCAACCTATATCTAGGGGTTCCAAGCACACAAAACAAAGTAAAATAAAGGCGGAAAGCTCAAAACTTCAGGAAACAAAGAAAAGAAAGCGGTGGAAAACTCGGAAAACCGCGATGAGGCCCCCAGGTGAACAATCACCTGGGCACTGGACCTCATTGTGAAGAGTAGAGTCCTGTTAATTATTACATTCCAAAATTGTCTCTCTCTCACAATAAATTACAAAAATAATTCTAATTGCTCTAGACCTGTCTAACTCCCATCCCTTGGTATCCTTGGTGCTCACTCTAGATGGTCATGAGGTGAAGACCACCCTCCACCAAGATCGGCTGCCTTGGCTTCCTAAGGAACCATCCTCGCGTGGCGGGCCCTCGCATCAAAGTCACAAAGAGATTGAATTAGTATAGCTCAATCAATAAAATAAAGCAGGAAGGAATTAATCACAATAAATAAATAAATCAATAGAGCATGGTGATCAATTGCAAAATAAATAGCTGCTCACAAAATTAATGATGAATTAATTTCTAAACAAGAATGACTAAATACAATAGGCTACGCTCATTGCTCCCCGGCAACGACGCCATCTGATAGCTAGTATCCTGCGAGGGTCAAAATATATATAATGTCGCTGAGGCGACCGCCCACATAACACAAGTTAATCAATAATTAACACACAATAAAAGAATGAACCAATTGAGTCCCAAAAGTGTGAATTAACATTTATTACTCTACCACAAGATGCACAGTGAATAAGTCTGTAGAGGTCGAACCACAGAGAGCAATGCAAAAATGAAGTAGCCTATGATGTTCATGTACAACAGAGTCATTCCTGTATGAATCCTATTTTTTTGTGGGTTTCTCTCTCTCTCTCTCTCTCTCTCTCTTTTTATATATATTGTTTAATATTATATATATGTGTAGAATATAAATATAAAGATATATACCCATAAAGGAGTATGTATAATATATACATATGGATAGATTTTTTTGTATATATATATATATATATATAATTTTTTATAATTTTCCTTTTTTTTGATTTTATTATTTTTTTGTACATAAATATATCTAAATATACTTATATGTATATATATATATATTTAATTTCCTTTTTCGACATGGGAATATATATATATAATGTAGAGAGAGGGGTGATACAATATTTATAAAAATATACAAAAATAGTCAAAAATTCAGAAATAAAATCTTTTTGGTATTTTCATGATTTTCTACTATTTTTGTGATTTTTGGCTATTTTCAAAATATTTTTGGTATTTTTAAATCACAAAATAAAAGAAAACAGGGAATAAGCTACTGGTTGGGGATAAAATGGGAATTAAAAATATCAAACAGCCACAAAATTTTCCCAAACTAATTTTAAAATAAAGATAGTAAAATGTAGAACCTACAGGAACTTAGTTTGCATTTTTTAGAGTTTTCTATAATTTTTTAGATTTTTTTGAAGTTTTTAGGTATTTTCAAATTTTTAAGGTTTTTCTTTTTAGATTTTTAGTGATTTCTGGAGCGACACTAAAATATGATAAAATAGACCATAGGTAAATTTTTTTGGAATTTTTCGAGGTGGGTTACTATTTTTATGGTATTTTCTAAACTAGACAGTAGACAAAATGCATGTTTTGATTTTTCATAAATGCAAAAATGCAACAAAATTAAAAACTAAAAATATGGCATGCAAGAATAAGCTAACAGGAGCTTACATTAATTTTTGTAGAATTTTTCAAGTTAATATGATACATGAAATAAATGAACAAGGCATACAAAAATATATGGCCTGACAGGGGCATTTTTGAAAATAAAATAACTCTCAAGGGCATCCATGCAAAAATCACTACAAAAATAAACATTTATTTTTATTTTCGGAACTCATTTACAACTTACAAAAACCACCAGGGCTAAAGTGCAAAAATTACGCGCCTCACGTGGGACTGCACGTGAGGCGCTGGAGGACCAAATTGCAATTCTAAAAACTACAGGGGGCCTACTGCAAAAATTACAATTTATTTACAATGTGAAAGTTTATTTATAGCATTAAAATATAAATACAAAAAGGCAGGGGGCATATCTGAAATTTACCCCTAAGTGCGCGTTGGTGGACGGCGTGGATCAGTTCACTTGGACACGCGTCGCGCATCCAACGGCCGGTACCGCTTCGCCGATGAACGCGTGAGATTAGATCAGCCGAGCTGATCTGACGGTCGGTGCGAGGCTTCATCTGACGGCTCTGGTGTGATCTGGGGGCGCCACCTTGATCGGACAGCGATGGAGTCGCCTGGAAGAACAGGGAAGAAGCTCGCCCAAGGCGAGCTTCGATCTTGAATCTTGGGCTCCTCCGGGCTTCTCCCTCGCTCCTGAGGTATTCGGATCGTAGCTGGAGGCGTCCCGCGTCTGCTGGCGGTCTTGGCGTGGCTCCTGGAGGTCCAAGGAGCTCGGGCGAGGTCGATGAAGGTCGGGACCTCCAGGAGCCTCTTCCTGGTTCGAATCGAGCCCAGAAGGGCTCCGTGCGTCGCTTGACCTGCATAGGAAGAACCGGGGGAACGAGGGCTATCTCCTCCACCCCGGATTTTGAAGCTCTGGCGCAAAATGAGGTGAGGCGGAGGAGCTTCGACGATAGGCGGAGGAGGAGCTCCGATTCGCAAGGACTGGGGGTCCTTGGTTGAACAACGGTGATAGGGAGATGGAGCACACGATGGGGAACGAGGTGAGGTGAAAATGGCGGTCGGAAACGGTCGAGATCACAGTGAAGAAGTCGCCGGAGCGGAGCTCCGGCGAACTTCAATTTGTCGATTTCACGCTACGCTAATTAACTAAAGACTAAACTAAGCACGGGAATGAAAAGCTGGAATTAAAATCTACCTAAAATGCAAGAAAGATCCGCTCTTATACCTGGGGGCCACCAGGGAGCAGGACGGACGCCGGAGCTCCGTCGCGTCAAAACTTATCCCTCATCCGGCCGATTCGAGTCTCTGAAATGCTCCCCTTGTCACGAGGAACCTCCCAGAATCAAATTCGAGGCTTTTGGGTGGATGAAATTGGCCAAATTTGAGAAGGGGGGCGGAGCTTCTTATTTATAAACACTGGGATGAACCCTTATTGACCGGCGTTTATTGAGTAATCCAACGAACATCATGTTGGTCTAAGATATCGGCGGACATCAATGATCATCAGGGATGATTTCTTGTGAAGAACACTAGCACGATCGATGGACGAGATGGCCGTAAAAAAGGGAAGAAATTCGGGGAATAGACAGTTCTGGAGCGCCAGGTCCCGGATGGGACAGTTGACTGGGCGGTCAACAAAGGCCGCGTTCTCATTGGTCCACCTCGGCCGCAAACGGACAAAACAAGGGATTTTATGCGAAAGTGATTTATTTAACCCAATAAATGGTTTTATTAGAATTTTCTTATAAAATGAAAAATGTGTATTAATTCCTGTAGTATTTATTTATGATTTTTATTCAATTTTTTGATGTATTTTATTATGTTTTTTTATTTTAATAATGTATGCATGTATTTACATGTATTTTGTATATTTTATTTTTGTTTTATTTTATTTTATTTTATTATTTTGTTGGCTTATTTTAAAATTTATAATTTATCTTTGTGAGTGTGAGGGTATTTTTATTTAGTTTTTATGAGTTTATTTTCATATTTAAATAAATAGGTATATGTATATGTAGGTGTACTTATAGGTATTTTACCTGTATTTTATATATACTTTATTTATTTAATGTATTTTCTTGGTTTTTATTTTGGATTTGTATTTTTAATGACTTATATGTAATATTATAAAAATATAGAATAAAACCCCTTTTTATTGATATACATATAGATAGCATAAGTATTTTGCCTATGTATTGCGTAGACTTATTTTATTTTACAAATTCTTTTTTTGTTTTTCTTTTAATTTCAATATGTACATGTATTATATACATTATCTACAAAATTCTAAAAATATAATTTTGTAAACATAATGAACAATGAATAAATTGAATATTTTAATCAAGCAGATTGCATAATGAAGGCCAAAAACCTAACTTTTGCAGATGGACTCCAAAAATTATGAAACCTTTTATTGCATAGTTCTTGGAAAGCTATATACAATTAAAGGTGAGTTTGGGTGATTTGGAGTTTTTATTTGCAATATTTGGGTATGTGAAGTTGAGATTTTGGCTTTTTATTCTGTGTATAAAATGTACACTGGGTATTATTTTTACACAAACTCAATTTTGTATTTTTATTCACATTATTATCTACAACTTTCATGAACAATGTTTCTTTATTTGATGAATGAATAATTATATACAAAATAGGTGTCACAAATGCATAAATAAATAAATAAATGAATGAGGTATTTATTGTATTGCTGGCCCTTATCTCCCCCTACTTTATTCTTTGTCGACCAATGCCATGCTGGCCTTGGTCTCGGTGTTCGGGTCATAAAATATTTGCAATATTTTATTCCTTTTTCTTTTCTTCTCTTTATTCTATAATTTTGGAATTAAAAACCTTATTTAATGTATAATTAATACAATGAATAATGAAGGCTATTATGTACAAATTGATGTTATTTACATGCATTTGCTGGGGTTTTTGAGGCCAAAATGATAGAATAAAGGTGATGAAATGGAGATTCATCATCCTCCCACTAAGATTCTTGTACACACATGGTTCATCAGGATTCTGCACAAAATCATAACTTTTTATGGTTTCGTCAAATCTAATGTGGCAGCCAAGGACTTAAATGTCAGATTTTGGTTTCATTTCGGTGACTAACCGAAATGAAATTTCGGCTGAATTTCAGTCAAAATTCGACCAAAATTTTTCAGCCGAAATTTTGGTCATTTCGGCCGGTTTTTGAACTAGGTCCCCCAAATTTTGGCCCATGTAGCCCATTTTGACCAAATTTCAGTCACCCACCGAAACCGAAATTCGATCGAAATTCATTTGAATTTCGACGAAATTTGATACCATGGTTCCAACTATGAGAAGCTTGTTTGAGTCCATAGAATGATTTCTTTAGCTTGCATACTTTATCTTACTCGATTATGAAGCCCTGGGGCTACTCCATATAATTATCCTCCTCGAGATGTCCATTGAGGAAAGCTATCTTGACATCCATCTGCCAGATGTCATAGTCAAGAGATGTAACTATAACTAGCAGTGTCCTGATGGACTTAAGTATAGCTACATGAGAGAATGTCTCATCATAATCGATGCCTTCTCTCTGTGTTAGCCTTCGGCTACGAGCCGTGCCTTGAAAGTCTCTACTTTACCATTGATGAATCCACGATTCATCATCTCAATATCTTGATCTTAGCAAAATCCACGAGTAAATTCCCTAATAAATGTGTATAAAATCCATAAATTAACAAAATGATTCTTGTAAATAAAATACATTAATTATTGTATATTAGATTGTACAAAATAAATTAACACTAAAAAGCTGCAAATTAAAGGAGTTTTTCACCTGTAAATAGCCCAAAACTTCATGGATTTTTAATAATTTTATTTCAACTCCTTTTTGGCTTATTCTTTCTCTATCTTGTTCTAAAAATGTAAATAAAAATACAAAAATACAAAATAAAATTTCACCTCAAATAAATGCTCCTAGATCCCAAAGAGAAAAAGCCGTAAAGTCCAACTTCCAAGCTAAATTCCTGCTCCGTATGAACTCCAAATTTACCAAACTCACTTTTAAAGTTCAAGTTAGAAAATTATCTATCTAACGGAAGTGGTTTCATTAAAATCGGAGCTCATTTGCAAAAGTTGAGTTTTGGGACCTAGATGTACATTGTATATCATGTATATATTCATTATTTCTTCATTTTTTATTATATCTTTCTTAATTACTAAAAATACAAAAAAATCATACTTGTGTTGTATTTTAATTGTACGATTTTATTGTATTTTTTGTTGTAAATATCTCTTATTAAAAAGAAAAAAATACATATTATAAAAGTAAAAAATGTGTACATGTTGTTTGTCTTCCCTTGTAAATTCTCCACTCTTTTTCTTATCTTTTATTTTATTGTATTATAAGTAGCCTACTTTATTTCATTTTATTTTTTCTCCATTCTCTACAATAACTTCTATTCTACCACCAACTCCCATTCCACCCCACATTCTTCATCTAACCTCCATTCAACTCCACCAATAATCTAACCTCCATTCATCTCCACCATCTTTCTAACCTCTCTTTTTCTTCTTCTTTATAATCATCTCTACATTCTCGTTTTTGTCCATCCGCCATTCTAATAGAAAAGGGAGAGAGCTTGGAGTGTTTTGTTGGTGACAGCGGCGAGACATCTTCCTCAAGCGACGACCTCCTTCAGGCGAGATCCGCGGAGCTCCGCTCCGCGTCACGAGTTCCCCATCGAGCTCGTTTAGATTCTCCGATTTTATTTCGCCAATCGGATTGAGGCGACGACATGAGTCCAGCGTAGCTACTTCGCCAATCCGGTGAAGAATCAGGTAAGTATCTCTCTTCATTTCCCTCATTATTTTATCTTATCTAATATTGTGTCCTTTGTTTTATCACCGTCATTTTTATATATCACTCCACCACCCAATCTCCACCATTTACCAGTTTCCCCCTTTATATGTACATATTTATTTTCTTGTTGAAAACATAAAAAAATTAAAAAATCTAACAAAAAAAAGAAGTTTTCTTTTTATTTATTACAGCAGCCAACTAAAACAATCAAAAAAAATCAAAAAAAAAAAATAAAAAATCAAGGGAGGAACAGCAGCCCACGGCCGCCGCCCCCCCTTCCACATCCAAGCGCCGCCGGCCTTCGCCGTCGCCTCCTACTGACGTGACCTCCCCGTGCGGCCGGCCGCCACCACTCCGATCAAGCGGCGCACCGCCACTCCGCCCCGGCTGGTGGCCTCCTGCGCCACGAGCGGCCACGCGCGCCTGCTGTGCGCGGCTCACAGCCCTCCACCAGTCACCGACGCCCACCTCGCCGCCTCCCCGCTCGTTGCGCCGCCCCCTCCTTCGCCGCCCGCCCGCGTGCGGCGGCGCCGCCTCCAGCCCAGCGGCGAGCCGCTAACCCCGTTCCTCTGTTGGGTTCATCCCCATCGTAAGGAAGAAGAAGGTCCCTTTCCCTTTCTCAATTTTTTTTATTTTGTAAAAATTGCACCTTTATCTTTTCATGTTTTTATAATTACAAACAAGTCCCTGTACATGCTTATGTTGTAAGTATTGTCTCTGAATTTGCAAGGATATCCCTGTGTTTGTACTCGAATTTGGACCTTGTTTTGGCATCCTTTGATTCAAAGAAAAATACCTTTATGTTGATCAACTAGTTCTCTACCACATGGTTATTTATTTATATTTTTCTGATGTTTGGAGAATTAATTAAAAATGTTCAAATGAATTATTGCATATTTTACCCATCTTGAGCACTTAAATTTATATCTCACATACGGTTACTCTAAAAATTTCACAAAAATTATATGTGATGCCTTGATATGTGCTTACTTTACTGTCCAAATTTCATCTAAAATGGAGTTGTCTTGTGCCTGAAATAAATCATAGAGTGAAATTAGTATTTTATTTTTAATTAAATCCACAGACATCATTTTTGCAAAATTTCAAGTCTTCTGGATTCCATATAAAAATATCTTTTTGAGATAATTCACACTCTGATTAACTTGATATTGTGGATTAAATTGGAATTAATTACTCATTATCACTCTGTTTTCACTAAAAAATTCATAAAAAATCATAACTTGTCAAAAAATTCCAAAAACATAATTGTAGATTCCTTGCATTACGTTTATTCTCTAGTAAAGTTTTCATGATTTTTGCTTACTGTTTGTATGATAAATTGCGAAAAAACCCATAAAAAGTGTGTATTTTTCATTATTGCATTTTAACCCCTAAAATTCTAAAAAAATATGTTTTGCATTCATCATTGGATTAAGTTTACTGGAAAAATATAATTTGGCTTAATTGAGTTAATTTCGCATTAAATTAAATTAGGCTAAGTTGTATGCTTTCGTAGTATCTTAATTCAACCACATTCACATTTGGCATTTCTTTTTGAATTAAAAAAATCTAAAAAAAACCGCATTGGATATCTAGATCTAAGTTTTTAAATTAAACCCGAAGTTGTTCCTTTGCCTCCCTGAGTTCGACCCCGGACTTGCCCGGGATATAAATTAAAGCCGAGACACTCTTCACGGAGATCTTCTCTCGGTTCTGACCGAATCGCTAAGTACACGTGCTACAACATGATCGAATTAGTCATCGTATTTAGCGACACTTCAGATAGCGCCGTTGCCGGGGAGGCAAACGGCTTAGGGACTAATTTACAAATTTGGATTTAGTTTTCCATTTACTCGGGTAGTCTGACCCCCGAGACACCTTGTATTTATTCCATTTTTTCAATTATTTCTCTTCATATTCTTGTATTTTGTTTTTATCTCTCTAAAATAAACTTTATTTTTCTTGCGAGGGCCCGATGAACTTGGAGTGCATCGGAGGTCGACGGACGCGACGCACGCCGACTGCTGAAGAGCAAGAAAATCAATTTATCTTCGAGAGAATTTTTATAAATTTTTGTAATTATTGTGTTGTAATAACTTAGGTAATTCGCTCTTTCCAGCGGCTCTTGTTTGAGAGCTCGTGTTTGTATCCGGACTGGACTTTAGACCCGCTTGTGGTCGTGTGGTTGATTGACGTAGAATAGGACTTGCACTCGCGGCTCTTAGAGCATTTTTATTAGATTATCTTGATTGCTTATGCTTGTAATATTTAGGACCACACATCACATTTAACGAGACGCACTTAGACCGCTGGGCTATTAGTAAAATTTAACTTGTTCATCACTCGCTAATAGAACTGCCTGTCTAGGAACGGTTTTCTCGTTTGCATTCATATAGTATAAAATTTCAATTCTTCCTTGCATCCCGCATGTAGAGCGCGAGGATCACTGTAAGTCTTCTGAACTGGGCATGCATCATTGATTTTATTATTTGCATCGGTTTTTCTCGACTCCCTCCCCTTGGTTTTTGAAACTTAGGTTAAAAGGAAATCATGACTGATCGTTAGGCGTGCTTTGTTTGGTGGACTAATCAAGTGATAACCAAACTTAAAATCGGGACTGCTAATCAGAGTTGACAAAAAAACTGATTAAAACTAACACTTGTTTTGCGAGAGCAAAACCCTCATTGTATGCTTGGCTAATTGTGATTGTTGAGAGGTGAGGACGCATTCCTAGGATAGTGCCCAAAACCTACTTTTGAGCCTTGCGTAATTGGATTGATATCTTGATTTTTCACCTAATTAAAACTGAAAAGATAAACGGTCGGACTTTTGCGACCATCACTGTGTTGAGTAGGTGAACTCAGGGTTTGCTCTTGTGTTTGTTTGTTTTGTGTGTTATTCGGTGCACTTGCACGCTTTCTTCCTCGATCTGCTTCATTCTCACATTTTCCCTCCAAGATGTCAGAATATTGGTCATCATATCCACGTCCTTCTTCTTCGACCATATTTCGATCATCTCCACCCTCTCATTCCTCTTCATACCCACACCCCAACCGTGAAGTCAGAACTCCGACTGACTTCCGCACTTCTTCATCCTTCTCACCTACCCCACATTCTTACACCCATGACCCACAACCACTCTGTATTGACTCACCATATTCTTATCTGCTTGCTGGAATCAAGGAACCAATCGAAGAGCAAGCGACTGCTGAGATGAATGATTGGCATAATCAGTTGACCCCACATACCTCATTTTCACCTCGAGTTGGGATAGAACAACAATTGTTATATACACATCCCGACTTAACCTTAGGGTACAACATGGTCGATCAGACAAACCGAATGGAGAGGCCTGCACCGTACGATCTTCCTGACTTGATTTTCCTGAGTGATAGAGACCTCATAAACCAAGTGTTCTTGATCATCTACACTTTCCTAGTGATAGAGACCTCATAAACCAAGTGAAGAAATGACACAATCCTATGCCCCCATCAACTGGCCTTCCATCTATACTTTTAAGTCTGACAACTAAAGAGACGGTGGATTGGATGCAAGAAATGGTTTATTCCCTAGTGTTGAGGATCGGGTTCTTAGGAGAGTCCCTTAGATTGTAACCTTGGGTGACGTTGCGACTCTACTCTTATAACTGCAGTCCACACTTAAAGTCATATCCCTTATATATACGTATACAAAGAGAGTTTGATGATTAGTGGAATTGGGTACCTTTTGACTAGAGCTCGGTTCATCTTAGAATTTTAGGATCTCTAAAACCAAGAGTTCTTGAACGGATCAAGTCTTGTATTCACATGCACAGTCAGGGGTTAACCCAACTTATTCATTTGTTATTTGCTCGAGGACTAGCAAAGTTTAAGTATAGGGGGGTGATGAATCCACGATTCATCATCTCAATATTTTGATCTTAGCAAAATCCACGAGTAAATTCCCTAATAAATGTGTATAAAATCCATAAATTAACGAAATGACTCTTGTAAATAAAATACATTAATTATTGTATATTAGATTGTATAAAATAAATTAACACTAAAAAGCCACAAATTAAAGGAGTTTTTCACCTGTTAATAGCCCAAAACTTCATGGATTTTTAATAATTTTATTTCAATCCTTCTCTATCTTGTTCATAAAAATGTAAATAAAAATACAAAAATACAAAATAAATTTCACCTCAAATAAATGCTCCTAGATCCCAATGAGAAAAAGCCATAAAGTCTTACTTCCAAGCTAAATTCCCGCTCCGTATGAACTCCAAATTTACCAAACTCACTTTTAAATTCAAGTTAGAAAATTAGCTATCCAACGGAAGTGGTTTCATTAAAATCGGAGCTCATTTGAAAAAGTTGAGTTTTGGGACCTAGATGTACATTGTATATCATGTATATATTCATTATTTCTTCATTTTTTATTATATCTTTCTTAATTACAAAAAATACAAAAAAATCATACTTGTGTTGTATTTTAATTGTACGATTTTATTGTATTTTTTCGTTGTAAATATCTCTTATTAAAAAGAAAAAAAATACATATTATAAAAGTAAAAAATGTGTATATGTTGTTTGTCTTCCCTTGTAAATTCTCCACTCTTTTTCTTATCTTTTATTTTATTGTATTATAAGTGGCCTACTTTATTTCATTTTGTTTTCCTTTTATTTTTTCTCCATTCTCTACAATAACTTCTATTCTACCACCAACTCCCATTCCACCCCACATTCTTCATCTAACCTCCATTCAACTCCACCAATAATCTAACCTCCATTCATCTCCACCATCTTTCTAACCTCTCTTTTTCTTTTTCTTTATAATCATCTCTACATTCTCATTTTTGCCCATCCACCATTCTAATAGAAAAGGGAGAGAGCTTGGAGTGTTTTGTTGGTGACAGCGGCGAGACATCTTCCTCAAGCGACGACCTCCTTCAGGCGAGATCCGCGGAGCTCCTCTCCGCATCACGAGTTCCCCATCGAGCTCGTTTAGCTTCTCCGATTTTATTTCGCCAATCGGATCGAGGCGACGACAGGAGTCCAGCTTAGCTGCTCCGCCAATCCGGCGAAGAATCAGGTAAGTATCTCTCTTCATTTCCCTTGTTATTTTATCTTATCTAATATTGTGTCCTTTGTTTTGTCACCGTCATTTTTATATATCACTCCATCACCCAATCTCCAGCATTTACCAGTTTCCCCCTTTATATGTACATATTTATTTTCTTTTTGAAAACATAAAAAAAATTAAAAAAAGAAGTTTTCTTTTTATTTATTATAGCATCCAACTAAAACAATCAAAAAAAAATAAAAAAAATAAAAAAAATCAAGGGAGGAACAGCAGCCCACGACCCCCCCTTCCACATCCAAGCGCGACGGCGAAGGCCGTCGCCTCCTACAAACGTGACCGCCCCGCGCGGCTGGTCGCCACCACTCCGATCAAGCGGCGCACCGCCACTCCGCCCCGGCTGGTGGCCTCCTACGCCACGCGCGGGCACGCGCGCCTGCTGTGCACGGCTCGCAGCCCTCCACCAGCCGCCGACGCCTACCTCGCCGCCTCCCCGCGCTCGTTGCGCCGCCCCCTCCTTCGCCGCCCGCCCGCGTGCGGCGGCGCCGCCTCCAGCCCAGCGGCGAGCCGCTAACCCCGTTCCTCTGTTGGGTTCATCCCCATCGTGAGGAAGAAGAAGGTCCCTTTCCCTTTCTCAATGTTTTTTGTGTTGTAAAAATTGCACCTTTATCGTTTCATGTTTTTATAATTACAAACAAGTCCTTGTACATGCTTATGTTGTAAGTATTGTCTCTGAATTTACAAGGATATCACTGTGTTTGTACTCGAATTTGGACCTTGTTTTGGCATCCTTTGATTCAAAGAAAAATACCTTTATGCTGAGAAACTAGTTCTCTACCACATGGTTATTTATTTATATTTTTCTGATGTTTGGAGAATTAATTAAAAATAGTTAACTGAAATTCTGTGTATTTTACCCAATCAGTGATCTTAAATTTATATCTCATATCTAAAAATTCCACAAAAATTATATGATGCCTTGATATGTGATGAACTTACTGTCCAAATTTCATCCAAAATGGAGATGTCGTGTTCCTGAAATAATTTATAGAGTGAATTTAGTATTTGATTTTTAATTAAATCCACGTATATTCTTTTTGTGAAATTTAAAGTCTCCTATATACCACATGAAAATATTTACTTGAGATAATTTACACTTTGATTAATTTGATAACGTGGATTAATTAGGAATTAATTACTTACTGTCACTCTGTTTCCACTGAAAAATACATAAAAAATTCATAGTTTGTCAAACAATTCCAAAAAAATTACTGTAGCTTCCTTGCATCATGTTTTAGTTCCAGTAATTTTTTCATAATTTTTGCTTACTGTTTGTGTGATAAATTGTGAAAAAATCCATAAAAAGTGTGTATTTTTCATTGTTGCTTTTTAAACCTAAAAAAATACACAAAAATGTGTTTTGTGTTCCCCACTGGATTAGGACTTTAGAAAAAATATAATTTGGCTGAATTGGATTAATTTAATATTAAAATTAATTTGGCTAAGTTGTGTGATTTCTTAGTACTTAATTCACCCGCATTTTGCATTTGCTTTGGTTTTTGCATAAAAAAATCTAAAAAAAACAGCATTGGATATCTAGACCTAAGTTTTTGAATCAAAACCGAAGTTGTTCCTTTGCCTCCCTGAGTTCGACTCCGGACTTGCCCGGGATATAAATTAAAGCCGAGACACTCTTCACAGAGATCTTCTCTCGGTTCTGACTGAATCGCTAAGTACACGTATTACAACGTGACCAAATTATTTATCGTATTCAGCGACACGTCAACCATCAGGTCCCCTCTTTCTCTTGAAGATCCATTTACACCAAATGGATTTTACCCCTTCAGGTGGATCCTTGAGGAACCATACACCATTCTTATGCATGGAGTCAATCTCTGACTTCATTGCAAGCATCCATCCATCCATGTCATGATCCACGAGTGCTTCATCAATGAACTATCATCATTGTCAGTTTCACCTGACACATGGAATCCATACCTTTTAGGTGGTGCAACCACCCTCGAACTCCTTCGAGGAGGTATGGGTGTTTTATCTTTATTTATCTCTTCATATTCTAATTCACGAAGCTCAAAATCCTCAGGGGACTCAATGAGTTCCTCTACTTCATTTTTATGTTGACCTTTAAGGAAGTAATCCTCCAGAATTTTCACATTTCGAGAGACGAAAACCTTTTGGGTCTCAGGTCCATAAACCTGATATCCAATACCATCCTTAACATACCAAATGAAGTAGCACTCTCGAGTGCGAGATTCTAGCTTACTTGCATCCTTGTTCTTCATATGGACCAAGCAACCCCATACCCTCAAGTGTTTAACACTGGGTTTGGTTCTATACCAAAGCTCATGAGGAGGTTTAGGTACAGACTTTCTGAGAATCTTGTTCAGGATATATATTGCAAATGTCTACTACATATCCCTAGAAACTAAGAGGTAAATATGCTTTTCTCATCATTAAACGGACCATATCCATGATAGTCCTGTTGTATCTTTTAGCAACACCATTAAGTTGGGGGGGGGGGGGTTCCAGGAGGAGTGAGATTGGAGACAATTTCATTCTCTTAGAGGTATTCCTTGAATTCATCTGAGAGGTACTCACCACGTCAGTCAAATCGAATCCATTTAATCTTCCTATCGGTTTGGTTCTCAACCAAAGCCTTGAACTCTTTGAACTATTCAAAGGTTTCCGTTTTATAACAAAGTAGGAAGATAAACTCGTATCATGAATGATCATCAATAAACGTCAAATAATATAAATATCCATTTTGGATCGCGGTACTGAAGGGACCACATACATCAATATGTATTAGGTCAAGAATACCTTCGTATCGTGTAACCTTGTTACGAAAAGGCATCCTAGTAATTTTACCTCGAATACAATGTTCATAGGTTGGCAAAGATTGAACCTGTAGAAAATCTAAGGGTCCATCCTTTATCAATCTATTGATCCTATCAACAGATAAATGACCAAGCCTTTGATTCCAAATCATGTTTGAATGATTTCCATCCTTCCTGGATCTTTTAGGGTTTTTATTAATGGTAGTAACATTCATGACATGTTCATCAATGCACAATTTATAGAGTCCATCAGAAGTCAAAACACCATCTGGAATATGCTTATCATAACGACTTATGACTATTTTATTATAGAAAAGGAATGAATATCCACTTCTAACAAGGTTAGATACATATATTAAATTCCTTCTGACTTCATGTACATAAAGACACTCTTTAAGTATTAGGACTCTTCCACTAGATAACAATAGTCAACAGATCCTGATGGCGACTGCTGCAACACTTGCATCAGATCTCATCTTGATGACTATCTCCCCTTCATCAAGACTCTTAATTTCCTAAAATAGATACAATAAATTATATACATGAATAGAAGCACTAGAATCTATAACCCAACTTCTCGTCCAATGAGAAAATTAGTTTCAATGATGAAAGTAGATTTCATACCTACTAGGGCTTTACCTTTGTCGACCAACTTCAGGTAATCCGAACAATTACGCTTCCAGTTCTCCGACTTTTTGCGTGATGGAAGACATCAGTTTTCTTCGATGCTATCAAAGTGGATGCATTGGAAGATGAGCCAACACATTGACTCTTCTTCTTTCTCTTCTAGGCTGGGTCCTTCCGTGAACCTTGCTTCCGACCGTGATTCCTTTGACTTGTGCAACCATTGCACTGCCAGAGGGGGTGTCCTTTTTCATTACGTTTTCTACGGACTTTAATGCAACCAATAGTCCAGTGTTAGTACAATCAACTTTGCTAACGTGGAACGCAACCACACGGTTGTTGAAAGACTTAAAGCAGCCTACATGTCTGCATCCATGTCAGCTCCAAGGGTTTCCAACTCAGTGTTAACATGCTTTTCACTTGTTTTTAAATTATTAAATTATGAACAAGTCGTTGCAACCTAATCAAGCGTCAACAAACAAATCTAATTTTTTTCTTCCCAAGAAAAAAATGAATTAATTACAAAAGAAATGTAGCGAGAGAAATTTTTGCTATTTAATTAACATGTATAACAACATGATCGAACTTAGGGAGGCTACAATTCCCGAAGGTTATTTAATTAATCAAAAAAATCAATTAAAAGAAAAAGGGAATCTCAACTGAAAAATACCTTGGTTTTTTGTGAAATTTTTACCATATTATTTTTTTAATTTTTTATTTCTATTTTTCTATTTTCTAATTTTTATTTTTTAATGATTTTTATTTTTACAATTTTTTATTTTCAAAAATATGATTTTCAACACAAATTCATGCACAAAAGAAATGCAAAATAGTTTTTTGATTTTTCAAATATAACCATAATGCTAAAAAATATCCAAAGAAAATCTCTTTGTGTTTTTATGATTTTTTTACTATTTTTTTAATTTTTTAGAGATTTTTGCTTTTTTTAGGATTTTTAAAATGAATAAAAATAGGAGAAAATGCAAACAGTGAGAAAATAAGATTATTTTTCAATTTAAAAATTGTAAATAGATGCAAAAATTATGAAAATGGTTTTTCCTAAAAACCATAGAAAATTATCTCCAAACAGTAATTGAAATCACATTTTTTTCAATAATTTTTTATATGATTTTTAGTATTTTGTATTTTTTGGGTTTTATAAATAGTTAATGCACGAAATTTGGATAGGAAACAAAACACACAAAAACAAAACTACTCTGATTTTTTTGAATTTGTTTAAGTAATATTCAAATTTTTAGGATTTTTTAAAGTTCAAGCATGAAAAAATGACATGTTTTTTATTTTTAATAATAACAAATGATGATAAAATGCAATGAAAAATTTATACTATTACTAGACACACAACATGAGACCAGACAATTTTTTGTTGAATTTTCAGAGTAGTAAAAACATTTATTTCAATATAAAAGACACACCAATAAATAGTATGGAAATTCAGGGACTGAAATGAAAATATTTATAGTTTTTGCAGAAAATAATAATTGAAATAAATATGCGAGGAGAAGTTGCAATTTACCCACAAAAACATGTGCTGCACGTGCTGAAGGCAGGCAGGGACTTTTTGTAAATTTGAAAACCTTGGCGGGGCCGATAACTATTTAACCATTTTTTGATAATCCCCTAGGGTTGTTCTTTTGTTTCTTCCTATCCATGCCAAAGGGGACACAAGGGGGACGACCCCCTCCTCTTCTTTATCTCAAGCTGCGGGGCGGCGGACGTTGGTGGGAGGTCGGCCAATGGCGAGAGGTCAGTAGCGAGCGTGGCTTCAACGACAGATGGGGTGTGTTCCTGCGGTGGATCCGCACGCATGCACGGGTGGCGGCGGTGTGTGTATGTGGCACTGCTGTCAGACTGTGAAGGCGGTGAAGCCTCGTGAAGTAGAGCAAGAGGTCGTTGGTGGCGCGGTATCGCGCGGGGGTGGGGGGGGGGTGGGGGGGGGGGGTGGGTGGCTGGCGCCTGCTGTGGTGGATGCGCTCGGGAGCGGTGGATCTGATGAAGACAACAATGGACTGGAGGTCGACGGTGACGCGACCCCGCATGGGGACGCGACCTCGCATGGGGGCGCGAGTGGATCTGCAAGGCGACATGCCGCGGTCGGTGGAGCGAGCGGTGGGATGGGAAGCAGGAGGTCGTCGATGGTGCAACCTCGCTAGGCGGAGGGGAGGCTGGGCGACGGGCGCCGCCTACAGGCTGGAGGGTGGCGCCTGCTGCCAGATATTTTTATTTTATTTTATTTTATATTTATAAAACAGAAACAAGATTTTTTATTTTTTATTTGATCCTACAAAATAAATGTTAGAAAGAAAAAACTACGTATTTTTTATGCTTTATTTTTTATTTATAAATAAATTAGGACGTAAGCATGATGGTTCAATCCCAAAATCAAAATAGAATACGGAATAGGGATCCGACAAAAAATGAGGAATGGATCCAGATCTCCGACCACTGTACGTGGCCAGAGTTGAAAGATCGTGTGAGTTAGAATAAGAACGTGAATAAACGAGATGTGAAGGTAAAAAATCGGATTGAACAAATCAAATCGTGGTGATGGATTCTAAGATCTAGAAAAAATGGCAAAATTAAAAAGGTGAAAATTAAACCAATATTAACCTCGATTAGAAACAAGAAAAAACAGATCTCAGCTTAGGAGCGGAAAAGATCGTAATCGCCTCGATGAAGGTCGACTCGCTGTCACCGGACAACTCGGAGGCTAGGCACCCTTCTGCGATAAGATGACTCTCGGAGAATAGGCTCCTCTTACCAAAGATTGATCAAATTGAAATGAGGGAGAGGGAGCCATATTAATAGATACAAGAATGGAGTTTGAATTTCAAAATTTTGAATGAAGATAAGATATAAGAGAAAATTTTGAAATGAGATAAAGATAATAAAGGATTAGTGTTAAAATTATTTATATAATTAATTAATTTTTTGTATTTTCATCACTTTATTAAATTAAATAATAAATGTTAATTTTTTGTGGTGGTTATTTTAGAGTATCAACTATATACATATGGAACATTATATACATAGTTAAATAAGGAAATTAGTTTTTTTCTGTTAAAATTTTTACTTTATTTTTTTATTTTAAATAATTATTTAAAACATTTACAAGTATTTACAAATACAATATGTACAAATAAATGGTAAAATTGCACAAACCACCCCAGAAAACCATCTTTGAAACTGTAACTCCAAAAATTATGAAACCATAATCATTTTAAGATAATTTAATTTAGAATACAATTGAAGTGAGTTTGGTTCAATTTGAGTTTATATGGAGCCAGAATTGGTCATTCAATTATTAGTTTATGTCTTTTTTCTGGATGTGGTTACTTTTATTCTGTACATGATTTTATTTTGCAATTATTTTTATTATTTAGGAAACATTTTTATTTACAACTTTTATTTTAAAAATCATTTAATTTGATGTCAATGTCTGTACAAATAAAATAGTGTAAGTATACAAATATTTACAACACATTTTTTGGATTTTCTGATTAAGAACCCTATCTCCCCCTACTTTATTCCTGGTCGATCAGGTCAAGTCTTGACCTTCTCTCGAGGTTCAGGTCAGTCTGTATCTATTACATATATACAGTCTTCTTCTTCTTCTTCTTCTTTTTAATTTTCTTTTCTTATTTTCCCTTTATTTATTTATTTATTTATTTTAGGTTAAAATAGTAATTAGTGTACAATATTTACATATAGATGCAAGTTAGTAAGAATATGGAGTTAGCATTATATACATGTGTTTTATAAGGGATTTTAAGCTAAAATAAATGAACAAAGATTATGAAATACAGATTCATCACTCAGAAAGGTACCCAAACATTTTGAGTACATTTTCTCTGACAGAGGTCCCCTCCCGTATCTTGCAGCGAATAAGTTCTTTCATTATATTATAACATTTTGTGTGCTATTTATATCACCGAACATTTCTTTCAGATTCACCATAATATCATGGCAACTATTCATCTCCACATGTTGCTTCTGAAGCACATTGGACAATGAACCCAGCATGTAGTATCTTGCTAGATTTTGATCTTCATCATATTTTTCATTAAAATTGATTTTTTTCGGAGTCTTCGGGTGTGTGTACTTGTCCTTTGACAACACATAAGAGACACACTCAACGGAAAGGACAATATCCTAATTTCGGATACAATCCGAATAGTTTGGTCCGGTCAACTGATTGACCTCTAAGAGCCTGCTAAGTGGGTTCATGGACTTCATTTTCTGAAATTAAGAATGCAATATATTAGAACATATAAATAATTATATATTCAATTTTAAATTCTTTTATTAAGATTTTTTTCATCAAATTAGTCTTGCTTTTTCAACTTTGAAAGTTTATTCCCTTAATCACTTTCAAAGAAAGAGATATACTTATCGCTATATCTCTAGCAAGATCTGGGATCTCCTCTTTACCTTACATCCCTATAATATGAGAACTTGCAACTAGGTTAAAAGGAAGTGGGAGCACATTCCACCTTGCAAGTCCAACTTGCATTTCCTAATTCAGTCTTTACCACCCAGGCCCACCACCTCTAAGGTGATGTTGACCCGTTGTTATTTGAACCAACCGACAACATGATTAGAACTTGCTAGGTAATCCAATATTGCCCCAATAATACGAGGATTCGATATTGGGTTCACTACGTATACGGCCTTACTCTTTCGAGAAGCAAAGAGCCCGATCTAGATGCGCTTGTATTTAGAAGCTGTCACTTCAGACACGCATCTCCTACATACAATCCATGGAGATGGAACCCTTTGCCTTGATGGGAGATCATGGATGTCACTTATGTGATCCTCCACCTCATATTCAAATTCTACTTAATTATCATGAATCACATTTACATAATTAATTCTTCCAAAGAAAATACACATCTATTCATAATATAGTGTTTTAATTTTTATATATAATTGATTTAATCATATTAAATCAGATATCAATCTAATTCAATCAACTAACAAACTTGATTGTTACTTGAAAGGATGGTAATATCTCAAAAATACATATTATTCGAATTTTAATAATTAGAAAAATATATCATGATCTTTCAAGCATTATTTCTTCCCTACCCATTCTCATGGCCAATATCGATGAGAGTAGGACGGACCGCTCACGAAGCAACCTGTTGATAACTAGGGTTTTGTAGAAGTCATGTCAATCCACAAGGCAGACCGACAGTCGTCGAAGCGACCTCAGGCGGAACCCTTATTAATCAACAATTAACCCACAATACGATTCAAGCAAGTAAAAATAAAAATGTGGATTTAATATTTATTACTCTCTGCTACAAGATGCATATAAAGTAATCAAGTAGAGGTCAAACCAAAGAGAGCAAAACAAGTAGCTTATGGTTATTTATACACAACCAAGTCATTTATCATGTATATACATATATCTTTTTGTGGGGTTTTAATTTTTAATTATTTTTTACACATTTTTTGTATTTTTATTTTTTATTTTATTTTTATATTTTCATATTTTTATACTTCCTTTTTTTTAAAGTATATGTAAGGATACTATAGCTATATATAAGGGTATATATACAATATAAAGTAATATGTTTATAGTACTAATAAATATAAATAAAAATTGTTTTTATATTTTATAAAATTTTGTAATATTTTTGTAAATTTTCTGGAATATTTGCTAATTTTTATATATTTTTAAAGTAAAAAATACTCGAAATAAGGGATTTAATAAATACTCAAAATTGATTTGGATTTTAAAAATAGTAAATTAATTCCAAAATGATCCAAATCAACTTTAATATATAAATATTTATATAAAGAAAATTATATAATAGAAAAACATATTTTTAGATTTTGTAATGAATTTTTAAATTTTTATAAAGGTTTTTAGTATTTTTCAATTTTTAGGAGTTTTCTTTTTCTATTTTTAGTGATTTTTGATTTGTAGTTAAAACATAGTAAAATATATAGTGTATATTTTTTGGATTTTTAGACACATTTTTCTATTTTTTGGCATTTTATACTGTAGACAGAACAAAAAGAAGCTCCTTTGCATTTTTAATAAATGATTAAAATGCCTAAAAATGCAAAATAAAATCATGACAAGAAAGTATATGCTACTAGGCATTTAACCCTATTTTTGCACAATTTTTGGACCCAAGTTTTTTTAATAAATGAAATCCAAGCACCAAAAATACATATACTGGCATGGGCATATTTGCAATTAAAATAAATGTCTGGGGCTCACGTGTAAATTTGCCAAAAATATACACATATATTTAATTTTGTTGGACTAAAACTAAATACAAAAAACGACAAGGGTGTCCCTGCAATTCACCTAGCTCACATGGGAGACACGTGGGCTGAGCTAGACGTGACTTGCATGCAAATAAAATAAATACAGGGGCCTTTTTGCAAAATCTCCATTTTATTTGTCACGTTATATGCTATTTACATGATTAAATAATAAATACAAAAAAGTGGGGCATGGATTGAGAAATTTACTCCATATATTTTGCCATCGGATGGTTCTTCTTTGTTCACTTGACACGTGGCGGCTTCTCGAGGCACGATGATGCTTCGACCGTGGGCGATCATGATTAGATCTCTAGGATGAGATCAATGGTTGTGTCTGGTGAAGATCCAAGTTCCTGCGATGAACCTAGAGTAGTGTGATGATCAAACGACTCTAAGGTAGCCTGGAGGAACAGGGAAGAACCCCCGTTCCTTCAAGCTTCAATCCAGCAGCTCCTACACCTCCGACCACCTGGGCAGCTCGCAAGGGGCTCGAATCATTGCCCCAACTCCTCTTCGTCAGATGGATGACACCGAAGACAAACTGGAGCTCAGATGATGGCGAACCACCGTGAGGAAGAACTAGAGCTCCATGTACCTCCCTTGCTGCCACAATTGACCTAGGAGGGGTCTTTGACCACCAGGACCTGCAGAAAGGTTAAGGGAAAAAAACGACAGGTCATGGGGTGTGATTGGCATGAGTGAACGATAGATGGAGTGCAACGGAGAGGTCCGGCGGTAGGCAGCGAAGATGGACCTCGAATTCCAGATCCATGGGGGATCTAGTTGAAGGAAGATGCGTGTGGCATACAGGAAGTGACATGAATCGAAATGAAGGTGGTTTGAACAGCGGGGAGCGGATGATCACACACAAAGGGGCTCGCCGGAGCTCAGCTCCGGCGAACTACACAGATGAATCATTGCTCTAATTTTACCAATCAAAATCTAAAATAAGAATGGAAAATAAAACCTACAACAAAATGCAATTAAAAAGGCAAAAAAGACATCTTTTATACCTGGGGGTCGGCCAGGGAGTAGGGATGTCGGCGAGGTGGTAGTGGGTGCACCTCTGTCCTCTTGGAGCTCCGCCCGGTCGTGAGAAGGCTCCTCCTGTCATGAGGGGATCTGCTAGACCAAGGACCCTAGCTCAGACTCGGATTAGTGACCAAAGAGGCGATTGAAGATGGAGGGGATCATTTATAAACAAGGGTATGCACCCTTATTGACTGGCTAATTGCAACGAAGTGGTTCTATGTACAAGGATCTAAGGTGACAACATGGATTAGGGTTGATCAAGGATTATTTTAGCGAAAGATCAGATCGATGCGAGTGATGGTGTGCCCAAGAAAAATGGATGAAATCACGGGTTTCGACACACGCATCAAGTCAGACGACTGGAGGGGGAGTTGACCAAGGGTTAACAGACGGAAGGACCTGATTGGTCCAGATAGACCCACTATAAGACAAAACTGCATGATTATTCGAAATTAATTAATTTAAAATAGTATTTGATTTTATTAATTTTTTAATATAAAATAAAAAATGTTTATTATTTTATGTAGTATTTTATTATGGCTTTTATTTATTTTTTGGTATTATTTATTAGTAATTATTTTTTAGGGGTGTGTTTATAGGTATATTTATCTATATTTTGGCTATTTTATTATATATATTATTTTATTAATTTATTCTCTTATTTTATATAATTATAACTTATTTTTATGGACATTAGTTTAATTTTTATTATATTTTTATGATGTTATTTTCATACTTAAACAAATAGGTATGTGTAGGTATATTATTGTATATCTACCTATGTAATTTTGTATTCTTTTTTATTTAATGTTTCTTTTATGATTTTATTTTAGATTTATATTTTTAATAGAATATATTTTTTTTATAAGAGTAAAAAATATAAAAGAATAAAGAATGAAAGAATGTATTTCTTTTTTATTTATTTACGTGTATTATTATAGGTATTTTGCCTATGTTTTATATAGACTTATTTTCTTTTGAGTTTTCTTTGTGATTTTATATTGGTTTTAATATGAAAATATGTTATAAATAATAATTACAAAATTATTAAAATATAAAATTGTAGAAATAATAAAGAATGAATAAATTGAATATTTATTCGGGTAGTCTATACAATGAGGGTCCAAAACCTAACTTTCACACCCTAACTCCAAAAATTATGAAACCACCTGTATTAAATAGCTTATGAAAAGTTATATACAATCACAGGTGATTTTATACATTTTGAGTTTTTATTTGGGAGATATGGGTGTGCGAAATTAGGATTTTAGCTTTTTATTTTATGTATAAAATGTGCACTGTGTGTTATTTTTGTGCAAACTTAATTTTGTTTTTTTATTTACATTATTATCTACAACTTTCATGTTCAAAGTATCTTTATTTGATGAATAAATAAGAAAGAATAAAATAGGTGTCAAAAATGAATAAAAGACTTTGGTTTTTATTATATTTTTGGCCCTTATCTCCCCCTTCTTTATTCCTTATCAACCAACTTAATTCTTGACTTGGTCTCGAGGTGTAGGGTCATCAAATATCTTCAATATTTTATTCTTATTATTTTGTTCTCTTTATTCTATAATTTTGGTATTAAAAACAAAATTATTTATAGAATAAATGCAATAGATGCTGAATGCTATTTTGTAGAAATTGATGCTATTTACATGCATTAGCTAGGATTTTTAAGGCCAAAATGATAGAATAAAGATGATGAAATGAAGATTCATCACCCCCTATACTTGCCTTTTCTATTCCCTAGCAAACACTTATGCAATAAGTACAAAAAGAATAAAGAAAAAAAAGAAAAAGAGAGAATAAATAGAATTGATCTTAATTACTAGACTTGTCTTTAAAAAATCAAAGTTTGGAGCTCATGTTAGACCTTGATGTGAAAATGTGTGTGGAACCTAGTCGGGAACCACATTTAAAACACAACAGCCTTCGAAAGTCATAGAACTCGGTTCAAACCACCTAAATAGAGAGGTCAGAACTAACCTACTTCATACGCAAACCCTTATGACTATGAAGCTGACTTGTACAATGTAGTGATAGTGGCTCTCCCCAACTGGAATGACAAAAGAACCGACTTCTCCAGAATGACAACCCAATGATTCCTCAATCTAGCAACTCTTTCCTCGAGGAGCGGGGTATTACCTTCTAAGTTCAACTAACATCCGACCCATGAGAAGGGGGTGGAGAGAAGAATGGATGGTAGCCAGTGTAACTACCTATCCCAAGATGCATGACCAGTGTAGTCCAGTCATCCATCAACAGGCTCACATGGTATAACTTTGATGCTCAAGCTTGCTTATTGACTATACAACATATGCACACACTCTGGCAGGCATTTTATTTTCAATCAGGCCTGTCTTCGTTTTTGTAGTTTTTTTGAAATACTATTTACAACAACATTTACATAAGGAGTTTTTCCTCCTGAATCAGAAGACTTTCCCTCTTTTGAAGCATTATTGCAACCCACACTCTCCTTCCTTTAGATCTCATGGCTACTGGTCGGGTTGGGGTGCACTTCCCTCCCTAGACGAGGATGAATGTTTCCACTCGTGTGCATCTCAAACCAGAAAATCCATTCCCCTCACCACTCCAACCAAGTTGAGCCAGGTGAAAGGTGCAAGTGTCCAAGTTAGGTCACAATTGATAAGAGTCATGCGTGCATCTCGAAAAGTTCTAGTTAGTCAGTTGAGGTGACTTGAATCCAGCTCTGAGTCTCAAAGAATTAAGTCCCAATGGACCTGAAGTACTTTAAATCCAGTTCCCAAAAGGTTCCAGTGAGGTTAGGTGCTGTAAGGTCCAACCAAGCTCCAATCTTCGACTTTATTTGGAATAGTTCAATCATCAAGCTCAATCTGAAAAGAATGCGAATGCTAAGCAAATGCTATGTACGATGATGCAAAGAATGATGTAATTTTTCAAAGTTTTGATCTTTTTATGGATTTTTGAAAAATGATGCATATGCAATTTTTTTCCAAATGTTTTTGGTATTTTTAATTTTGCAAATATTTTTGTGATTTTTGAAAACAAAAGATTTTGGCTAAGAAAAAGGTACAAATATTTACACAGGGATGCATCTTATATTTATAAGAATTGGGTTTTTAAGAATTTACAAGGAGTAAGTGATCATTTTATAGATACTTTTACATAGTTAATAAAGAATTTTAGTGCAATGGACATATTCCTCAAACTTATTTGAGAGAGATTTTTCAAACAATTTTGGAAAACTATAGTCCAAAATAATTTTTACAATCAATTTTTACAAACATTTACACCCATTTGAAAATTATTTTGCAAAGGTTTTTCAAATAATATATATAGGTTTTTTAAAATATTTTTGCAACTATTTTCCAAGCCATTTGCAAATCATTTTTCTAATATTTTTATTTTATGCAAAGAAATAGAATTTTGCAAACAAAATCTTTTTACATAGGTTGAACAAATTTTACAAAATATTTTCCAAACATTTTTCAAATGATTTTTCAAAAAGATTTCCAAACCATTTTCCAAAAAAATTGCAAAAGTATTTTCGCTTGATTTATTAATCAATATGTACGAAAAGAGTTTGAGGAGATGTAAGCATCTTTTTATTAGGAGATTTAAATGAATTTAACAGTATTTTTAGCTATAAGTATTATTTAAAATACAAAAGTATGAGTTATGGCTAAAGTATATACAGAGTATATACGACCCCCCTATACTTAGCTTTATCTATGTCTTCATAGATCAAAGAGAAAAAGAGAAGACATAACTCGTACCGACTATAGAAAACCCTAGAAAGAACGAATGAAGGAATGAATGAATGAGAAGTTAACCGTCCCCCTATACATAGGATCAAATAATCTTAAGTATAGCATATTGTACACAAAACAGGGAGGGTCAAGGGTGGGAATGAACAGATCGTACTCAGAATGTTTTCCCCTATACTTAGGGTAAGATATCCTTGAGTATAGATAGGAAGAGGAGATGGGGGAGAAGATCAATAGGACAAGGTATGTCCTAAGTATAGAAGACTGACAAAAAGGGGTGATACACATACACATTTTTTAAATTGAAATCGAAAGATGGAAATAAAAAGAAGAAAAGATAAGAGCTTAAAGGAAACATTTTTTAGTTGCATTATATGAATCTTTTGATGCGGCTACTTCTGTGGATATATCGTCGAAGCACAATACTTGGATAGAATCGACAACGATCAAGAAAGTGTCATGCTCGAGGTAGGGCTTCAGTAGCTGACCGTTAATGACAAATGGCTGTGCGTCAGTAGACAATTCTGATATTGCAATGCTGCCATTATCACGCACTTCTTGAACTTGAAACAACCCCGTCCATTTGCTTTTTAATTTGCCTAGAAAGATCTTCAACTTTGCATCAAATAACCAGACTTTCTATCCAACTTCGAACGTCTTTCGTCGGATGTGTCGGGCATGCCAGCGTTTCACCTTCTCCTTGTATATCAATGTGTTATCAAACGCATAGTCTCGATCTTCCTAGAGCCTGTTCAGATCTTCTTTCCTTTTCTGACCAACTTTTTGTGATTCCAAATTACAGATATTAACTGCCTATAATGATTTATGAATTGGCTCCACTGGCAGGTGGCATGGCTTCTCATATACAAGATGATAGGTCGACATGCCCAAGGGAGACTTGTAAGCAGTTTTGTATGCCCATAGGACGGAGTCCAAGAGTTGGGACTAATTATTTCCGCCGGCTTCACAAGCTTCTAGAGGATCATCTTGATTTCTCTGTTTGATAATTCCACCATGCCATTGGTCTGAGGATGTAAGGAGATGCGATGCGGTGTTCGATGACGTACTCCTTCGTTAGCTTCTTAACCTCTCTATTTATGAAGTGACTACCCCCGCCTAATATGAGTATCTTTGGAATCCCGAACTGCGAGATGATATTTTCTTTCAGAAAATTGCACACTGTGCGTCTGTCTGTGGCTCGAGCGGGGATAGCTTCAACCCATCGACTCACATAATCAACGATAAAAAGATGTGCTCATATTTCTGACTGTTGGGAAAGGGTCCCATGAAATCGATCCCCCAAGCATCGAATACATTAGCAATTTGAATGATCTTCAGGGGCATGGAATCTTTGGCTGTAAGGGTTCCTTTCAATCACTGACAGTCAGTACATCTCTTGACAAATGCTGCTGCATCTTTAAATAGCGTGGGCCACCAGAGGCCACACTGCAATACTTTCATTGCCGTTCTATCTCCAGAATTGTGTCCGCTATATTCAAGCGAGTGATAATGCTCGAAGACACTATGTTGCTCTACTTGAGGAATGCATCTGCGCCAAATACAATCCGCTCCTTTCCTGAATAATAGATAACCTTCCCATTGGTAGAAACAGATCATCGATATAAATTTATCCTTCTGAATCATTGTCCATTCTTGTAGAACTATGCTCGGAACAAGATAGTTGACAATATCAACATACCAAGGGAGTGAATCCACTGCCAGAATTGACTCGTCAGGAAAGGTGTTTGTGATAGGTGAACTGCTCAGTGGAGGATCTTGCGACTCTATTATGGAGAGATGGTCTGCTACCACATTATGATCTCCAGGCTTGTCCTTGATTTCCAAATCAAACTCCTAGAGGAGAAGGATCCATCTGATCAGTCTGGGTTTGGCATCCTTCTTCTACTATAAGATCAGATAACAGAGTGGTCAGTGTAAATCGTGACTTTTGATACGAGCAAATAGGATCTAAACTTCTCAAGGGTGAATACCACAACCAGCAATTCTTTCTCTGTCACAATGTAGTTTCTCTGAGCTTCATCTAATGTTTTGCTGGCATAATGAATGGCATAGGGATCCTTGTCTTTCCTTTGTCCTAAAACAGTCCCAATTGTAAACTATGATGCATCCATCATGATCTCACAAGGAAAAGACCAATCTAGCGGCTGTAGGACTGGAGTTAGAGTGATTAGCTCCTTCAGCTAATTGAATGAAAGGAGAACCTGGTGATCAACATTAAACTCAGTCTCCTTGCATAGTAACTCGGTAAAGGTTGGGCAATGCAACTAAAATCACCGATGAATCTTCCGTAGAATCCAACATGCCCCAGGACGGACCTCACATTCTTAACTGTCTGAGGTGGCTCAAGATTGGCAATTACATCCACCTTTGTCGGGTCGACTTCCATGCCATGTTTGGAAACGATGTGACCCATCATAATCCCTTCAATGACCATGAAGTGGCTTTTTTCCCATGATAAAATAAGATTAACTTCACGGAATTTCTAAAGTACTCTGTCTAGGTGCTTAAGACAAGAATAAAAGCTATCACCATAGATGGAGAATTCGTCCATAAACACTTCACAAAAATTTCCTACCATCTCGACAAAAACTGCAAGCATGCATCTTTGGAATGTCGTTGTTGCATTGCATAATCCAAAGGGCCTTCTCCTGAAAGCATAGGTGTCGAACGAGCATGTGAACGTTGTCTTCTCTTGATCTTTAGGGGTGATTTCCACTTGGTTGTACTCGAGATACCCATCCAGAAAGTATAAGAACTCTTCTCCAGACAATCTTTCCAATACTTGATCAATAAATGGGAAGGGGAAGTGGTCCTTCTTCGTTGCTGCATTAAGACGATGGTAGTCAACACATACACGTCACGATGTCGGTACCCAAGTAGATATATCCTCTCCTCTGTCATTTGTAACAACAGTAAGACCTGACTACTTTGGAACTATGTGAAAGTGGCTTACCCATTTTGAATCGGAGATGGGATAATGAAGCCTGCGTCGCAACATTTCGTGATTTATTTCATGACTACGTCCCTCAGAGTTGGATTCAGTATTCTTTGAAACTCATGGGATGACTTGGCATCTTCTTCCAGGTAAATGGTGGTGTGAGCACAGTGCAGGATTTATCCCGTGAAGATCTGAAATATGCCAACCAAGTACCTTGCGGTTTTTCTCTAGAACATCTAGGAGTTGGGATTCTTATTCCGAGGATAGCCTGCTGTTGATGATAATAGAATACATGATTTCTGCACCCGCAATGAAAGCGTACTTCATTCCTGCTGGAAGTGGTTTTAGTTTCGATTTTGTTCTGTCCAGCTTCTTGGTCACTTCTGAAATGGTACCGGTTGGAGGATGTTCTGCCTGAACTTTGGAAGCGTTGCTGGCCTCAGTGTTCTGTTGAGATTCTGACAATGTGTCAAACAGAGATCATTGTGTTCAGGTTGGAGTGAATCATTGGAATCAAAAAGATGCATTAACAAGTTGAACTCTGTCTTCCAAATGTCCTCGGAGCTTGTGTCGACTGTGCTTTCTAGGTCCTCATCCAGAGAGAGGATTTCCCGTGTCCAGGGATCATTCAAAGAGAGTGGAATATCTCGGATTTTTGCAATGAAGTCACAGTCTGCTTCAGACATTGCTGCATGACCCTTATCAGTTATGACTTTGGGCTCGCTGATCACGTCTACGGTGATTCAGTTGTTGCCCGAGATGAAGGTGATCTTGCCAGACCCATAGTCAACCACAGCTTCTGAAGTGCGTAGGAATGACCGCTAGGATGATAGGTGTCTGGAGTAAAGGTGCGGGGGAGTCCATATCAAGGACTACAAAATCAACTGGAAACTGCATGTCCCGCATTTTCACCACAATGTCTTCCAAAAGACCTTGAGGCTACTTGATGGATCTATCAATGAACTAAAGGATCATTTGTGTTATCTTAAGAGGAACTAGCCCAAATTCTTGCAATAATGATGAGGGCAGGAGGTTGATGGAAGAATTGCTGTCAAGAAATGTTCGCTCAAAGACTTGATCGAAAATCACACAACTGATCAAGGGAGCTCCTTTGTCTTGACTTTTCTGTGGGAGGTTGCTGATGGCTGCAACTATGGCTATGATGAGAACATGCTTCTCATCCCGTCGTTGTCTGTTGTTTTGTGCTGGTCGATGCTTGTTTGTGCATGCCTCTTTCAAACCTTTCTTCACAATAGGCATGTATTCCATGGCATTCACTAATGGAATCTCAACAGTAAAATTATTAATAATGTCCACAATTCTAGGATCAGATAATGCACTTTTTTGTTTTGTAATTTTTTTGGAATTTTCTATTGCTTTTGTTAAAGGTATATTTGCAGTACTGAAATCAGAAATAGAGTTCTTATTTACAACAATGTCCTTGTCCACAATATGTTGTACATCCTGGTCGCAAAAAGGAGTACAAGCTGGAGACTGAGATGCTGGTGCTGATGGACAGTCAAAAAGTGGGGCCTACGCTCTGTCGACTGGCATAGGATCGACTGCGGATGGCGGCTCCTCCATGGCTAGCACGTCTTCACTTCTACGACGATCATCTTTTGGTCTTTTTACTTTTTCTGATTTTTGTTCTTTTTTATGGTGGAGTTGGTGGTGAATGTAGCTGTCATGGCTCCTCCTTCTTCTTCCTCACCCACCCATGTGGCTGGCACAACTGATGCATAAGATGACGATTCACCTGTCGAAACTTCATTCTTCCCATGGTTTGTGGCAGACTGAGGCAAGGTCCTACTGCTCTTGAGAGTGACAACATTAGATAAAGCAATAACACAATCATCTGACTCTACAAGCATAGATTTTACAACACGTTCTACCTGCTCTCTTCTTTTAAAGCTATTGGGATTGGCTTCGACCTGAATTGGAATGGAAGTTTTGGTGGCAATCAGGTCGTCAAGGTTCTTCCTCATGTCTGCTAGACCTTTGACGAGTTAGGCCATAAAATCAAGGGTAGGGTTTGTAGGATTCACCTCAGAAGGTTCAATGTGTAGACCATGCTGTTGCTACATGTTTGGTGGTTGAGGCTGCAACTGCTGGTGGTGCTGAGGAGGTGGAGGAAGCTGATACTGATGGTAGGAGAGAGGAGAGTAGTGTTGATTGTGGAGGTGGTGCAACCGCACACTAGTGGTATGGTTGTGGCTAACGGTACTGCGGCTGCTAGTACTGCTGGTGCTGCTTCCATTGGTTGTTGTACTGCGGAGGCTGGTGATACTGAGGTGGAGGTGGCGAGGACTGCCCAAAACGACCACCTTGTGGTTGGTGGTATTGCATGTTGGCTTGTTGCTGGCCCTGTGGATTTCTGGTAGGATGGGTCATCTGCACATCATTGCTCCAAACAACGTTGACTTCTTGAATCAAGGGTGGTGGTGGGAAGGCTGGATCGGATGATGGAAGGAAGTCTGGCTGGTAGACAACCATTTGTTGCTGCGACGGACCCTGATCAGGCGCCTGCACGTAGTACACGTGCTGAACTGTTGGTGGCTGATGGCTCAGTTGAGGTTGTTGTGACGGTGATGGCTCATCTTTCTTCTCAGCTGGAGCCTCTCAGGATGGTGTCACCGACTGGACTGAACTGATGCTACCCTCAAGTAGCTCCAACTACTTGGTGATCTGGTCTATCTTATCGAGGTTATGTGTCCTCTTCTCAATCACGACAAGTTTCTCAAGGTCTTGTGATCGCTTTTCAATGATGTCATCCTTTGAGAGATGGCCTCCGATGATGCTGAGGTTGGAGTTCTCATCTCTCTCCGCCTCACGAGACGCTGCCATATGGACTTGCTTCTGGAGGATCTAGGGTTACTTCAGATATGCTTTAGATGAAGAGAGGGCGGCCTCTCCTTTGGCCATTCACTAAAAATCTGCCAAACTACGTCTTCATCCTTGTTGAAATGTGATCCCTTACAAGCTGCGTCAACTAGACTTTGGCTTTCTACGTTCAACTCCCCGAAGAAGTGTTGGGCCAAGCTGGCCTTTGGAATTTCATGATGGGGGCATTTCTCCTGCAGATCTGTGAACCTCTCTCAGGCTTCATGAATGGTCTCGTAGTCTCCCTGAAAGAAGTTGCTGATTCTGGCTCACATCTGGTTAAGTCGACTGAGAGGATAGAACTTGTGCAGTAAGGTGGACTTCAACTCCTCCCATGTCATCACAACCTTTCCCAGATGATTGACCCAATATAGGGCCTTGTCCTGTAGACTGAAGGGGAACACCATAATCTTCACTACATCCAACAGAACATTGGGGTAGTGGGTAGTACAACAGATGCATGAAAATTGCTAAAGATGAATGTAGGGCCCTTCACTGGTATTCCCGTGATAAGATGGGAAAAGAGCAAGGAACTAAGGTTTCAGCTCAAAGTGAGCATGCACCAGTGGAATGAGGATCTACTCGGTCATCTGGCTGTCACCAGGGTTATAGGTCTCTTTCAGCGTGGGTTTCAGCCTCCCTTGTTCTGGCTCTTCCTCATCAGGATTCTCACGGGGTCCACATCCTCCTCCTCCTAGTCTGTCTCCTCCTCCTCATGCTTGCCTATTCATAATATCATTCAACATGTCCTGGAATGCAGTCTGTGCTAGGGTCTGCTTTGTCAACAGATTTTGAATGGCGTGGATAGATGCCAACAACTGAGCGTTTACCTGATTCTGATCAGGCATCAGTCCTTGCTCTAATTGGGACGGTGGCTGCTGACCCTTGCCCTTTCCTAGAGGAGTCATTTCGGGGTCTGAGCCCGAAGAGATGAATTGTGTGTTCGGATCCAGGACTGGGACTGTCTTCTATCTACAATGTGAAAAATTCCCAATCAGGCCACTTGCAATTGAATCCCAGCTGCCAAGATGGATATGGAATTAGGGTTGATTCCAGAGTATTGTGAATGAAAAAGATATGGACTGTAATCGACTCTCATTAACAACGGCAAAGGTGGGACAAGAGTGATGATGGTTTATTGGGTGGTAAAAAGGATGGGTAGAAGATGAGGAGTCTGGAGATCAACCTACAGGTCCGGATTGGGTTCTATAGAATAGCCTCAAATTATTGACGAAGTCGAGTCTATGGAATCGATGTAGGTGTCGGCGGGATCCTGACTGAACCATCCATGGATCAACATCGTGAAGCAAGAGGGAGATCGATGCAGGAGGATAGATACAATGGTCAACAAGGAATAAAATTTAGTGTAAAATAGTAGAAAGGCTCGAACCGAGCGAGGGTAAAGAGGAAGACACATACAATAAAATTTGCGCAATTACGCGAGACTTTATTCTTTGAACCTTAATCTAGATCCATACAAATACAATAGGAAATTGGATTCACAAACTCATGCCATGTGAAGCTATGAAGGTTCGACTATTTATTATCTTTTCATTTTTAGAGTTGTTATTTCAAGCATATCTTGTAACAAGTCCTTAGAACGTTAACCCTATATAAGAGAGTACCGCCAGAAAAGTATCCCGTACTTTTCCTCCTCCTTTGTACCCTATAGTCTGCACTTTTTGTGGTCCTTGTAACCCTTCCTAGATTCCTACTCAACCAAATAAATAGAGAGAGGAAGCCGATAGTTGAAACCGCTACTTCGGTTCTCACTAGCAGCAGAATCACCCGTGAGCATGTAAGAACCTACTCGGACACAAACCGATGAGATAGACACCCCCGTGAAGGCGTAGCTAAGCTCAGTACTTCAGATCATGTCGATGCTACACAAAAGGTAGGAACACCATCGTTGACAAGGCCCTACTTGGTTACGTACGATAGAAGCATCATTACTTCGGAAATCGATGTGATACACCAGGCAGTTACAGACTGGGTTCTGGACTCTAATCCTTAGCAGGTCGTGCCTCAATCATGGACTCCTAAGGTACCTAAAAACAATGAGGGCTTTATGAACCCAAGACAATGAAAGTTCATTACGGATTTTAATTAAGGTCAAAGTTTATTTAACAGTCACCTTGTTTTAGTTTTGGATTTTCACTTTTTTGGGATCTGTTTCCATACAAGTGCCCAATATTTTTGTAGATTTTCATTTAAGTCCTAGGTGCTCAAATCAGAGGGAGATAGCGAAAAAGCCGTGCAAGTCGATTCAATGATGGAAATCTCACCATTGAATCTAATGATGCATGCTGATTTAGAAGATTTACAATACTTCCCAGCTCTCTCCATGCAGTATGCAAAATAGAATTTTTAAACCTATTCTACATGGCGGTATGCAATCAACAAAGTCTCCATAAACAGTTGCTGCTATTAATCGAGAAGAACCAATTGTTAGTTATTCAAAAATGAGATCAAGGTCAGGTCTTCGATGCCGATCAGTGATCCCCCCACAACGGATCTTGCAAGCGCTGTATACGACTTCTCTTAGCACATGGTCTCAAGTCCAAACTACTAAAATTTATTAATTTGACTAAATCCAAACGTAAGAGACTATAGGAACATGCATTCTTATTAGGGTTTGGACCTAATTACCGAGTCAAGCAACCTATTTTTAGGGACTCCATGCATACAAAACAAAGTAAAATAAGATAGAAAACTTAAAACAATAGAAAACAAAATAAAAGAAGACGAGAAATCATAGAAAACTGCGATAAAGCCCTCAGGTGAACAAACATCCGGGCACTGGACCTCATTGTGGAGAGTAGAGTTCGAGTCTTTAATTATTACATATTTGAATGGTCTCTCTCACACCAATAATTACACAAATAAAACTAATCTAATTCTATGCTAATTCTCTCTCCTTGCTTCCTTTTTAGCCTCCAACTGATCACATAGTGAAGACCAGTCCCCTCCAAGCTTGGCTGCATCGACCTCCTAAAAAGATGTCCTTGCGTGGCGGGCCCTCGCAACAAACTCACAAAGAGATTGAATTAGCATAAATAATCAAATTAAACCAAATTGAGCTATATATAAATGATAATTGAATGGTTATGTGCAAAATAAATTCCATTATTTAATTACAAAAATGAATCAATGAATTAATCAATAATGACTATGAAATATAAATGATAAAATAGGCTACGCTTATTGCTTCTCGGCAATGACGCCACTTGATAACTACGATTTCATAGAAGTCATGTCAATCCACAAGGCGGACCGACAATCATCGAAGCGAACTCAGGTGAAACCCTAATTAATCAACAATTAATCCACAATATGAATCAAGCAATTTAATATAAAAAAATATGGAGTTAAAATTTATTATTCTCTACTACAAGATGCATAATGAGTAAGCAAGTAGAGGTTCGAACCACATAGAGCAAAACATGGAGCCTATGGTTATTTATACACAACCAAGTCATTTATAATGTATATACATATATATCTTTTTATGGGTTTTTAATTTTTTTTATATTTTTTATATTTTTAATTTTACAATTTTATATATTCTTTTTATATTTTTAGATTTTATATTTCTCTTTTTTTATAAGTATATATAAGGATAATATAGCTATATAAGGGTATATATACAATATAGAGTAATATATTTATAAATACTAATAAATATAAATAAAATATAAAATAAAAATTATTTTTTATTTTATAATTTTCTTTATATAAATATTAGATATTAAAATTATTTTGGATAATTTTGGAATTCATTTACTATTTTTAAAATCTAAATTAGCTTCAGGTATTTATTAAATCCCTGATTTAGGATATTTTTGACTTTTAAAATATATAAAAATTAGCAAAAATTTCAAAAAAAATACAAAAATATTAGAAAAATTTATAAAACACAAAAACAATTTTTATTTTGTATTTTATTTATATTTATTAGTATTTATAAATATATTACTCTATATGTATATATACCCTTATATAGCTATATTATCCTTATATATACTTATAAAAAAAGAGAAATATAAAAATCTGAAAATATAAAAAAATATAAAATTATAAAATTAAAAATACAAAAAATATAATAAATTAAAAATTTAAAATCCATAGAAAGATATATATATATATATATATGATAAATGACTTGGTTGTGTATAAATAACCATAGGCTACCTGTTTTGCTCTCTATGGTTCAACCTCTACTTGCTTACTCGCTATGCATCTTGTAATAGAGAATAATAAATTTTAACTCCGAATTTTTTATATTTAATTATTTGAGTCGTATTGTGGGTTAATTGTTGATTACTAGGGTTTCGCTTGAGGTTGCTTCGACGACTATCAGTCCACCTTGTGGATTGACATGACTTCTGTGAAACCGTAGTTATCACCTGCTACTCCAACGCTCCTCGACTAGACACTATATCCGCCTCGGGTTAGGATAATGCCAAATTGATCACTTTATACTTGAGATGATAATCAAATTTTCAACTGAAGTTGTACCATATAATGATTAAAATCATTTTGATTTATCTTATAAGGAAATTTGCTAAACAAATTCCCAATCCTATTCAAGCAAGCTTGTTTGTTGAGAGGAAGATTGAGTAACCAATTTGTGATCTAGATCATACCTAATTAATTATTGGTTAAGGCAATATCATTTAAGGAAATAATTATCATCAAATATTTCTCAAATATCTATCCATAATTATTCTAGGAAATTAACCATTAATTTTATTAATTTATTAAATGACAATCACAAGGTTCTTGATTAGGAATGTATTTTCCAACAATGACCCTCACTTACTAAAATTAGCATATCTCAATCAATTTAAATCCAAATCATGCAAAATAAGGTTTCAAAGATTGATAATTTGATTTATAGCAGAACCAAAGTGATCGTCACACATTTCTAAGCATTTCAAATAGTAACTAACTCTTTAATTTCGTCAAGATTCACCATCCTCAAAATAGTGGATATATGTTCATTAAAATGATCATAACTTGAGAAATCCGATTTCAAATGACACAAACTCAAATACTACAATTTCCTTATTTAATGGGGAGCATAATTCAAGTGATCATTTCGTGTTTAAACATGGCTGAAAAGATCACAAAATAAGGATGCGTGAATGAAATGCGATAAAATTTTCACAAGCCATAATGAGCCAAAGTCTTCTTAACTTTATGGATCATATCCAAAACCTCCAACTTGGATCTGATATCACTTGAAGGATATGGAATAATCCTTAATCGCATCAAAGCGTGAGGATCACATCATATACGATTGAGAGTGTGACTAGTTACTCAGTTTAGGGTTTAGGGTTTAAGGTTTAGGGTTTTTAGGGTTTAGGGTTTAGGGTTTAGGGTTAGGGTTTAGGGTTTAGGGTTTAGGATTTAGGGTTTAGGTCACACGATTCATCTCCGCACTCGCAAGTATCTCCTCCGATGAATCGAACTTGGGACATGATGTCTCTTCTCATAGAGGATCGATCATAACCACTCTAAAAGAGGTCATGATTCAAGCAATGGATCTCCTAATCTTGTCTCATGAGATCGAACACCTTCTTCACGACCGAGACACACCAAAGAAGATGGCGATCCAGGAGTTGTCGAAGCGACAACACAACGACGATGCGACGATGAAGACGACCTTCTTTCTATGAGATGAGTGGACAAATACTCAAGGAGAAGCGGAAGGCTTGGAGTGAGAATGAGAGAGGGAGAGAGAGTTGTCGTAATCATTACTCATAGATCAATGGATGCCTCTTCTTATATAGGGTTTTAGGAGTCCATGGATCTCAATCCATGGACAACACAAAATCAATGGATGAGATTGAATTAATATACGTCGATAAATCAATATGATTAATTTAATCAATCTTGGATATAATGATAAGATTGACCATATCCCCTAAAAAAGGGGGGACGACCACCCTACTCCTAATGGAGATTGGTGGCCGTACACCCTCTTGAGGTGGAATGGGTCTATCCCCTCAATATCTCATGAGATCTCATTATCTATTAGATCTTATTATCTCATGACATCTCCTAGATTTACAACAACACTTGTTGTAAATAATTTCACAAAATAATTCATAATGATCTTGTGAATATTACAATCCTGCCATTGGAAAATGTGAATCACATTCGCATCCAAAAAGAAAATGTAGATTATATTTTCAGTTAATCATCCAATGTGAATCCGATTCACATCAATAATTAATTAACAAATATAAATCACAATAGTCTCTCTACTATATTATAAATCTCATTTATAATATATATGAATAATTGGATATTGCGTTCTATATTATTCATATCCAGAATAATTAAATCATATTTAATTATATTGGATTATCATTCTCATGCATTCAAATAATATGAATAAAATTCACATTATTCATGATAATTAAATCATATTAAATTATCCACTTCTCAATGCTTATATATAATTCAACAATGGAATTATTCTTGAACTCTTTCATGAATAATGCACTTTCTCCGCAGATACTTGGAGATAAGGACATGGCGATTGTACGTTCCACATATAGTGACTTGGATATTGAGATCACATCTCAAATCCAGATCTCACGGGCCTCTCATAGATGCTTGATTAAATCAATGCCGTAAATCTAATCTTCTCATTGCATATGAATCTCATTCATATCAATATCCAACACCTGGACCAAGATCAGATTGCTTCTCCCCTGATAGGAGTCACTAAAATCTAGACCTGTTTCATCACTCCCTTAGAATGGAAGCATCATGGTTATACAATCGTTTATGATCACATCATCTTCAAGTATTCCTAGTACCTGTAGAACCTGCATACTGAAAAACCTATGATAAACCTGAAGATATAGATCAATTTTAGACTGGGATCCTTAGGGTTCTATCATCAAGTTTCTCATTCTTGGTCGTTGGGAGTTGGTATCGATCATATGATTTCCAAAAGCATATATCGTACCTTCAAATTATTGCCATACATCCAAAGCACGATGACCATGCATGGAATTTCATCAATCCTAATACCTCGTGAGTAAGCTTATATCTTCTGGTTCACATGTGAACCTGTATGATCCCTTTGAGAGATCGTATTACTCATATGCCATCATATGCACACCAGCTCGCCGTTGTGTAGACCTTGATTAGGGCATCAACCTATTGGTCTGCCAAATGTACGTACTTAGATATATAGTAACACATCTGTCTTTGATCAGAGGATGTGCGCCTATATCATGACAATATAGGACTTTGGTTATCTCGATCTCGTTAATCAACTCTTTGACTACTAGTTTGACACCTCCAAATCTCTTATCCCATGTAGAGGACCTGCATCAAGAGGCTGGTCATATATCAACCTAATGAGAAAGGATTGCCATCTCCCACTCACGTTGAGATCATCTCTTAACAATAATTTAACGGTGCTTGATGGGTCCTCAATCTAACTCCTTAGATATTCATCCTAGCAGTAACCTCTATGATTCAATTATTGAATCAACAGCTGTATGCTTATTAAGATGGCCATGGTACATAACCCTAACTGTACAGAGGGACCTTATAGTGCATCCATTCATTTAATCTCTGAAAAGGAGTGAAAAGAATCAACAACTTTTATTGATAAATCAAATATTACAATAACATTTATTGCAGGAATGGTTTCCCTCGGGATCACATAGTTAATATACGCGCCATCCATCCATCGACCCATGCACCCCACCGCTCAGACCTCATCGCCGCTCCTTGGGTTGTGGGTCTCTAGCAATCGACCATCACCTCGACAACACCTCTCCTTGGGTCGGTCGTGTGTCGACCAACCAAGGGGGTCCACGTGGTCCTAGACCCCTCGCCCCTCGACTAATCTTCCCTCATGGAGCAGCCCCGCCATTGCTCGTTCGACTCCATCGACGCGCAACCTCGCCGACCATTGCGCTCCAGCAGGCGCCTTCCAGCTAGCCCGATGACCACCATCGCCCATCCACCAACCTTTTCTCGATTTCCATCACCCATCGGCCGCTCGCATGCCATCATGATCGCCAGCTGCTTGTGACCACCTTCCTGCCCTCAGTTGCACCTCCAAGTAGCCTCGGGTGGTGCGCCTCTTGAGTTGTTCACCCCAACTCTCCCCTCCTTGTGTGCACCGTACGTGAGCGGAGGAGAATTAGCAGAGGCACCCCTGCATCTCCAACAAACTACACTGAATCCCTGCCTCCTGGAGCTCACGTGTAGTGCACGTATACATTAACAAAATTGCACGGGCACCCTTGAGTTCGACCTTGGGCTTGCCCAAGTAAAAATATTAAATTGACCACTTGCTTTAATTGGATAATTAATTTCATCAGTTTTTGATTAATTCGAATTCCCCCCTAAAACATACATTTTATCATTAACTCCATACAATCAGCGAGGGTAATTCTGAGTTTGTCAAATGGCATTATTGTGGGGAGGCACGACTTAGGTTGATTGTTAGAAAATTTAGTTTTTAGATTTTCCACCCCCGGATAATCTGACCCTTGATTTTTTCTTTTGATTGATTCCCTATTTATTTTCTAGCATTTTTTATTTTATTGCTTAATTTTCTTTTATTTTGTGTCTACCTCTCTGACCATCATCTTATTCTTCATGCAAGGGACCCTATGCGACGGAACAACTGCTCAGGTGGCCGAGCATCTCAGGAGCATTGGAGGCTGTCTTTTTCTGGTGATAAGCTGACTAAAGGATTCACAATAAATTCAAGATCGAGTTGAGTCGTGAGAGAGTGTAGAGTCATTAGGATTTACTTTCTGCATTTATTTTCTTTTGTAAATAATTTGTAATGACTTAGGTAATTGCTTCTTTACATCGACTCTTGTTTGAGAGCCCACATGTGTAAAAGAGACCGGACATTACTTTTTCTTCGTGTGTGGTTGTGTTGAGAGTGATTCTCAACTTGAGTGGCGAAATTAGGATATGCACAAAGTAGTATAGATTCAAATTTGTATGTGCCCTTTGTAATTTAAGCTACACATCTTAAAAGATTCACCATTTAATAAGTCTCATAATGAGACACACTCAAACAAGTACTACTTAGCCAAATTGAAATCTATTTCTTCCCCGCTAATAATATACTATTTAGGTGCGGTGTTCTCGATTTGCATGCATTTAGAGCAAATCTAAAATTCAGTTTTGCATAACACATGGAGAGTGCTAGGAGTCCCTATAAGTATACCTTCATCTAAGCATGCATCATTATTTCACGTTTGCATTTTGATTTCCGATTCCTCCCTTGCTTTACAACTTAGAATTAAAAAAGAAATTGGGACTGAACGGTAGACATGCATTGTGGTGCTCGTATTAATTTTCAAATGATAATGAAACTCTAAAGTTGGGTCTGAATTGAGTAGATTAATTTAACAAGTTTGGAATAAAAAGAACCTTGTTTTACGGGTGCATAAAGCCCTCATTTGGATCACATGTACTTACCTCCAGACAAGAGTGGGTAAGGACATAACCCCTAAGGATTAGAGCCAAAATACCTGGACTTGCACCCTAAGATCTTGGACTCACTCTTAAGATCCTGTTATTACAGCAAGCACTTGCCTTCAACCCTTAGAAGAAGTAGTCTTGCTTTGAGTTGGTGTGTTCTGCCGACTTGAACATGAACTACCTTAGGTGACTACACCTGTGAGTAATGGATTGAAAGATTATTTTACCACCAACTAAAACCGACAAGATAATTCGGTTGAACCTTTATGTCCCTCACATGTGAAATTGGTGAACTTTCCAAAGGGGTTTGCATTGTGTTTTATTGTGTGAGTATTCTCTGCACATTCAAGTGCACTGTATAACTAGCGTCTCATTGAACTTCATGCTCTAAATGGTTCTTTTGACATCGAAGATGACTAGTTGGGAATATTTATTCGGAATTTACAAATCTCTCATTGAACCCTCCAAGGAGTACTGGACCAAGATGGACTCATGACCCTCTTGAGTTCAGGATCACTCACTCTCGGGATGGTCACTCACAAACCATTCCCTTTCTCTCCTCCCACCTCACCGAGGAAGACCTTCACCACGGTGAGACTGACTTGATTTCAAAATCCTCTTCTAATCAAGATTACATTTTTGACTCATGTCCTAAAGAAGATTCATGTAAGATACCTCTAAAAAAGAAAGATGAAGAGGATGAACACCCTCAAGACCTCATGAGGATGGTACTAGCCAGATTAGCTACATTTGAGAAGCAACATGACTTACTCCGAGCTCAGTTAGGACAACTCAATGTTGGGATTGAACCACTGCTGGATGAGGCGTACAACACCGAACAGTACATAATTTGGAATTATTTGAGTCCGACCTAACCCTAAGTTGATTTTGAGTTGAAGCCGTAGTTCTGAACTTGCTGCCATATTTTGACGGAAATGCTTCTGAGGAGCCATATGCATTCCTAAGGGATTTTGAGCTCGGCTGCTCTAACCTTAGACATCCTAGGGTTAGCTATGTTTATATCATGCTCATAACCCTTCCATTTGTCGTGGGTGGCAAGCCGACTACTGGGTAAAGAAATTTGGAGTTACAGTCACTGCATATGCCCAGTTCAAGGACCATTTTCTGAAGAAGTTCTACCCCCTGAGTAGGATTATCATGATGAGGACACATATCACTAGCTTTTCTCAGCTACCCATGAAGCCTTTTGTGAAGCTTGGGAAAGGTATAAGGACGTCTTGCAGAAATGTCCTTGTCATGGTCTAGATGACAACATCTTGGTATAGTCGTTCTTTACTAGTCTCAACCTTGAGATGTAGGGTTTAGTGAGCGTTGCCCGTGGAGGCAATTATACATCACGTGGAGTGGATACCGTATGGAAGGTATTCGAGAAGATGGCTGAGACTTGCCGCTCCCAAACTGCTAGCAGGGTGTACACACAATACCCCAGTTCACTCTCATCTGGAGGGGGAAAGTCAGCTGTAGTTAATCTCTCTTAGGACATGATCCCCCACTGAGGCTCCTTACAGACAAGCTTACAATGGCCGAGAGGATCAATCGAAGGATTGATGAGTTAGACAGGAGAGTCTCCAAGATGCCCAAACAGATGGAGGAGTTGACTGAGAAGGTATATAATAAAAATACATGCCTTGACTACACCAGCTAATCTCGTATACCGAGTTCTCCATGTTCAAGAGCACCTGATGTTAGGGAAACCCCAACCGTGGGAGCAGGATCAATCCTACACCCATTCTTTCCAGCAACAACCTCCATACACACAGACAATTTAGGAGGGGCCTCCACTGATTTGGGAGATGAATGGAGTATGGTATACTCAGGACCCTGCCAGAAGGGAAGTATGGGGGAACGATGGGTTTACTGGCATACCCTAACCTTTCACAACACCATATTTATCTCCGCACCACCCCCTTTACAATAGAGACCTGGATTTCATCCACCTCAGCAACAGCGGTAGTAGTACCAACATTATGGCTGACAGGGTCATTACTGAAGGATATGGAAAAAATCCTCAAGTGCATCACGGAAGCATGTGGATCACATCAAATACGATCGGGAGCAACTAGCTGCACTAGTTGCTCGATGCAGCGGAAATTAAAAAATTCTATGTGACAAAACCACATGATCCAAGAACACTTCTCAGATCATTCGTCTAAACCAAAAACAAGTAATAGGATTACTTCTTGAAGCGTGGTTGCGATCGAGTCTCTAAACAAAGAGACCTCCTGTCTCAAGTCCGATCTGACGGAGGAGACGCTTGCGAGCGCGTGGATGAGACGCGTGCTTCTCGCAATCCATGTTGATGATCCAAGCCATATATCTCATGATATCGACAAACGAGATACACCATCTTCTTCACGAGCAAGGCACGCCGAAGTAGACGGAGATCTACGAGCAAACGATCGAGCAACATAACGATGACGCTGCAGCGATGGAGGATATCTCTAGGGCATCCATAGTGGACGGCCACATGAGAGATAGGGAGAATGGGCATGTAGAGAGAAAGAGAGAGAGAGCATTCATTTTTCATATCTCATACTAAGAGAAATGGGTGCCTCTTCTTATATAGGATTTTGGGAGTCCATGGATCACAATCCATGGGATACACATAAATAATGGATGCGATTGATTTGTGTTTCTTTCAATGGCTAAAATGTTGTTGTAAAAATACAAAAACTAATGATTTAATTTAAATTAAGTTTCATTGATAAAATTAATTTGAAATTAAATCATCTTTGATAAGAGAAAAGATAATGAAGAAAATAAACCAATCTTCCCATAAGAGGGGACGGCTACTCTTCTCCTCATGGAGAGTTGTAGTCGTCCACTCCTCTTTGGTGGACTTGGTCCATCTCTTCAAATTATCATGAGATCTCATTATCTCATGATATATATCATCATCTCTTGTTGACAATATTTTCACAAAAATAATTCCAAATTAGCTTGTGGAAAATATTAACCATGCCATTGAAATTATGTGAATCTTATTCACAACCCAAAACTTAATGTAATTATATTTTCAATTAATCATTCAATGTAAATCCAATTCACATTAACAATTAATCAATAAATATAAAACACAATATGCTCTCTCTAATATATTATAAATCACATTTATAATATATATAATTAATATGGATAGTGCTATCCACATTATTCATATCCATGATAATTAAATCACATTTAATCATCTTGGATCTCCTTTTCTCATGTGCCCAAATAACACGAATCGCATTCACATTATTCACATCTTTTTGATAATTAAATCACATTTAATTATCTTAGATATCACTCCTTATAATATAAATCAAATTCATATTATTCATGATAATTAAATCACATTCAATTATCAATTTTCTCAATGCTCGGATACATATATCAACAATGAAATTATCCATGAACTCTTTCAAGGATAATGCGATTTCTTCGCAGATATTTGGAGATAAGGACATGGCAATTGTATTGTTCCACGTATAGTGACTTGGATATTGAGATTACATCTCAAATCCATATCTCGGGCCTCCTATAGATGCATGATTAAATCAAGACCGCAAATCCGATCTTCTCATTGCATCTGAATCACATTTCGATCAATGTCCAACATTTAGACCAAGATCATATTACTTCTCTACTGAGAAGAGTCACTAAAATCCAGACCCATTTCATCACTCCCTAGGAATGGAAGCGTCATGATTATACAATCGTTTATGATCACGTCACCCTCAGGTATTCCAAACACCTGTACATTCTGCATACTGGAAGACTTAGAATAAACCTGAAGTATTAGATCGACTTTGTACTAGTCTACTTCAGGGTTTTATCCGTAAGTTTCTCATTCGATCATTGGGAGTCGGTATTGATCATATACTTTCCAAAAGCATATATCAAACCTAGGTCTTGATAATATACTTTCCAAAAGTATATATCAAACATATAAATTCAGTCAAGCTTCCAAAGCGAGACGACCGTGCACGGAATTTGATTTTTCCCAATATCTCATGAGTGATCTCATGTCTTCTGGTTTAATAGTGAACCTGTATGATCCCCTTGAGAGATCATATTACTCATATGCCCTTATATGCACACCAGCGCGTCGGTGTATAGACCTTGGTTAGGTCATCAACCTATTGGTCTGCCAAATGTACATACTGAGACATATAGTAAAACATCTGTCTCCGGTCAGAGGATGCATGCCTATATCATGACAGCATATGATTTAAGACTTTGGTTATCTCGATCTCGTTAAGTCAACTCTTTGACCTAACTAATCAAACATCTCAGAATCTCTATTCCTATGCAGAGGACCTGCATCAAGAGGTCGGTCAGATATCAACCTAATTGAGAAAGGATTGCCATATCCTACTCAGGCTAGAGATCATCTCTTAACAATTATTTGACGGTGCTTGATGAGTCCTCAATCTATCCCTTTAGATATTCATCCAAGCACCAGCCTCTATGATTCAATTATTGAATCAACAACTGTATGATTATTAAGATGGCCATGGTACATAACCCTAATTGTACAAAGGGACCTATTATGCAAATTATTTACTCTTCATTTCAGATCAGGGAATGATATTTACAATAACATTTATTGCATAATGGCTCGCCGTAGGCTCGCATATCCAACAATCTCCCACTAGCCAAAAGAGCCATTAATGGGCTAATCATTAAATACGCACTCATGTGACAGTCATAGGCTATTTAGAAAAATATATAGGTAAACTGATCAGTCACTCTGTTCCCGAGAGACTACACCAAGTCCTTTTATGGTACTTACATATCCCCTAGTAACAGTGCTCGCATCCAATGTGAATGTGGCATCTTATGCAACCAATACTGAATCTTGTTAGTCCAAGTGTCCTTGACATTACAGCCTAATAATTATCATAACCAGTATTTCCATAATCCTTATCAGAATACCCTTATTCCTGGAGATCACTATCTTTTAAAGTATCCACAATTAAGACCTTTTAGATCTCTATCTATAAAGTCTTAAGTTTTTGAAGATAAGACTTTGAGATCACAATCTCAAAAAATCATGTCTTCTATGAAGATTTTGTTATTACTGCAATCAAGTGTTTTCTCTCCATAGTAGGATTAGCATTACTTTACTACTCCCACTGCATGTCAGATATCTGGCTTTTGTACAAATCTAGCATGCACTTAGCTTCTCGTATCTGATGCACAAGTGCAAGCAATTCTAGCATTCACTTCCTCAACTCTTTGAGGTGCTATCCCTTTAGATAGGTCAGTACCATATCTTAAGGGATGGAAGTCTTTCTTAGAATTTCTAAGAAAGGAATATGTCCAAGGTGTACTACAAATGCGACAGTCCCAATATCCTCTTCTCTTTGCTTCTGAACAACTTCAGAACTAAGATCTAAGAGATATCCTTGAAATCATATTTCAAGATATGGAATAGCCAGTATATAAAACACTTATTATCGTCCTCATATCATTCTAAATAATTAGGATATTATCTACATTTAGCACGATGAACACAAATGGCACTCCCACTAAGCTTCACATGGTTCATCAAGATTCCATCTGAAATCATAACATTTATAATTTCATCAAATCCTATGTTCTAACTACAAGAAGCTTATTTGAGTCCAAAGATGGAGTTCTTTAGCTTGCACACCTTGCTTTCCTCAACAATGAAGCCCTGGGGCTACGACTTATAAATATCCTTGGAGAGGCATTTATAGAGGAGCTTTATCACATGAAGTCCGATCATTGTCAGACTTAACTGACACATGGAATACATACTCAAACTCATTTGAAGAGGTATTAATGTTTTATCTTTAATTATCCTTTTAGTTTCCTATTTCAGGAGCCTCATTATCATCTCAAGATTCAATGAGTTCCTTTACTTCATTTTCGTCTTGATTCTCAAGAGTCTCAACCTCTAAGAATCACATTCTCAGAGATGGGATCTTTTAAGAATCTCAAGGTCATAAAGTAGGTATCCAATACAATCCTTTATTTTCCTAATGAAGTAGCACTCTCTAGTACTCGATTCCAGCTTACTTGCATGGAATTTTATTAAGGATATATAATGTAGTCTCTACTACATATATACCAGGAAACTAAGAGGTAATTATGCTAAAAATCATCATTGATCAAATCATGTCACACATGATCCAATTGTATCTCCCTACAACTCTACCGAGTTTAGGTATGTTAGGAGGATTGAGATAGAAATGATATTCATATCTCCATAAGGTATCCTTTTGAATTTATCTAACAGGTACAAGCTACCTAGATTAGATCAAATTCATTTTCATCTTCCTTCAGACTTTGGTTCCAAACCAAAATAATGAAATCTTTGAACATTTCAAAGGTTTCTTAGGTAAAAAGAAGAAATCTCATATCATACATAATCGCTAATAGATATCACATATCCATAATGATTATTATGATACAGATGATCCACATACATCAATATGTATGAGATCCTGAATACCTTGACATCTTAAACCATTCCCAAGGAAAGGTGTACTGGACATTTTTACTTTTGAATACAATATTCACAAGTATTAAAGATTTGAACTTATATACAATCTAAAGAGTCATCTCTTACTAGTCTATTGATCTCTTCAACAAACATATGTCCAAGGTTTGATGTCAAATCATTATCAAATGATCTTCATCCTCCTATTGATCTTTAAAGGTTTAATTTTCTGCATTAGAAATCTTAATGAATCATTCATTAATTTTCTAATTTAGTAGAGTCCACTAGATGTTAGATTACTATCTGAAATATATCCATCATAACTCCCTATTATAGGTCCATTCCAGAATTCATGTTTATTTCTAACATTTAGAAATAAACTATGAGTGTATTCTTATATCTAGGTCATAGAGACTTTCTCTAAGACAAAGGGCTCTACCACTGAAAATATGAAGTCTATCTATCCAATAGAGATTGTTGCAACAATTGCATCAAAATCCATGTAGATGACTATTAATCCTGAAGATCAAATTCTCCAGTCTTCTAAAACATATGCAACCCATTGCAAGTGTTGTTAGAAGATTGAGATACAATTATTAGACTATATCTTATCAAATAAGCAAGTCAATTTCAATGATCAAATGCAGATATAGATTATTGTGATGCACTATCTAAGTCCTTCTGTAAGGATTCTAGATAGACTTGATAGTCATACTATCAACACATCAACTTATTGCAGTATTGACATTTATCCAACTCTTTGGATGTCATATGTGTGGAAACCATAGAAGTACAGTCAACTCTTTGACTTTTCTTCTAACTTTAGTCCGACCCATGCTTCCACTGTGCTCCTTTCATCTCTAAACAACCATTGCTTAAGACAAAGGATCTCTTATGTTGAATTCAAAAGATTTCAATAAGACAAATTCAACATTTATACATGCTTCATTCAATTCATACAATATGAATATTATGAAACTTCATGAATGACTAGAGTATAGATAGTAGAATGATGACATCCATCATATCTACATACATCTTAACTCTTAAAACATTAGTTCATGTAGGTATTCAAACATTTTGAATACATCATCTCTTATAGAGCTACCGTTCTGCATGATGCAGTGAACTATGTCATTCATGATAAATGTCAATAGCACATATGTATGCCAGAATATCTTCTTAGATTTTTATAAGGATTAATTGACAATTACGATCATCATCGACATGTCACTTCCAAAGTACATTTGATTATATCAAGACTATAGAGACATACAAACCCTAGGGTTGTAGATCTATTGTTTATTTAATTATCATTCCTCATTATGTTGAGAAAACTTGCACAATGCAACCACATGCACTATGTGTCCAACTGCAAGTACAATATCTGGATCATGAGTCTGATCCATGATATTTTACTGGTTATATTGAGTATAACATTGAGTGGGTTTAATGAAGGATTATCTGGAATAAGAAAATTGCATAAGTATATATATATATATACATATTTTACTTTGATTTGGGAGTTTTTATATCAAAGTTGTCTTGCCTTGTCAACACTGAAAGTTCATTCCCTTAATCACTTTCAATGTAAGAGATATACTTACCATTATATCTCAAGCAAGATCTGGGATCTCCTTCTTTACCTTTGTCACACCCTAATAATATGAGAACTTGGGACTCCGATAAAAAGAAGCACGAACACATTCCACCTTGTAAGTCCAACTTGCATCTCCCAATTAGGTCTTTAACAACCGGGCCCACTACCCCTAAGGTGATGTTGACCCATCATTAATTGAACCAACCGTCAACATGCTTAATACCCGCTATACGCAATCCAATATCACTCCAATAATATGAGGACTCGATATTGGGGTCACTATGTAAACGGCCTTACTTTTCAAGAAGTGAAGAGCCCGATCCAAATGGATTGTATGCAGGAGCTGTCATTTCGGACATGCATCTCCTACATACAATATCTGACGACGGAACCCTTCGCCTTGACAGGAGACCATGGATGTCACTTATGTGATCCTGCATATCACATTCAAATTCTAATTAATCATTATGAATAATATTCATTACAATTAATTCTTTCAAGGGAAATAACATCTCTATTCATAATATAGTGTTTTACTTTTAATTGGATTCTAATTAATCTAATCATATTAAATTAATGATCCAATTAATATCCAACAAACATTCTTAATTGTTACTTGAATTACGGTATTATCTCAAATACGTATTATTCGAATTTTAATAATTAGAAAATACATTATGATATCTCAAGCATCATTCGTTCCCTACCCGCTATCATGATCAGTATTGACGAGAGTGGGACAGACCGCACATGGTGCAACCTGCTACCCCAATGCTCCCTGACTAGACACCATATCCGCCTCGGGAAAAAAATAATGCCGAGCCAATCATTTTATATTTGAGATGATCATCAGTCTTTCAATCAAAATTATACCATATAGTAATAATCAAAACCATTTTGATTATAAGGAAATTTTCTAGACAAATTCTCAAAACCTATTCAAGTAACAAGTTTGATGAAAGGTTATCAAGTAACCAATTGGTGATCTAGATCTAATCTAATCATTCATTGGTTGAGGCAATGTCATTTAAGGGAGTAATTATTGTTCTAATATTTCTCAAATACTATCCACAATTATTCCAGGAAATTAACTATTAATTTCGCAAATTTCTTAAACGATAATCATGAGGTTTCTAGATAAACATGCAATTTTCAACAGTAACCCTCACTAACTAAAAATAGCATATCTCATTCAATTTAAATACAAATTAAGCAAAATTAATTTCTAGAGATTGATAACTTGATTTAAAATAGAAACCATGTGATAAACATGTATTTCCATGCATTTTAAAAACGTAATTAACATCTTAGTTACGTCTTTAATCGCCATCCCCGAAACAGTGGACATATGGTCAAAAAAATGATCATATATTGAGCAAACAGAATCCAAATTACGCAAACTCAAATCCTACTGTTTTCTTAATTAATGGGGAACATTATACAATTTAAAATTTCGTGTTTAAATATTTTAAACATGGCCGAAATTTTATCACAAGATAGGGGTGCGAAAATTGAAATGCTAAAATATTTTCATGAACCCAAACGAGCCCGAATCTTCGTAGGTTCATGGATCAAATCCAAAACCTTCGACAACCTGGCTCTACCACTTGAAGGATATGGGAAAAATCCTCAAGCGCATCACGGAAGCGTGTGGATCGCATCAAATGCGATCGGGAGCGACTAGTCGCACTAGTTGCTCGATGCAGTGGAAATTAAAAAATTCTATATGAAGAAACCACATGATCCAAGAACACTTTTCAGATCGTTTCGTCTAAACCACAAACAAGTAATAGGATTACTCTTGAAGCGTGATTGCGATCGAGTCTCTAAACAAAGAGACCTCCTGTCTCAAGTCCGATTTGACAGAGGAGACGCTTGCGAGCGTGTGGATGAGACGCATGCTTCTTGCAATCCATGTTGATGATCCAAGCCACGGATCTCCTGATCTCGACAAACGAGATACGACGTCTTCTTCACGAGCAAGGCACGTCGAAGTAGACGGATATCTACGAGCAAACGATCGGGCAACATAACGATGATGCTGCGGCGATGGAGGATCACTCTAGGGCATCCATGGTGGACGAACACATGAGAGATAGGGAGAATGGGAGTGTAGAGAGAAAAAGAGAGAGAGCATTCATTTTTCATATCTCATACTAAGAACAATGGGTGCCTCTTCTTATACAGGGTTTAGGGAGTCCATGGATCACAATCCATGGGATACACATAATCAATGGATAAGATTGATTTGTGTTTCTTTCAATGGCTAAGATGTTGTTGTAAAAACACAACAACTAATGATTTAATTTAAATTAATTTTCATTGATAAAATTAATTTGAAATTAAGTCATTTTTGATAAGTGAAAAGATAATGGAGAGAATAAACCAATCTCCCCATAAGAGGGGACGGCTACTCTTCTCCTCATGGAGAGTTGTAGTCGTCCAATCCTCTTTGGTGGACTTGGTCCATCTCTTCAAATTATCATGAGATCTCATTATCTCATGATATATATATCATAATCTCTTGTTGACAATATTTTCACAAAAATAATTCCAAATTATCTTATGAAAAATACCAACCATGCCATTGAAATTATGTGAATCTTATTCACAACCCAAAACTAAATTTAATTATATTTTCAAATAATCGTTCAATGTAAATCAAATTCACATTAACAATTAATCAACAAATATAAAACACAATATGCTCTCTCTAATATATTATAAATCACATTTATAATATATATGATTAATATGGATAGTGCTATCCACATTATTCATATCCATGACAATTAAATCACATTTAATCATCTTCGATCTCCTTTTCTCATGTGCCCAAATAACATGAATCACATTCACATTATTCACATCTTTTTGATAATTAAATCACATTTAAATATCTTAGATATCTCTCCTTATAATATGAATTAAATTCATATTATTCATGATAATTAAATCACATTCAATTATCAATTTTCTCAATGCTCGGATACATATATCAACAATGAAATTATCCGTGAACTCTTTCAAGGATAATACGATTTCTCCATGGATACTTGGAGATAAGGACATGACGATTGTATTGTTCCATGTACAGTGACTTGGATATTGAGATCACATCTCAAATCCAGATCACGGGCCTCCCATAGATGCTTGATTAAATCAAGACCGCAAATCTAATCTTCTCATTGCATCTGAATCACATTCAGATCAATGTCCAACATTTGGACCAAGATCATGTTAGTTCTCTACTTAGAGGAGTCACTAAAATCCAGACATGTTTCATCACTCACTAGGAATGGAAGCATCATGGTTATACAATCGTTTATGATCACATCACCCTCATGTATTCCCAACACCTGTACATCCTGCATAGTAGAAGACTCAGAATAAACCCGAAGTATTAGATCAACTTTATACTATCTACTTCAAGGTTTTATCAGTATGTTTCTCATTGGATCATTGGGAGTCGGTATCGATCATATACTTTCCAAAAGCATATATCATACCTAGGTCTTGATAATATACTTTCCAAAAGTATATATCAAACCTACAAATTCAGTCAAGCTTCCAAAGCGAGACGCCCGTGCACAAAATTTGATTCTTCCCAATATCTCATGAGTGAGCTCATGTCTTCCAGTTCAGTAGTGAACCTGTATGATCCCTTTGAGAGATCGTATTTCTCATATGCCCCTATATGCACACCAGCGCGCCGGTGTATAGACCTTGGTTAGGTCATCAACCTATTGGTATGCCAAATGTACATACTGAGACATATAGTAACACATCTGTCTCCGGTCAGAGGATGCGTGCCTATATCATGATATCATATGATTTAGGACTTCGGTTATCTCGACCTCGTAAAGTCAACTCTTTAACCTAACTAATCTAACACCTCCGCATATCTATTCCCATGCAGAGGACCTACATCAAGAGGTCGGTCAGATATCATCCTAATTGAGAAAGGATTGCCATCTCCTACTCAGGTTGGAGATCATCTCTTAACAATCATTTGGCGGTGCTTGATGAGTCCTCAATCTAACCCTTTAGATATTCATCCAAGCACCAACCTCTATGATTCAATTATTGAATCAACAGCTGTATGATTATTAAGATGGCCATAGTACATAATCCTAATTGTACTAAGGGACCTATTATGCAAATTATTTATTCTTCATTTCAGATCAGGGAATGATATTTGCAATAACATTTATTGCATAATGGCTCGCCGTGGGCTCGCATGTCCAACAATTACCAGGCAGGCTAATAGGGCCAGCAGTTTCAGCAGATACCCCAACTTTAGTAGTAGCAGAGGCAGTACTTGGCTAGCAGGGCTAGTCTTCCCGTTCTTCTTCTCAGTCATTTCTACTTCCTTCTTCATCTGGTCCCGTGGACTTACAATAATAGATACTCGACACACTTCGTTCCTACTAGAATGAAATTCATGAGTTACATGAGGATGTCAACCACAATCTACCTCAATCCCATCCCAAGTTCATGCTATCCCCAATAGCCTGAACCGATCTGGTTCTCAGCATCATCTTGGACAGATATACTATTCATAATCTCTTAGATCTGAACATGAGATTCTCTCATGTGACGAGGTTTGAATGGAAGGACCATGATTGGGTGAGGGACACGAGGAGGGGCCTCTTATTAGCCATGTGAGCCTGAGGAGAACCATTCCTATAATAAATGTTATTGTAGTATTTGATTTATCAATAAAAGTTATTGATTGTTTCACTCCTTTTTTGAGATTAAATGAATGAATGCAATATAAGGTCCCTCTGTAAAATTAGGGTTATGTACCATGACCATCTTAATAATCATACAACTGTTGATTCAGTAATAGAATCATAGAGGCTGGTGTTTGGATGAATATCTAAGGAGTTAGATAAAAGACTCATCAGGCGCCATCAAATGATTATTAAGAGATGATCTCTAGCCTGAGAAGGAGATGACAATCCTTATTCATAAGGCTGATATCTGACTGACCTCTTGATGCAGGTCCTCTGTATATGAATAGATATTCGGAGGTGTTAGATTAGTTTGGTCAAAGAGTTGACTTAACGAGGTCGAGATAACCAAAGTCCTATATTGTATACTATCATGATACAGGCACACATCCTCTGACCGGAGACAGATGTGTTACTATATGTCTAAGTATGTATATTTGGCGGACCAATAGGTTGATGACCTAATCAAAGTCTATACACCGGTGAGCTGGTGTGCATATGAGGGCATATGAGTAAATACGATCTCTCAAAGGGATCATACAGGTTCCCTTGTGAACCGGAAGACATGAGCTTACTCATGAGGTATTGGGACCGATCAAATTCCATGCATGGTTGTTGTCCTTTGGAAGCATGACAAGAATTGAAGGTACGATATATGCTTTGGGAAAGCATATGATCGATACCAACTCCTAATGACCAAGATAGAGAAACTTGATGATGAAACCCTAAAGATGACAGTGTTAAATTGATCTTTATCTTTGCGTTTATCATAGGTCTTCCAATATGCAGGATGTATAAGTATTAGGAATACCTGAGGGTGATGTGATCATAAACGATTGTAAGACAATGACGCTTCCATTCTGAGGGAGTGGTGAAATAGGTTTAAATTTTAGTGACTCCTCTCAGTAGAGAAGTAATCTGATCTTGGTCCAACTATTGGACATTGATAAACATCTATGAGAGGTACGTGAGATCTGGATTTGAGATGTAATCTCAATATCCAAGTCACTATACATGGAACATACAATCGCCCTGTCCTTATCTCCAAGTATCTGCGGAGAAAGCGCATTATTCTTGAAAGGGTTCAAGAATAATTCCATAGTTGAATTATATCCAATCATTGAGAAATGAATGATTAAATGTGATTTAATTATCATAGTAATGTGAATTTGATTCACATTATTTAAATGTATGAGAATGATTATCCAATATAATTAAATGTGATTTAATTATTATGGATGAGAATATTGTGGATAGTAATATCCAATTATTCATAATATATTATAAATGTGATTTATAATGTACTAGAGAGAGATTATTATGATTATATTTGTCGATTAATTATTGGTGTGAATTGGATTCACATTGGATAATTAATTGAAAATGTAAACACATATTATTTTGGATTGTGAATGTGATTCACAAATTTCCAATGGCAAGATAGCAATATTCACAAAATAATTATGAATTATTTTTGTTGATTTGTGTTGTTGTAAAATCATGGTGATTTCCAAGGAATAATGTATACTCACAAGTTTGCATGAGATTTCATGGAGATTCCACCCTTCCATATTGGAAGGGTGGACGACCATCAATTCCTATATGGAAAGGATGGCCGTCAACTCTATTTGGAGGGATGAAATCTCCATCTAAAAATATCCAGTATGCTTGATTTGATTTAGGGTTAATTTATATTGATTTATCAAATATATTTAATCTAAATTAATTTAATTGTTGTTGTGATTTTCCAACAACATCTTGGCCATTGAAAGAAGTACAAATCAATCTTAACCATTGGTTTTGTGTAGGTCCATGTATTGTGATCCATGGACCCCCAAACCCTATATAAGAAGAGGCACCCCTTGCTCTTCTTGGTTACAATAAGAAGAACAACACACTCTCTCCTTCTCTCTCATTCTCATGCCCTCTCTCCCTCTCTCCTTTTGGGCGGCCGTCCACCTTAGCCCTAGAGAGAAGACGTCGACATTGCTTCACCGTTGTGCTACCACCTCGAGGACCCTTGGTTCTCCATCTTCTTCGGTGCACCACGCTCGCGAAGAAGACATACGATCTCGTGCGACGAGATCATGAGTTCCCTTACTTGGACCAACACCTTGGATTGCGAGAAGCACACGGTTCATCCCCGTGCTCGTAAGCGTCTCCACCAAAGATCAGACTTGAGACAGGATGTCTATTTTCTTAGAGGCTTGATTGCAACCACGCTACAAAAGATATTCCTTTTATTTATGTAGGTGGTTAGATGAAACGATTCAAGAAGTGTTTTTGAATGATGTGGTTTATCGCATGATTTTTTTAAAATTCCGCTGCATCGAACAACTAGTGTGACTAGTCATTCTCGATCGTATTCGATCCGATCCCCACACTTCCATGATGCGCTTAAATATTATTCCATATCCTTCAAGTTCTATCAGAGCCTTAAGTCGGAGGTTTTGGATATAATCCATAAACCTAGGAAGACTTGGGTTCGTTAGGGTTTGCGAAAGTTTTATCGCATTTCATTTTCGCATCTCTATTTAGTGAATAATTTAGGACCTATTTAAAATGTTTAAAGACGAAATAATCTCTTGAATTTTGTTTCCCATTAAATAAGAAAACCTTGGGATTTGAGTTTGAGTAATTTGGATTCCGTTTGCTCAAGTTATGATCATTTTAATGAACATGTATCCACTGTTTCGGGAACTGTGAATCTTAACATGATTAAGGAGTTAATTACTGTTTTGATATGTCTAGAAATACATTCAAATCACTTAAGTTTTGTCATAAATCATATTAGCAAACTTTGTAAACTTTTTTTGCATAATTTGGATTTAATTTGATTGAGATATGTTAATTTTAGTAAGTGGGGGTCACTGTTGGAAATTACATTCTTAATCAAGAATCATGTGATTGTCAATTAGTGAAATTAGTGATTAATTTCTTGAAATAATTATGGAATATATTTGAGAAATATTTAATGATAATTATTTCCTTAACTAACATTGTCTTAACCAATAATTGATTAGATATGATCTAGATCATAGATGGTTACACAATCAACAAACAAACTTGCTTGAATAGGATTGGGAATTTGTTTAGCAATTTTTCTTATTATCAAAAATTGTTTTGATTATTACTATATGGTATAACTTCGGTTGAAAAACCGATTATCATCTCAAGTACACAATGATCAATTTGGCATATCTTTTCCTGAGGTGGATATGGTGTCTAGTCAGGGAGCATTGGGGTAGTAGGTTGCACTGTGTGCGGTCTGTCTAACTCTTGTTGGTACTGTCCATGACAACATAGAAACTCGATAATGCATGAGATATCAAGGTGTATTTTTCTAATTATTAAAATTCGAATTGATACGTACTTAGAGATAATACCATATATTCAAGTAACAATCAAGTTTGTTGATTGAATTGGATTGATATTTGATTTAATGCGAATAAATTGATTATATCCAATTAAAAACACTCTATTATAAATAGATGTGTATTTCCCTTGGAATAATTAATTATGAGAATGTGATTCATGGCAATTAATTATAATTTTAATATGAGGTGGAGGATCACATAAGTGACATCCATGGTCTCCCGTCAAGGCGAAGGGTTCCATCGCCAGGGATTGTATGTAGGAGACACATGTCCGGAGTGACAACTCCTACATACAAGTGCATCTAGATTGGGCTCTTTGCTTCTCGAAAGAGTAAGGCCGTATGCGTAGTGAGCCTCAATATCGAGTCCTCATATTATTGGGGCGATATTGGATTGCGCATAGTGAGTACTAATCTTGTTGACGGTTGGTTCAATTAACGACATGTCAACATCACCTTAGGGGTGGTGGGCTCGGGTGTTAAAGACCGATTGAAAGATGCAAGTTGGAATTGCAAAGCGGAATGTGTTCTCGCTTCTCTTTATTCAAGTTACAAGTTCTCATATTATTCGGATGCGACAAAGGTAAAGAGGAGATCCCAAGTTTCTTGCTAAAGATATAGCGGTAAGTATATCTCTTGCTTTGAAAGTGATTAAGGGAATGAACTTTCAAAGTAGAAAAAGCAAGACTAATTTGATTAGAAATTCCTTAATCAAATAATTTTAAATTTAATATATAATTATTTATATGTTCTAATATAGTGCATTCTTAATTTCAGAAAATGAAGTCCATGAACCCATTTAGCAGGCTTCTGGAGGTCAATCAACTGACCGAACCAAATTATTCGGATTGAATCCGAAATTTGGATCTTGTTCCTTCAGTTAAGTGCATATCTTATGTACTGACAAAGAAATTATACACAGACCCAAAGACTCTGGAGGAAATCAATTATAATGAAAAATATGAGGAAGATCATAATTTGTCAAGATGTTACATTCTGGGTTCATTGTCCAATGTGCTATAGAAGCAACATGTGGAAATGGCCTCTTGCTATGACATTATGACGAATCTGAGGGAAATATTTGGTGACGTGAACCACACATAGTGTTATAATATAATGAGAGATCTTATTCACTACAAGATGCAGATGGGGGACCTCTGTCAGAGAGCACGTGCTCAAAATGTTTGGGTACCTTTCTGAATTGGAAACCTTAGGAGCTGACATGGATGCAGACATGCAAGCTGACTTCATTCTGCTGTCGCTTCCAAAGTCTTTCAACAACTTTGTTATCACGTTCCATTAGTAATGCCGGGCTATTGGCTGCATTAAAGTCCGCTGAATACATAATGAGGAAAGATGGCTCCTCTGGCAGTGCATTGGTTGCACAAGTCAATGGAAAGCACGGTCAGAAGCAAGGTTCTCGGAAGGGCCCAACCCAAAAGAGAAAGAAGAAGAGTCAAGGTATTGGCTCATCTTCCAATGCATCCACAATGATAGCGTCAAAGAAACCGATGTTTGTCACCACTTCAAGAAGCCGAGGCACTGAAAGTGCAATTGTCTGGAATACCTGAAATCTGCCGACAAAGGTAAAGCCCCTGCAGGTATGAAATATACTTTCATCATTGAAACCACTTTTCTTGTTGGACGAGAAGGAAGTTGGGTTGTTGATTCTGGTGCTTCTGTTCATGTATGCAATTTGTTGCATCTATTTTAAGAAACTAAGAATCTTGAAGAAGGGGAGATAGTCATCCAGATGGGATCTGATGCAAGTGTTGCAACAGTTGCCGTCGGGACCTGTCGACTATCATTATCTAGTGGAAGAGTCCTTTTACTTAAAGAGTGTCTTTATGTACCTAAAGTTTGAAGGAATTTAATATATGTGCTAAACTTGTTAGAAGTGGATATTCATTCCTATTCTGCAATAAATTAGTCATAAATGTTATGATAAATATATTGCGGATGGTGTTTTGACTTATTGTGGACTCTATGAATTATGCAGTGATAAACATGTCATGAATGTTATTACCACTAATAAAAACCCTAAAAGATCCAGAGAGGATGCAAATCATTCGAATATGATTTGGCATCAAAGGCTCGATCATTTATCTGTTGATAGGATCAATAGATGGATAAGAGATGGACCCTTAGATTTTCTATAGGTTCAATCTTTGCCTACCTGCGAACATTGTATTCGAGGTAAAATAACTAAGAAGCCTTTTCATAACAAGGTTACATGATGCGAAGGTATTCTTGACCTAGTACATACCGATGTATGAGGTCCCTTCAGTACCACGACTCGAAATGGATATCGGTATTATTTGACGTTTATTGATGACCAGTCGTGATACAAGTTTATTTTCATACTATGTCATAAATCTGAAACCTTTGAAAAGTTCAAAGAGTTAAAGACTTTGGTTGAGAACCAAACCTATAAGAAGATTAAACGGATTCGACCTGACCGAGGTGGCGAGTACCTCTCAGATGAATTCAAGGAATACCTTAAAGAAAATGGAATTGTTTCCAATCTCTCTCCTCCTAGAACCCCCAACTTAATGGTGTTGATGAAAGAATCAACAGGACTATCATGGATATGGTCCGTTCAATGATGAGCAAATCACATTTACCACTTAGTTTCTGGGGATATGCAATAGAGACTGCAATATATATCATGAATAAGATTCCTAGCATATTTGTACCTAAGACTCCTTATGAGCTCTGGTATAGAACCAAACCTTGTGTAAAACACTTGAGAGTTTGGGGTTGCTTGGTCCATACAAAGAACGTGGATGCAAGTAAGCTAGAATCTCGCTCTCGTGAGTGTTACTTCATTGGTTATGTTAAAGATGGTATTGGATACCAGCTTTATGACCCTGAGACCCAAAAGGTTTTTGTCTCTAGAGATGTGAAATTTCTGGAGGATGACTTCCTTAAAGGTCAAGATAAAAATGAAGTAGTGGAACTCATTGAATCTCTTAAGGATTCTGAGCTTCCTGAACTGGAAACTGAAGGGGTAAATGAAGATGAAACACCCATACCTCTTCGAAGGAGTTCGAGGGTGGTTGCACCACCTGAAAGGTATGGATTTTTTGTGTCGGGTGAAACTGACGATGATCCTTCTTCATTTGATGAAGCACTCGTGTATCATGACATGGATAGATGGATGCTAGCAATGAAGTCAGAGATTGACTCCATGCATAAGAATGATGTAAGGACCCTAGAGGATCCTCCTAAAGGGGTAAAACCCATTGGGTGTAAATGGATCTTCAAGAGAAAGAGGGGATCTGATGGGAAAGTAGAGACTTTTAAGGCACAACTTTTAGCCAAGGACTACACATAGAGAGAAGGCATCGACTACTATGAGACATTCTCTCCTGTGGCTATGCTTATCTCCATCAGGACACTACTAGCTATAGCCGCATCTCTTGATTACGACATCTGGTAGATGGACGTCAAGACGGCCTTCCTCAATGGATACCTTGAGGAGGATATCTATATGGAGTAGCTCCAGGGCTTCATAACTAAGGATGGTAAAGTATGCAAGCTGAAGAAATCCATCTATTGGCTCAAACAAGCTTCTCGTAGCTGGAACATCAGATTTGACGAAACCATAAAGAGTTATGATTTTGTGTAGAATCCTGATGAACCATGTGTGTACAAGAAGCTTAGTGGGAGCGCCATTGTGTTCATCATGCTTTATGTAGATGACATCATTATAATTGGGAATGATACAGGGATGATGACCAGTGTTAAGATTTGGCTGTCCCACACCTTCAAGGTGAAAGATCTTGGAGAAGCATCATACATATTGTGCCTGAAGCTGTTCAGAAATCGAGAAAAGAGGATACTGGGATTATCACAATATGGATACATTTAGAAGATTCTTGAACGATTCTGTATGGATAGTTCCAAGAAAGGTTTCCTCCCTTTAAGACATGGTATCCACCTGTCTAAAGGGATGGAGCCTCAAACTGTTAAGGAAAAGAAAGCCATGGCTGGATGCCCCTATGCATCAGCTGTAGGAAGCTTAATGTACGCCATGATGTGTACTAGGCCAGATATCTTCCATGCAGTGGGAGTGGTAAGTCGTTACCAATCCTGCTATGGAGAACAATACTGGAATGTAGTAAAGAACATTTTCAAGTATCTAAGATGGGCACAAGATTACATCTTGGTCTATGGAGATAGTGATCTCCAAGTCTTAGGATATACAGATTCAAATTTCCAGTCAGATATAGATGATCGAAAGTCAACATCAGGGTTTGTGTTCCTGTTGAATGGTGGTGCTGTGAGTTGGAGAATCAAGAAGCATGACACTATAAAAAATTCAACAACAGAAGTCGAATACATTGCCGCATCAGATGCTGCAAAGGAGGCATTGTGGTATTGCAAGTTCTTCCTGAAGCTTGGCGTAGTTTCCTCTGATACTCCCATCCCGTTACTCTGCAATAACACTGGAGCCATTGCTAGGAGAAGGAACCCAGATGGCATCAAAAGAGCAAACACATGGAAAGGAAATACCACATCATTCGGGTAATAGAAAGCATGGTGATATCGTCATCACCAAGGCGGCCTCTGCAGACAACATTGTTGATCCTCTTACCAAACCTTTGACATAGAAGGTTTTCGACCAACATGTAATGAGTATGGGTTTAAGGATTGTTCCTGAATGGTTCTGAGGGCTAGTGGAAGATTGTTAGGCATGTGAGACCGAGGCGAACCATTCCTACAATAAATGTTATTGTAATATTTGATTTATCAATAAAAGTTATTGATTATTTCACTCCCTTTCTGAGATTAAATGAATGCATTATAAGGTCCCTCTATACAATTAGGGTTATGTACCATGGCCATCTTAATAATAATACAGCTGTTGATTCAATAATAGAATCATAGAGGCTGGTGTTTGGATGAATATCTAGGGAGTTAGATAGAGGACTCATCAAGCACCATCAAATGATTACTAAGAGATGATCTCTAGCCTGAGTAGGAGTTGGCAATCCTTTCTCATTAGGCTGATATCTGACCGACCTCTTGATGCAGGTCCTCTGCATAGGAATAGAGATTCAGAGGTGTCAGATTAGTTAGGTCAAAGAGTTGACTTAACGAGGTCGATATAGCCAAAGTCATATATCACACACTATCAAGATACATGCACACATCCTCTGACCGGAGACAGATGTGTTACTATATGTCTAAGTATGTACATTTGGTAGACAAATAGGTTGATGACCTAATCAAGGTCTATACGCCGACGAGCTGGTGTGCAAATCAGGGCATATGAGTAATACGATCTCTCAAAGGGATCATACATGTTCACTTATGAACAGGAAGACATGATCTCACTCATGAGGTATTGGGACCGATAAAATTCCATGCATGGTTGTTATGCTTTGGAAGCATGACAAGAATTTGAAGGTATGATATATGTTTTGGGAAAGCATATGATCGATACCAACTCCCAATAACCAAGGTAGATAAACTTGATGATGAAATCCTAAAGATGACAGTGTTAAATTAATATTTATCTTCGAGTTTATCATATGTCTTCCAGTATGCAGGATGTACATGTATTATGAATACCTGAGGGTGGTGTGATCATAAACAATTGTAAAATCATGACGCTTCCATTTCGAGGGAGTGATGAAATAGGTTTGGATTTTAGTGACTCCTCTCAATAGAGAAGTAATCTGGTCTTGGTCCAAGTGTTGGACATTGATCTGAATGTGATTTAGATGCAATGAGAAGATTAGATTTACGGTCTTGATTTAATAAAGAATCTATGAGAGGTACTTGAGATCTGGATTTGAGATGTAATCCCAATATCCAAGTCACTATATATGGAACATACAATCGCCCTATCCTTATCTCCAAGTACCTGCGGAGAAAGCATATTATTCTTGAAAGGATTCAAGAATAATTCCATAGTTGAATTATATCCAAGCACTGAGAAATGGATGATTAAATGTGAATTAATTATCATATATAATGTGAATTTGATTCCCATTATTTGGATGCATGAGAATGATTATCCAATATAATTAAATGTTATTTAATTATTATGTATGAGAATAATGTGGATAATAATATCCAATTATTCATAATATATTATAAATGTGATTTATAATGTATTAGATAGAGTTCATTATGATTTATATTTATTGATTAATTATTGGTGTGAATTGAATTCACATTGGATAATTAATTGAAAATGTAAATCACATATTATTTTGGGTTGTGAATGTGATTCACAAATTTTCAATGGCAAGATTGCAATATTCACAAAATAATTATGATTTTTTTTGTTGAATTATTTACAACAAGTGTTGTTGTAAAATCATGGATATTTCCAAGGAATAATGCAATCTCACAAGATTGCATGAGATTTCATAGGGATTCCACCCTTCCATATTGGAAGGGTGGACGACCACCAATTCCTATATGGAAAGGGTGACCGTCCACTCTATTTTGAGGGATGAAATTTCCATCCAAAAATCTCCATGTATGCTTGATTTGATTTATGATTAAATTATATTGATTTATCAAATATATTTAATCTAAATTAAATTAATTGTTGTTGTGTTTTTCCAACAACATCTTGGTCATTGAAAGAAGCACAAATCAATCTCATCCACTGATTTTGTGTAGTCCATGGATTGTGATCCATGGACTCCCAAACCCTATATAAGAAGAGGCACCCCTTGCTCTTCTTTGTTACAATAAGAAGAGCAGCAAGCTCTCTCCTTCTCTCTCATTCTCACGTCCTCTCTTGCTCTCTCCTTTTGGGTGGCTGTTTACCCTTGCCCTAGATGGAAGACGTCGATGTCGCTTCACCGTTGTGCTACCGCCTCGACGATCCTTGGTTCTCCATCTTTTTTGGTGCACCACGCTCGCAAAGAAGATGTATGATCTCGTGCGACGAGATCAGGAGTTCCCTTGCTTGGATCAACATCTTAGATTGCGAGAAGCACGCAATTCATCCTCGCGCTCGCAAGCGTCTCCTCCAAAGATCGAACTTGAGACAGGAGGACTCTTTTCTTAGAGGCTTGATCACAACCACACTACAATAGGTATTCCTTTTATCTATGTATGTGGTTAGTGAAACGATTCAAGAAGTGTTCTTGAATCATGTGGTTTCATCGCATGAATTTTTTTAAATTCCGATGCATCAAACAACTAGTGCGACTAGTCATTCTCGATCGTATTCGATATGATCCCCATGCTTCTGTGATGTGCTCAAGGATTATTCCACAACCTTCACCTCTCTAGAGCTCTACCTGAGGAGTATTAAGAAGATGAGGAGGAGTGGTATCATATTCAGGAGCCACGTCAGCACCATCGGAGGATCTTTCTCAAGGAGCCGAGAAGAGAAGAAGATCACAATTGCAACATTAAAAACATAGAGACACCTCAGATTCTATGAAGGACCTTGCACCTCCGGTTATGGTAGATACCACTCCAACATCTATACCACAACCTGTAGTAGATACTTTAGATTTTGATCCCATGTTGCATTAAAAAGATTCATGCGTGAAGAACTCTATATCCATTAATGCAAAAAATGATATTTCAGTTCATGATTCAGATTCTTCATCTCTTGTTTCCCTTGCTTCAATCCCTTTCCCCTGTGTTCTTATGATAGGAAAGCACATAAAAAAGATTCAGAAAGATGACTCCGATAAGGCACAATTTTGTATGGAGAATATCATAGTTAAAGTGCCATTTGATGAGTATGTGGATGATCATCCTACATTCTAGAAATACATTAAGGTAAGATTCACACCTACTAAGGTTAGCAAGAAGAAACCGAACAATATGTGAAGACTCATGTCTTGTCAGTATCCACAACCCATTGTCTCAAGAATAAAAAACCAACAAGGAAAAAGAGAGACATGGGTGCTCACTACGTGGAGACTCGTATCGATGACATTGCATTTGCACGCACTCTCTTAGATAACGGTTCTTCAATAAACTTACTTCCCTTAGCATTATATCAGAAATTGGAGTTGGAACCACTACGTATATTTACAACTTTACTCTAATTTGCAAATCGTTCAATGAAGAGACCTAAGGGAAAAGGAAGAATGTTTTTTTCTCGATTGAGAGGCAGGACTATCAGGTTGACTTCGTAGTCTTAGACATGGAGACCCCCAATCACTGGAGATAATCTCATATCATTCTTGGGCGACCCTTAGGATGGCAGGCGCAACTTTTGACTATGGTACGAGAATGATGAAGTTCCATTCTCCAAGTGGAGAGGTGAACCTTGAGATGAAGCATACAAAATGGCAGCGACCCAATTGAGAGAGTAGCATAGAGTACTTATCTTCAGAGGCAGATTGCAGAATGATTAGCAATGTTGGGACTTGGAAATAGGTCCCTTTAGGACAGAGCAAGATCCTTTCATATGGAAAGGGTATAGTGCATGATGAAGTTTTGCATGATCTTGTGAGAGATGCATCTACCTATTCCCTTGATGACTTACAGATCCACCAGGATCTGTTAGTTCCATCTCCTTCAGAACAATCATAAGACATAGATGATGAGTCTGATACCACTTTGGCTGAATTACCGCATCTCTTTGACGATCTGACTTCTGATACCTCTGAGTTGGTGGTGAGTAGCACACAGTTGAGCCCACCTTCATGCAACATGCAACCATATTTAGATTCAGTCTAGTCAGATTTGCTTGATGATACCACATTGCCAGAAGTGAAATCACTGCCTCTTACACTGAAGTATGCCTTTCTTGTGGGACCTAAAGAGGGATATCCTGTTATCATTATCTCAGACTATACTTGAAAACATGAGTCTAGGTTGTTAGAGGTCTTAGAGAGGAACCACAAAGCAATAGGCTAGACAATGTTGGATCTTGTGGGGATCAAACCCACTCTCTGCTCGCGCCATATTTTTACTGAGGATAATGTGAGACCTTCCTGTGAGTTCCAGAGATGACTTAACCCCAATCTACAGGAAGTAGTGAAGAATGGGCTTGATAAATGGTGCAAAATAGGTTTTATATACCCTATTTCTGACTCCGAGTGGGGGGCTCAGCTTCATGTTGTCCCGAAGACGTCAGGAATTCAGATGGTCACCAACGAGGAGGAGGTAGAGATCATGACACGAGTACCCATGTCATGGTGTGTCTATGTCGACTACATGCGCCTGAATGCCACGACCAAGAAAGACCACTTTCCCTTACCATTCATTGATCAAATCTTGGAGAGACTCGTAGAGAAAGCATTCTTCTGTTTTCTTGACGGGTACTCAAGCCACAACCAAGTAACTATAACCGTTGAGGACCAGGAAAAGATGGCATTCACTTGTCCATTTAGTACTTATGCATTCAGGCGCATGCCATTCGATCTCTGCAATGCTCCAAACACTTTTCAGCGGTGCTTGATTGCCATATTTTTCGAGATGGTGGAGATTTCCTGGAAGTGTTCATGGATGATTTCTCGGTGCATGATGATTCCTTTGGTACATCTTTAGCGCATTTGGACCATGACTTCAGGCAGTGTAGGGAGGTGAATATGGTACTCTATGGGGGAAACGAGTCACTTTATGGTGACAGAGGGTATCGTGTAGGGGCATGTCATATCCAAAAATCAAATGGAGTTTGACCCTGCTAAGGTGGAGGTGATCAAGAAAATTGATCCACCTACAAACGTGAAGTCAGTGTGGTCGTTTGTAGGGCATGTTGGATTTCATAGGAGATTTACTCAAGTGTTTTCAAAGATTGCCCACCCACTGATTGAGCTCTTAGGGAAAGAAATAGAGTTTGTTGTAGATCACATGTGTTTGGAGGCCTTTGAGCTCTTGAAGATGAAGATTTGTGCCTCACCTATCCTACAATCTCTTGAATGGTTTCTCCCCTTTGAGATCAGGACTAACGCTTCGGATTTTGCTATAGGAGTTGCATTAGGACAACGACGAGAGGGGATCCCATTTGCGATCCACTACACAAGCAAAGTATTAAACCCTAAATAGAAGAATTACACCGTTACTGAAAAGGAAATGCTCGTTGTAGTATGGGACCTCAAGAAGTTCATGTCGTATGTTTTGGTCTTTAAGGTGACAATCTACACTAATCACACAACTATTCGGTACCTAATGGAAAAGAAGGATACGAAGACATGTCTTCTTAGATGGATCTTACTCCTCAATGAGTTTGATTTGGAGATAAAATATAAACATGGAGTGAAGAATGTTCTGGCTAATCACCTTTCCCGAATTGAGCTTAAGGACTCTCCTGATTATGAGCATATTAGAGAGACCTTCCCAAATGAGTCAATTTGTGCTATTGACTCACTCCCATGGTATGCCAACATGGTAAACTTTCTTGTTGCCAAGAAAGTTCCGTAGGCTTGGACTAGGAGCAACAATGATCGACTGAAGTTGGATTCAAGAAGATACTACTGGGACGATCTGTTCCTTTTATTTGAAGGGCCGTATTATGTTTGGAGAAGGTGTATTCCTCAGGAGGAATACCAGAGTGTCCTCACTTATTGTCATTCTCTCGAGGATGGAGGACACCATTTGGGGAAGAGAACTGCTCACAAGGTACTCCTATGCATATTGTACTGGACTCCCCTCTTCAGAGATGCTATTGATTTTGCACAGTCGTGCCTGATTTGTCAGAGGATGGGAGGGATAGTTACACAAAGAGATGATATGCCCATGCAACCTATGATCATTTGTGATGTTTTTGATACATGTGGCATAGATTTCATGGGTCCCTTTCCTAACATACAAGTACATTAGTACATCTTGTTGGCAGTTGATTATTTATTTACGTGGGAAGATGTTTAACCCAGAAATCGATGGTCTTGAGTTCCACACAAGGCGAGAACTCAGTCGCTGAATCGACCACACGAAATCCGGATTAAAACAACAATTAACCCACAACAAAGATCAAACAATGAAAAGCAGTGCGAAGTTAAAATTTATTATAACTTTACAACAAAGATGTGTATAGGTGCAAGTATGTGTAGAGGTCGAACATAGGGAGAAGACAGGTAGAATGGGGCACTAATGTTCAAAAATGTGAATGTGATGAAGTGTCTATCTATGCTATTTTTTGTGGGTTTTTAATTTTATATATTTTTTATTTTATTTTTAGTTTTATATTTTTATATTTTGATTTTTATTTTTTTGATTTTATATTTTCTTTTTATATTTTATATTTTTATATTTTTTAATAATAGAACAAATATATAACTATATAGACTATATAATACAAGATAGATAAGAGAGAGATAAAAAATAGGGAAAAATACTCAAAATTAGGGAAATAAAGTGTTTTTGTGAATTTTATATTTTTCTAATGTTTTTGTGATTTTTCTAGATTTTTCTTAATTTTTTGGTATTTTTAAAGTCGAAAATACTATAAACAGTGAAATAGGTTGCTGGCTGAAATTAAAATGAGGATGAAAAATATCAAACAGGTTCCAAATTTCCTCAAATTAAATTTAAAACAAAGATAATAAAACAAAGAAAATTTGGAAATAGAAAGGGTATTTTTAGGATTTTTCTAGGATTTTTAATATTTTTTGGGAGATTTTTTGGGTTTTTATAATTCCTAGAAGTTTTCTTTTGTCTTTTTTTAGTGATTTTTGGACTAAAAATAAAGTACACTAAAAGAAGAAAAATATATTTTTTTGGGAATTTTCTGATGTGTTTTTATAATTTTTATGGATTTAATGATGCAAACAGTGGTGAAAATGCTTGCTTTTGATTTTTTATAAGTATTAAAATGCAATGAAAATGCAATAAAAAAATATGGCGTGAAAATGCAATATATCAGACACACAATGACATTTTTTTTGGTAATTTTTAGGGACTTATAAATGCATGAAATAATTAGATACAACAAATAAAAATTACACACAGTCAAGGGGTATAAATGTAATTATGTTAAAGATCGGGGACTGCATGTAATTTTCACACAAAATATACAACTGAATAAAAAGATAGCTGAACTGAATATAAATCTCAAAATTCGCTGGGGTACAAGTACAAAAATCCCAAACCACGTACGAAGCACGCGCACCTGAAAGGACTGTTCTACAATTAACAAAAACCTACGAGGCTCGAATGCAAAAATGCCAGAAATATTTTAACTGCCTAGAAAAGTTTAGGTACTAAACTTAAATAAGACAAGGCCCTGGGGTGTGCCTTGCAAAATCGCCAAGTCACGTGCATGAAAGCACGTGACCTGGTAGGGGGCAAAATATAATATCACGAAACTAGGGGGGCTAAATGCAAATTCCCCCAAAAAAATACAGCAGCAGATGAATGTTTTAGTCTTTAATATAAAATACAAAAATGCTCAGGGTGTAATGCGCAAAACACACAGGGCCTTGGCGCTGGCGGACAGTGGGATGCTCCCCACTTATCCACGTATCGACGCGAGATGGCGCGATACCCCTTCGGCTGATAACGGTCCAGATTATATGCTTGAAGGGGGATCGACGGCTGTAGGATGGGCGTGATCCGATGGTGGATGAATCAGCTGGAAGTACATGAGCAGATCAACGGTTGGGAGCCCTGTTGGATGAACACGGATGAACAACGGCGATGGGGGTCTTCTCCGAGCTCGCGTCTCCTCTCCCGAAGCTTCCTTCCTGCACAAAAACGTCCCCGACATTCCTGGAAGGGTCCCCAACTCGACAGAGACACTAAAATAAGCAGAGAAGCCCTGATGAGCCGCCGCGAGATCAGGGACGGAATGTGGCTCCATGTAGCACGTTCTGCTGCAAAAATAGACCCCAGGAGGGGGTCTTTCAGCACCTGGGACCTGCAAAGGAAATACACGACAATAGTAGAGGTTCCCCAGGGCATAAGCGTGTGGAATGGTGACGATTTTGGCGAAAATGGGGTGGTCGTCGGAGCTGCGCTCCGGCGAGGAGACTAAGATAGAATCGATGCTCAAACTTCGATAAAAAAACGCAAGTAAAACAACATATCTAAAGCTTGATCGTACAACTGACTAAAGAGCAAATAAAAACAAGTAAAAACAACCTCGATTGGGTGGAAAACTAAGAGATAGGGACCTCAATGGCTGGGGCTGGAGATGGTGTTGTGGAGCCGCTCCCCGCCCTTGGCTGAACTCCTCCTGCTAGTTGGAGGATGCCTATCACGCCTCCAGTCCAGAGCTCGGTGAGAAGAAGCAAAACCAAGGTCAAAAGAGGGTTCAAAAAAGACGAGAAGTGACAGGGGTCTATTTGAAAGGGTAGTGAACGTGCTCCAAAGATCGAGGCATGGCGGTTGCATCGATGATCCAATCCTCGAGAAAAACGTCGGGCGAGTATGCCTGATGAACAAGGAGAAAAATCCCAGAAGGAATCGACCCCAAATATTGAAAGATGCGGTCTACAAAAATAGGAGAAGAAGCGACAAAACCATATCTGACACAAGGCCAAACCTCGGTCAGAGAGCTGACCGAGGTCAACCAAGGGAGAAATCTGGATGGTCCATGTGGACCAACCAGAAAAAAAAACCTTGGAAAAAGGTTTGTAAATTCATTTAAAAATAGCAATTGAATTTATTAATTTTTAATTATAAAATAAAAAATGTTTATTTTTTATGAAGTATTTTATAGTGATTTTTATTTATTTTTAGGAGTTATAAAAATACAAGTTACCTTTTATAGCTTATATATAGGTATATTCATTTATGTATTTTAGTATTTTATTTTTATTTTCAGAATTTAATTTATTTATTTTTGTTTATTATTTTATAAATTTATAAAATATTTTTATACACTTTATAATTTTTTTTCTGCTGTATTTTATACACTTAATAAAATATAAGTATGAATTAGGTATATGTATAGGTATTATACCTAGGTATTATATATAAGTATTTTATTTTGGTATTTTATATAAGTTTTTATTCTGATTTTAATGTACAAATATATTATAAGTAATATTTATAAAATTATAAAAATATAAAATGGTAAAAATAATGAATAAATAATAAAACAAAAATTTTAATCTGTACAAGTATATAATAGGGGCCCAAAACTCAACTTTAAACCGTAGCTCCACCAAATGTAAAACCACCGCCATTAAATAGCTTATTTTAAATTATATACAATTAAAGGTGAGTTGATGCATTTGGAGTTTTTACTAGGGAGATACATGTCTGGGAAGTTGGGATTCTGGAATTTTATTCAGATCATAACTATTTATCTGTATACTATTTTTGAGTGAAATAAATTTTGTATTTTCTTTATTTAATTATATACAACTTTCATGACAAAGTTTCTTTATTTGAGGTATGAAAAGTGGAATCAAAAAATAGGTCCCAAAATAAATAAAGAATGAATTGAAAACAATGGTATTTTTATTGTATTTCGGCCCTTATCTCCCCCTACTTTATTCTTTGTCGACCTAGTCATCTAGATGCCTAGGTCTCGAGGTTTCGGGTCATAAAATATTTGCAATATTTTATTCTTTTTCTTTTCTTTTCTTTATTCTATAATTTTGGCATTAAAAACAATATTTTATGCACAATTTGCACACAAATGCATGCATGCTAAAATGCATGAATTAAGCCTATTTACATGCATTTACTAGGGTTTTTAAGGCCAAAATGATAGAATAAAGATGATGAAACGTAGATTCATCATCCCCCTATACTTGCCTTCGATAGTCCCTAGCAAACACTTATGCAATAAGTGCAGAAAAGAAAAATAAAGAAAAGAAAAAGAAGAAAGATGGACTAAATTTAATCGGCAAACTTGTCTTCACAAAATCAAAGTTTGGAGCTTAAGTCGGACCTTTAGAATTTTAGTGCGGTCGGAACCTTAATGAGAATCGGATTTGAAATCCAACAGCCTTCGAGAATCTCAAAACTCTGTCCAAGTCTCCTCAATAGCCAGGTCAGAAATATCTCAACTCATACACAAACCCTTACGACTATGAATCCGACTCGTACAGTGTAAGTGATAGTGGCTCTCCCCAACTAGAATGACAAAGAGACTGACTTCTCCAGGATGACAACCCAATGATTCCCCAATCCAATAACTCCTTCCTCAAGGAGCGGGGTATTCCCTTCTAAGTTCAAGTGGCAACCAGCTCAAGAGGAGGGAGTGAAGAGAAGAATGGAATGTAGCCAGTGTAGCTACCTATCCTAGGATGCAAGACCAGTGTAGTCAAGTCATCCAGCTGCAGGCTCACATATTTGTCTTTGGAACTCAAGCTTGCTTATTGACTTTACACATACTTTTGCAGGCATTTTATTTTTGTACAGGCTTGTCTTTTTTTTCTTTTTTTCCTCTTTTTTTTTGAAATACTATATACAACAACATTTATGTAGGAGTTTTTCCTCTTGAGCCAGTAGAGTATCACTCTTTTGATGCTTTATCGCAACCCACACTCTCCTATCTTTAGAATTCCTCATCACTGGACAGGTTGGGGTGCACTTCCCTCCCTAGAGGAGGACAAGTGTTTCCACTTGTGTGCGTCTCATACCAGTAAATCCAATCCCCTCACCACTCCAACTGAGTTGAGCCATGTGAAAGGTGCAGGTGTCCAAGTTAGGTCATTATCAACAAGAGTCGTGCGTGTGCTCCGATATACTCTACATAGGCAGTCAAGAATCCATTGAACCAAGTCTCATGATCCTCAAAGAATTAAGTCAAATAGACCTGAAGTACCTCAAACTCAATTCCTATAAGATTGCTGTTATTAGGTAGATTTTAAGGTCCAATCAAGCTCCAATCTCCAGATTTTACTTAGACTCGTTCAACTATCAAATCAACCCGAAAAATGCTAATGCTATGCAAATGCAGAAAATATTTTTGTGATGCAATTTTCAAGGTTTTGAACTTTTTATGGTTTTTTGAAAAGATGATGATGCATATGCATTTTTTTGTATTTTTAAAAGTATTTTTCAAATGTTTTTGATATTTTAATTTTGCAAATGTTTTTGGGATTTTTGAAAACAAAAAGATTTTGGATACAAACTAGGGTGAAAATATTTACACGGGGATACTTCTTTTATATATTTACAAAAAGTGGATTTTAAGAATTTACAGGGGTACGTGGTCGATTTTATAGGTATATATAATGAATTTTAGGTGTGGTGTATATATTCCTCAAACTTATTTGACACATGTTTTTCAAACCATTTTGAAAACTATAGTCCAAAATAATTTTTACAAATAATTTTACAAACATGCACACACATTTGAAAATCATTTTGCAAATGTTTTCAAACAGTATAGATAGATTTTTCAAAATATTTTTGCAACTATTTTTCAAACCATTTGCAAATCATTTTTCAAACATTTTATTTCAAACAAAGAAAATAAATTTTGCAAACAAAGTATTTTACAAAGGTTGAAAACATGTAACAAAACATTTTCAAAATAGTTTTCAAAAGATTTTTCACAAAGATTTTCAAACTATTTTTCATTTTTCACCTGATTTATTAATCAGTAAGTACAAAAAGAATTTGAGGAATGATAACATCTTTTTATTACGATTTTTAATGAATTTTAAAGAATTATTAGCCATATTATTAAGAAAATACAAAAGTACGAGATATGACTAAAGTATATACGCAGTATATATGACCCCCCTATACTTAGCTTGAGCTATGTCCTCATAGATCAGAGAGAAAAGAGAAGACATAACTCGTACTGAGTATAGGAAAATCTAAAGAATAAATAAATAAAGAAATGAATGAATCAATGAGAAGTTGACCGTCCCCCCTATACTTAGGATCAAATAATCCTAAGTATAGCAGACTGTACACAAAGCAGGGAGGGTCAAGGGTGGGAATGAACATATCGTACTCAGATTGTCTCCCCCTATACTTAAGGTAAGATATCCTTAAGTATAGACAAGAAGAGGAGACAATGGAGAGGATCAAATAATAGAGAAAACTTGGGGTGCACACCCCCCTATACTTAGGACAAAGTGCATCCTAAGTATAGAAGACTGTCTACAAGGGGCAACACCTCTTTGATAGATAAGGAAGATAGAAAAGGAAAAGAAAAGAAGAAGAAAAGAGATGAAAATGGAAACGAGATCAGAGGATGTACACATCACTCTCCCTATACTTAGGGTAAAAGAAGCCCTAAGTATAGGCAACAACATGAGTGATGAAACGAAACGAAGAATGAACACTCGGCTCGTCCACCCCCCTATACTTAGGAAAAGGTACGTCCTAAGCAAGGCAGACACGAGAATGGGTGGATGAGCAATACGGAAGCTGGACAGAGGGAAACAAATGAACATACAACAAAGATGAATGTACACATGATCAAGAAGGTTGAAAGCGAACCTTCTTGCGGGACCGCTGAGGAATGGATCTGGTATGGTGCATGTCGACATCAGGGTCCACAGTGGATGAAAGCCGATCAGGGTCGACAGAGTGAAGATCCTCAGGGGCCCTGGGGTGTGAAGGCACGGACAGGTGAGTGGAAGAAGTGTGGCTAGGTCTGGCCATGGGGTCTCGCTGATGTCGAAGTGAAAAGGGACAAACTCATCATCATCGAAAGTAGTGGAGTCAGTGTCGTCCTGCGAGGTGTTGTCCAGGTCAAAACCAAAAGGAATGAACTCATCGGTGGAAGTAGTCGAACTCTGTTCGTCCTCTATAATCTCAACCAGATCATCTTTTTCATCAAAAGGCCCAAATTCCCAAATAAAAGCAATCAGATCAAATTCGGCCTTAGTCTCATCAGTATCTACATGGACAGAAGCAGACCTATCAGTGAAAGTAGTCGAGTCATGTCCGTCCTGTCTTGTATCTAAATCCGCCCTCTGCTCAATGGTATCGATCGTGTAAATCCCACGGATGTCATCAACACATCGCCAAGTCCCAGAAGAAGGAACTCCGAGGTCCATGCTTTCCGAGTCTTCCTCAACAGGGAGGAATTCTCGGGTCTTAGTGGAATCCAATAAGCAGCAAAATTCTCTGATAGTATCATCAAGGTCATGGTCCTCGAGGTCAGCCAAGACATGTGAAGTCGCATTAGGTGCAGGTCTCTGGTCAACTGTGGGTGCGGTGATCGACACTTCGCTCTCGTTAGCAGGACAGAAGCGAATCTCTCCTGATCCATAGTCAATAACGACCCTCGCAGAGGCGAGGAATGGTCGTCCCAAGATGAATGGAGAATGCTCCCCTATGGAGGACTTCATGGGCAACACGACAAAGTCAACATGGTAGCTCGTGCCCTGAATCAAGATGACGGTGTTTTCAAGGATACCCTTTGACCTCTTTATTGATCCATCAGCAAACTGAACGATCATCCTGGTTTTCTTGAGAGGCCCTAAGTGAAGAGACTGTACCAGCGAGAAGGGTAATATGCTAATTGACGCACCGCCGTCGAGGAGAGTGTGATCACAAGTATGGTTAGAGATGGTGCAACTAATAAAAGGTGTGGCAGTGTTTCTCTTCCTAGGAATGGGACGGTGTGTGATGGCGTGGGCAGTGTCCATGGTCAGAATGTGATGCTCATATCTGCTCCTCTGCTTTCTCTTCTTGGGAAGAGGAGCAGATAATTGGGTCATGGCCTGCTGAAGTGGGGGTACGGATGATCTCATGTATGGTGACCACCACATCAGGTTCAGTCAACATTTTTTTGAATTTTTGGACCTCCTCCATACAAGGGAGGAAGTCGGAATCAGCATATACACGAGGCATGCCACAAACAGTCTGTACAGCGGTATCCTCGGGGTTGAAGGTGGGACAAGATGTGAAAGGCTATGCGGTCAAATGATCTGGCAAAGGGTACCTCTCCTCACAATCTGACTTGATCATGTGTCTCCCGAACTCTTTTTGTATTTCTAATTTTTTTTTATTTTTTTTATTTTGCGCGATTGCAAGCTCTCATGGTAATCCTCAAATGAGTCCAAATCCTCATAGAATGGAGCGACATTCTGGTTCTTATTTAAACTAGTAAGATCGGTGATCCTCGAATTCATATGCTCCATCATTTGATTCAAGGTCTCAAGAGTGGATATCATGAAAGGTGACTCCAAAATCTCAGGATCGGGTGTGTTGAGTGTGGGTGGTGGGTGTGGACAAAAATCACATTTCGGATCAGGATACTCAAGGAAGAGCGGGTTGTCGAAATGTGTAGGAGATGGTGGTGGGAATGATTGGTGAAGGTCAAAGTCTGAATCCTGAAATAGTGGGTTGGTCGTATATATACAAAAATCAGGCGCAAAGTCCTCTTGGAAAAAGTGAGGTGGACCGACTGGAGTGAATGAGGGATTCACAAAGTCCGGATAGAAAATACTCCAGGAGTCCATCTCGAAAACAAAAGGAAATGATCAGGAGAGCACGAAGGGCAGGTCAAGAGAGTGGAGAAGAAGGGCGCAAATGCGCATGTATGATCTAGAATGCACACAAAACAATCACAGACAAAAAATGAAAACGAGACAAACCCTCAATTCACCTACTTAACTCGGTAGAGACCAAAAGTCGGTCTTTTTATCTTGTCTGTTTTAAAGTTAGGTGAGAAGTCAAAAATTGCACAAACACTTAGCGGGCTGAATAGGATTTGGGCACTATCCTTAGTGTGTGCGCGAGCAAGTAAAAGCGAAGACAATGAGGGGATTACTCGCCTCAATACAAGATTTTTCTTTTTGGTCTTTTTTAGGGTCAAGTAATGTTAACAGTCCAAATTTTATTGGTTATCACTTTTTTTGAATTTTTTTAGTGAGAAATGCACGAGCCTAACAAGGAGTCAATTTTACTTAGCACCTAGGTGGTCAAAATCAGAGGTAGAAGCGGAAAAGCAATGCAAGCGGCAAACGATGATGGATGCTAATGCGTAAATGCTCACCTTGCCTCTAGCACTCTACATGCAAAGATGCTATGTAGAATTGAAACGTAAATGCAAATGCAAACCGATGAAATCGTCCTAAGTGTGAGAAGCTGCTATTAGCGTGAAGAACAAATTCAAAATTTGACTAACTCCAATTGCAGCTATAGGCACAGGAAATTATATTAGGTTTTTGGACCTAGTGATACGTCAAGCAACTCTACGGCTAAGGGCTCAATCACACAAAAGAAAGAAAATAAAATCGGAAAACAAAATAAAAAATGCGAAGAAAAGCCGACAAAAACCGCGGTGAGCCCCCAGGTGTACAAACACTTGGAAATTAGGCTCGAATGTCAAGAGTTCGATGTACCTGTATTATTACAATTAAAAGTTCTCTCTCTCACTTAAATTACAAAAAATAAATACATGAAATAAATGCTATGACTAAAGGTGGAGCTCGGTCTTCAAAATTCCTTTAAGTCTCCTTCGGTGCAAGGCTGGCTAGAGCCGTCTTCACGTGGGTGCACAGGCGCCTAGGTGGAGCGCCTCCCTCGATCCGCGGTTCCTCGCACAAAGTCAACAAAGAAGAGGGGTTAGACTGCTGAAACAATTATATCAAATAAAAAGCAAACAAATAAAACTGCAAGAAATAGACAATAATCACAAACACAAGTAAAAACCCGAACTACGTGCTATTGCTCCCCGGCAACGGCACCATTTGTTTAACCCATAAATCGATGGTCTTGAGTTCCACACAAGGCAGGAACTCAGTCGCTGAATCGACCACACGAAATCCGGGTTAAAACAACAATTAACCCACAACAAGAATCAAACAATGAAAAGCGGTACCGAGTTAAAATTTATTATAACTCTAAAACAAATATGTGTATAGGTGCAAGTATGTGTAGATGTCGAACACATGGAGCAGACATGAAGAACGGGGCACTAATGCTCAAAAATGTGAATGTGATGAAGTGTCTATCTATGCTATTTTTTTGTGGGTTTTTAATTTTATATATTTTTTATTTTACTTTTAATTTTATATTTTTATATTTTGACTTTTTAATTTTTTTGATTTTATATTTTCTTTTTATATTTTATATTTTTTTATATTTTTTTTAGTAATAGAATATATATATATAACTATATAGACTATATAATACAAGATAGATAAGAGAGAGATAAAAAATAGGGAAAAATATTCAAAATTAGGGAAATAAAGTGTTTTTGAGAATTTTATATTTTTCTAATGTTTTTGTGATTTTTCTATATTTTTATTAACTTTTTTGCTTAACAGTGAACTAGGTTGCTGGCTGAAATTAAAATGAGGATGAAAAATATAAACAGGTTCCAAAATTCCTCAAATTAATTTTAAAACAAAGATAATAAAACAAATAAAATTTGGAAACAAAAATGGTATTTTTAGGATTTTTAATATTTTTTGGAAGATTTTTGGTGTTTTATAATGTTTAGAAGTTTTCTTTTGTATTTTTTAGTGATTTTTGGACTGAAGTTAAAATACACTAAAATAAGGAAAATATATTTTTTTGGGGAATTTTCAGATGTGTTTTATATTTTTTATGGATTTTATGATGCAAATAATGTTGAAAATGCTTGTTTTTGAATTTTTATAAATATTAAAATGCAATGAAAATGCAATACAAAAATATGGCGTGAAAATGCAATATATCAGACACACAATGACATTTTTTGGTAATTTTTAGGGACATATAGATGCATGAAATAATTAGATACAACAAATAAAAACTACACACAAGCAAGGGGTATAAATGTACTTATATTAAAGATCAGGGACTGCATACAATTTTCACACAAAATATACAACTGAATAAAAAGATAGCTGGACTGAATATAAATCTCAAAATCTACAGGGGTATAAGCACAAAAATCCCAAACCACGTGCGAAGCACATGCGCCTGAAAGGACTATTCTGCAATTAACAAAAACCTACGGGGCTCGAATGCAAAAATGCCAAAAATATTGTAACTGCCTAGAAAAGTTTAGGTACTAAACTTAAATAAGACAAGGTCTCGAGGGTGTGCCCTACAAAATCGCCAAGTCACGTGCGTGAAAGCACGTGACTTGGCAAGGGGAAAAATATAATATCGCGAAACTGGGGGGGGGGGGCTAAATGCAAATTCCCCAAAAAAATACAGCAGCAGATGAATGTTTTAGTCTTTAATATAAAATACAAAAATATCTAGGGTGTAATGCGCAAAATACCCAGGGCCTTGGCGCTGGTAGACGGTGGGATGCTCCCCACTTATCCACGTGTCGATGCGAGATGGTGCGATACCCCTTCGACTGATAACGGTCTAGATTAGACGCTTGAAGGGGGATCGATGACTGTAGGATGGGCGTGATCCGACGGTGGATGAATCAGCAGGAAGAACAAGAGCAGATCAACGGCTGGGAGCCCTGTTGGATGAATACGGATGAACAACAACGAGGGGGGTCTTCTCCAAGCTCGCGTCTCCTCTCCCGAAGCTTCCTTGCTGCACAAAAACGTCCCTGACGTTCCTGGAAGGGTCCCCAACTCGACAGAGACACCAAAATGGGAAGAGGAGCCCCGATGAGCCGCCGCGAGATCAGGGACGGAATGTGGCTCCAGGTAGCACGTTCTGCTGCAAACATCGACCCTAGGAGTGGGTCTTTCAGCACCTGGGACCTGCAAAGGAAATACACAACAACAGTAGAGGTTCCCCAGGGCATAGGCGTGTGGAATGGTGACGGATAGAATCGATGCTAGAACTTCAATAAAAAACACAAGTAAAGCACCCGATCTAAAGCTTAATCGTACAACTGACTAAAGAGCAAAGAAAAACAAGTAAAAACAACCTCGATTGGGTGGAAAACCAAGAGATAGGGACCTCAACAACCGGGGCCGGAGATGGTGTTGTGGAGCCGCTCCACGCTCTTGGCTGAGCTCCTCCTGCTAGCTGGAGGATGCCTGTCACGCCTCTAGTCCAGAGCTCGGCGAGAAGAAGCAAAACCAAGGTCAAAAGAGGGTTCAAAAAAGACGGGAAGTGACATGGGTCTATTTGAAAGGGTGATGAACGTGCTCCAGAGATCGAGGCATGGCGTTCGCATCGATGATCCAATCCTCGAGAAAAACATCGGGCGAGTATGCCTAATGAACGAGGAGAAAAATCCCAGAAGGAATCGACCCCAAAAAATAAAAGATGCGGTCTACAAAAATAGGAGAAGAAGCGACAAAACCATATCTGACACGGGGCCAGACCTCGGTCAGAGAGCTGACTGAGGTCAACCAATGGAGAAATCTGGTTGGTCCACGTGGACCAACTAGAAAAAAACCTTGGAAAAAAGATTTGTAAATTCATTTAGAAATAGAAATTGAATTTATTAATTTTTAATTATAAAATAAAAATGTTTATTTTTTATGAAGTATTTTATAGTGATTTTTATTTATTTTTAGGAGGTATAAAAATACAAGTTACCTTTTATAGCTTATATAGAGGTATATTCATCTATGTATTTTAGTATTTTATTTTTATTTTCAGAATTTAATTTATTTATTTTTGTTTATTATTTTAAACATTTATAAAATATTTTATACACTTAATTATATTTTTATTTTATTTTTTGATGTATTTTATACACTTAATAAAATATAAGTATGAATTATATCGGTATATGTATAGGTATTATACCTAGGTATTATATACAAGTATTTTATTTTGGTATTTTATTTAGGTTTTTATTCTGATTTTAATGTACAAATATATTATAAGTAATATTTATAAAATTATAAAAAAATAAAATGGTAAAAATAATGAATAAATAATAAAACAAATATTTTAATCTGTACAAGTATACAATAGGGGTCCAAAACTCAACTTTCAAACCGTAGCTCCGCCAAATGCGAAACACTGCCATTAAATATTTTATTTTAAATTATATACAATTAAAGGTGAGTTTGATGCATTTGGAGTTTTTTAGGGAGATACAGGTCTGGGAAGTTGGGATTCTGGAATTTTTTTCAAATCATATCTTTTTATCTGTATATTATTTTTGAGTGAAATAAATTTTGTATTTTCTTTATTTAATTATCTACAACTTTCATGAAAGTTTCTTTATTTGAGGTATGAAAAGTAGAACCAAAAATAGGTCCCAAAATGAATAAAGAATGAATTGAAAACAAAGGTATTTTTATTGTATTTCGTCCCTTATCTCCCCTTACTTTATTCCTTGTCGACCTAGTCATCTAGATGCCTAGGTCTCGGGGTTTCGAGTCATAAAATATTTGCAATATTTTATTCGTTTTCTTTTCTTTTCTTTATTCTATAATTTTGGTATTCAAAATAGTATTTTATGCACAATTTGCACACAAATGCATGAATGCTAAAATGCCTGAATTAAGCATATTTACATGCATTTACTAGGATTTTTAAGGACAAAATGATAGAATAAAGATGATGAAATGTAGATTCATCAGTAGAGGCTATCCCAACCTGAAACACAGATAAGAAGACTAGTTGTAAGTTTGTGAGAAACCATATTATTGCTGGAGCCGGGGTACCAAAGTTCTGATTTCTGATGGGGGTGGCCACTTTGTGAATCGAGATGTGAGATCTTTAGCTAAGGACTACAGATTTGAGCACGGTGTTACTAGTCCTTACCACCCACAGTCCAATGGCATCACAGAGGTTTAGAGCAGAGAGGTGAAGAGTATTTTGCAGAAATTGCTTCGTCTCGATAGGAAGAACTAGTCCCAGCTCTTGGACCAAGTTCTATGGGCCAATAGGATAGCCTACAAGACACCTTTGGTCACTTCACCATTTAGAATGATCTATGGCAAGCCATGCTATTTGCCTGCATAGCTGATTCACAAATCTGAACGGGAAATTAAACAGATTAATTGGAGTTGTCACCTAGGGAAGCTTTGTCGTGACTTGAAATTGAACGAGCTCGTGGAAATTCGAAACAACGCATATGACAACAGTTTGGTTTATAAGGACAACGTGAAGAGATGGCATGATCAACACATTAGGTGCAAAGACTTTATCCCTGAGCAAAATGTATAATTGTTTAATGCCAAGTTAAAGATGTTACGGAAGCTCAAATCTAAGTGGATGGGTCCCTTTGTTGTTAAGGAAGCGCAAAGGAATGGAAGTGTTGAGATAACTGATCTCACAGATGGTGTACAATCTCATGTGGTGAATGGACAACTGTTGAAGCACTTTTTAGATTCTAAGGAGCAATTAGTCCAAGTCGAGCTCATCAACTTCATACAGAGCGAGCACATAGCAGATACATAATATTACTCTTCATGAAGATGCAACATTTAGATTCAACAGCTTAGAAGATTCATCAGCTTAGAAGATTAATCACTCTTGTACATCTGCTTTATTCTTTCTTTTAGAGATTATGTTCCTTCTTTTGTAGATACCAACTCCAAACTTAGGATATTCAAAGCCTAAGTATAGGGAGAACCTCTGCTCTTGCTTGTATATTCTTGTTTGTATCCTGACTTTCTCCTTCTATTCGTTTTCATTTTCTTGTTGTATAGTCCCTGATAAGTCGCTAAAATCGGCCCTTTAATAGTGCTGAATTAGCACTTGATAATGTCATCGCAGTCGGGCCAATTCGGGCTCATCAAAGACCATCTGATTGATATTTCGATAAGACTCAGATGGTTCATAAAATTTTTACTTTACTTGGCAAGAAACCAAGGTCGAACTCAGGGACACAAGCCTCTCTCGAATTATTCGGATTTTTATCTATCTAATTAAGCGTTGAGTTAAAGACATATAGGTCAAAGCATGCAAGGAGACCCAATAATGCATTTTTTTATTTTATTTTTATTATGCAAAGATGCCATGAAATGCATCACAAATATGCCCTAGGTAAAAAAAATGATGAGCAAAATTAAACAAGAGTCAATTTCAAGTTCCATTAATCAATCAAGCTTGATGGACAAAATTAGACTAGACACAAGTTAAAGCTTTAAGAGACACATGGCAAATAAAATAATACATCAGAATTAATGTGTCCAAAAATGAGAATTAAACATGCCATTAGAAAGTGCATCAAACAAGCTTCGAAATGGAACTGAAATCAACCAAATCGAACACACGATGCTCAAGATATGCTAGAATGAAAGCAGTGGCATAACTGAAAAGAAAACATGAAAACTAAATTACACAAAGGTCCCTGCGAGGGACTAAAATGAAAATATGAAAAGTGCGAGACCTTCCATGTAAATTACCCTCACACAGGGGTATTTTTGTAATTTTAAAACCCACGAGGGTTTTAATGCAAATTACCCCCATGCGCACGAGGTATGCACGTGATCTGGACCTGGATGTAATATGGAGAAGTCGACAGGGCGTCTCTGCAATTTTCCCAGATACACATGTGCCAGGCACGTGCTATCCAGGCTCGGAGGGCGGAAGAGGCTCGACAGAGGTTCACAGTGCTTCGGCTAGGCTTGGAACCTGGTTCGGGCTCGGTGCAGGCTCGTGAAGGCTCGGGCGCTCCAGAAGGTTCGGCATTAGGCTCGGGCGCCCCAAGCCTGGAGGGTCGAAGATGAAGGCTCGGGGAGGCTCTGGCGTTGACGCGTGGCCGGTTAGCGGCCATTGGATCGTGAGGATCCAAAGGATCCTGGAATGGTTGCGTGGGCCCATCTGGACTGTTGGATGGTCGCTGAGACAAGACCATCCAATAGTATCTGCACCTCCGTCTTCTTCAGTGGCTGGCTGCGATAATCGATCTCCGGTGAAGAGGGTCCTCCTCCGCCGCTCGCCCTCGGCTGCTGGCGACCTCCCCGAAGCTCCATTAATGATCGTCGAGGAAGCTCGGACCTCGGGGAAGGTGTCTGGTGTCTTGGCTCAGGCCATCGGAGCGCTGAAGTCGAAAGTGACTGTGACGAAGTTGGATCCGGCAAAGCTCCGTCCATTGCGAGTTTGAAGACCTGCATCGTTAGTACATAGCCGAAGCGTAGGGAAACATGTGCATGAGTGAAATGGGAGCTCGGAGGGCGAAGAAGGCGAGAGCTCGGGGCTCCTCTGCTGTGGGTGGCGGAGGAGATGGGTAGGAGGCGTTGAAAGGTATGGAAGAGGGAGAAGGCGAGCGGAGGGTGTCGTGTGAAAGGGGGGACGGTGGCGGAGCTCAATGGAGGTTCCATGAAGGTCGAATGTGGCCGAGGAGGCCTAATTAAATAAGAAAAATTAGAAGAAAATGCAGAGAGAAGTCAAGGTGCTTACATGAGGTATGGCGGGGCGATGGCTTGTGCTCGAGGTCATCGGAGGATCTCGGGGTCTTCGCTGGACCTCCTCAGCCGGTGGAGGCAGCTCGAGTAAGCACTAGGCACCGCAGCTTCGCCGTGATATGCGGAGGGTCTTCACCGGGGAGGTAGGTCGTCATCGCTCTATCCATTTGCCTCTCTCTGTCACAGAGAGGCGGAGGAGGGCTGGGCCTCCTCCCGTGTAAAGGTGGACCCTGATGGCGGGCGGTGGGAGCGGAATATTTGAAGGAAGTTTGTCGGCGGTTGGTTGGTGAAGATGTGGGTTTCGAGGAAAAAATGGGAGGACCGAGAGGATATCGTGGATCGGTGAGGTATGCACGAGGAAGAGGGAAGATGAGGGAACATCGTGGAGCTTCCGGGTAGTGGAGGTGATGGCTGGAGACGCGGGGAAAATGGAAAGGGCGAATGGGCTGTGCGAGGTGGAGAACGTGGGGACGAAGGGCAACCGAAGGTAGACGATGGAGCACAGCCGTTGGATCGGGAGATCCAACGGTGGTGAGCGACGCGCGAAGGGGCGACATGGATTAGATACGAGGTGCGGTGATCGAAGGGCGCTAAATGCGCCACATGTCGAGCTGAGGCATACGTGCTAGCGGACGGCAGTGATTGGATTAGGGAGTAGATCGAATGGTTGATGGTGACTGCGGAGTTAACGGTAGAGATGGGTGGATGAGGTCGCGCTCGAGCGGTCTACAAACCGCCACGTGGCACGCTCTGCGTGAGGCACTATCGTGCGGTGTAGATGAGAGGCGTAGATGATCAGATGGCTGTGGTAATGCACAGAGGTGGGGAGAGCTTAACCGTTGGATCGAGATGAAGATCCAACGGCTCAGAGCCACGGTGGATAAGTCAAGGTAGGCGGGCCACGTGGCTCACCCAGAACAGGCCACGTGGCCCAATCAATTTATTCCAATCTTCAAGTTGAAAAATGAAGGTCAAGATGGCCGAATTTGAGAAAACTCAAAACATGAAAGTTGTAGATCTCGAAGAGATCTACAAGTTTCATGTTGATCAAAAGTGGAGATGAGGCCATCTGAAGATACAAAATATTTTTAATGGTATTTTTAAGGCTAAAAATACCACGGATTTTAGTTTTTTTTGTGGTTTTTAATTTATTGAGGACTCTGATAATTACAGGACTTTAACGGGATTTTATTGACACAAATTTAAGTAAGGGGGTTAATAATGGAAAATAAAGATGATGAAATCGAGTTTCATCACCCCCTATACTTAAACTATGCTCATCCTCGAGCATCAAAGACAATGAATGAGTTGGATTAACCCCCTTGTGCATGTGAGTACATGATCCAATCTGATCAAGTTGACTCAACTTTAGAAGTCCAAAATTCTAGAGTTCAACCCAGCCTTAATCAAGAGGCATCCAATTCCTCTACTTCTCCAGACTCTCTCTGAAGTACATATAATCTAAAGGATATGACATTTTAGTGTTGACTGCGATTTTGAGACTAGAGTCAAATCGTCACCCAAAGTCTTGGTCCAAAAAATCTCCTAAGGACCCAATCCTCAACACTAGGGAGTAAATCAAATCTTGCATCCAATCCACCGTCTCTTTAGTTGTCAGACTTAGAAAATGTAGATGGCAGGCCAGTAATGGAGGGTATGGGTTTGTGTCATTTCTTCTCTCCCTCTCATTGGAACAAGGATTCTCTCTAGTGCCTTTTACGCAACACATTTTTTTGGTGTTGATCAGTGCGTCCGTCAAGAGAAGTTGGAGCCGTCTGCACTTGTTTTCCTGGGAGTACACCAGGGTGTGTCTCTTTTGAGTACCTATCGTACCTTCTACACCCAGACTTGTAGCATTTACGATGCAGAGCCCTTTTTTGGTGCAAGCCCGACTCCTGGTCTTAATAGCGGTGGTCCAAGTGGACACTTGAAAAGTTTGGGAGCGCTCGCCTTTGGTGTAAGCTCTTTTATATTTGACTTTGTGGAATGAGAGCTTTTTTCTTTGAAATTTCATTGACTTATATAATTTTTGGCTAGCTCCACAGCTTTTACCAAGAGTTGGCGCACACTGATCAACATTTTTATTTATTCACACCCCAGCACTTAGGTCAATATCAAGAGATTAGTATAAGAACCAAGTTCTCATACTGGCTAATATTGCTGACACTCAGGTTTCATGAAGCCTCCAAAGATTTTATCCCATCCTCGAGCATCATTAGATCAAATCCAAACTCAACTTCCTCATCCCAATTCCTTAAGTGAAAAATCAACTCATCTCATCGAAACCACAGTCGTGCATGTGATGTGCTGATCATATTCTTTATGTCTGAGACTATGCATGGAATTTAGCATGCAAATCTAGAAATCTAGGGGAATGTGGATGATTAAGTCTATGACCCTAATGGCTAAGGCTGGTTAACCTAAAATATCAAAGACCTCAAAAAGCTAAGTCTCCTTGATCATTTCAGATCCTGGGTGGAAGTGTAATTGTAGAGGATTAATCCAACTCCTTCATTCAAAAACAAGACTCTTTTTTTTGGACTTCAAGAGATATTAGGACTGCCTAAACTCAATTGAGCGTCTCCATTCAGCCAGTATGGATGTAAGTACAGGCCGAAGCCCGTTGCTTGAGGACGGGGCCTTATGCGATGTCCTCTAAACCATCCAGTCTGCTAAGGGCGAACCCTCACTGAATGCGGCTTACTTAATTGGGCTTAGTAGTCACTAACGACTCTTAAAGGATTTTAGATTTTTCACATTTTTATGAATTTTAATAAAACGGTTAAAACACAAGTTAGACTCAACTTTCCTTGAAAAGAGATAAAAGATTTTCAAAACCATGTCATACAAATAGAAAGTTTTTAAAACATTTTCAAAAGAATTTTTCAAAACAAGGAAAAATCATTTTCGAAAATATTTTTATTAAAATAGTGTAACATAATACCGAAAAGCCGTGAAAAACATTTGAGTTCTCTTAGTCCAAAAAATTTTACCTTAGCCAAAAAGTTTTAAATTTTTCAAATTTTTCAGATTATAGCTTCAGATTATAGCTAAAGTAAGTATACGGTATATACGGTATACCCCCCTATACTTAAACTTTGCTATGTCCTCATAGCACTAGATGTTACAAGTACATAGGTCCAATTAAATATATAGGAATATATGGGAGCTAAAAGGGGCTCCCCCTATACTTAGGTTAGAAATAACATAAGTATAAAGGCAAGGAAAGGAGAGTAGAGAAAATCACAGGGACTCGGGTGCCCACTATACTTAGGCTGAGATTAGCCTAAGTATAAAGATGGAATTTGATGTTGGGAGGGACCCAAGGGGAACGAAGAAGATGGATGGATGTACAGATGAGCGGATGAATCTACGGAGATGGATGGAGTGACTAAGGTTCTGGGGAGTGTATCGAAGCAAACAAGGCTCAATCAAGCAAGCAAGACCCTCAAATTCACCAACTCACACATGAAACCAACCGAGGTTGGTTTATTATCTTGTCGGTTTTATTGATGATAAAACATTAGATATTTTACGCAGAGAAAAATGTTAGGTGAAACAATGCGTAAACGAGGGTGTTGCTCTCCCAAAACCAAAGTTTTACTCCATTTTTGATTTGACTTGAAATTAACAGTCCCAGTTATTATTTAATGTTATCACTGAATTAAGGTTAGCACAAAATCAAGCAATCATCGTCTACCGTTCATTCCCATTTTCCATTAATCCTAAGTGATCAAGATAGGAAAGAGAAACCGAGAAAAGCCGCATATTCGATAAAAAGCACGATCTAGACTAAACGAGAAATCATACAGTGACTTGGTGATAAATCTGTGAAAACTTGGGCCATTTTGAAACCAAAATTAATATGTATGCAAGTCGATCAAAAAGCCGTACTACATGCTTCTATTAGTGGGAAAAAGTTTATTTTAATTTGGCTAAGTAAGGCGATGCTACGTGCGTCTTTATTTAAAGTGTGTCCTACCTACGAGCAAGCACGTAAAAGATAAAAATGAAATACGCTCAAAGAGCCGCGTGCCTGGTCCTAGGTCGACACTCAAGTCGGGACGATCCCCACACAACCACATTCATTCGATTACACTCCCGAGTCTTCGATCGAAGACCACTGTAAAAGACGAATTTATTACAAAATACATGTCATGCAAAAAGAAGGCATTTTTTTCTTCTCGACGTGCTCCAAGCATGCTTCTGCGGCTCCTCACAGCGGGTAGCTCCTGCTCCTCGCCTCCTTGAACCATCAAGGGCCCTGCCACAAAAACAATGGTTAGAGATCGATTAAGAGGAAAATTTTATAATGCAACATAAATGACAAAGTTGACTTATAAAGAAAGATACACTTAATTAAATAAACAAAAAATCCAAAAATACAAGAAATGAGCCGTGTCCCCAGCAACTACGCCATTTGATGAGTCGCTAAAATCGACCCTTTAATAGTGCTGGACTAACAGTTGATAATGTCATCGCAGTCGGGCCAATTCGGGCTCATCAAAGACCATCTGATTGATATTTCGATAAGAATCAGATGGTTCATAAAATTTTTACTTTACTTGGAAAGAAACCAAGGTCGAACTCAGGGACACGAGCCTCTCTCGAATTATTCGGATTTTTATCTATCTAATTAAGCATTGAGTTAAAGACATATAGGTCAAAGCATGCAAGGAGACACAACAATGCATTTTTTTATTTTATTTTTATTATGCAAATAGATGCCATGAAATGCATCACAAATATGCCCTAGGTAAAAAAAATGATGAGCAAAATTAAACAAGAGTCAATTTCAAGTTCCATTAATCAATCAAGCTTGTTGGACAAAATTAGACTAGACACAAGTTAAAGCTTTAAGAGACACATGGCGAATAAAATAATACATCAGAATTAATGTGTCCAAAAATGAGAATTAAACATGCCATTAGAAAGTGCATCAAACAAGCTTCGAAATGGAACTGAAATCAACCAAATCGGACACACGATGCTCAAGATATGCTAGAATGAAAGCAGGGGCATAACTGAAAAGAAAACATGAAAACTAAATTACACACAGGTCCCTGGGAGGGACTAAAATGAAAATATGAAAAGTGCGAGACCTTCCATGTAAATTACCCTCACACATAGGGGTATTTTTGCAATTTTAAAACCCGTGAGGGTTTTAATGCAAATTACCCCCATGCTCACGAGGTATGCACGTGATCTGGACCTGGATGTAATATGGAGAAGTCGGCAGGGCATCTCTGCAATTTTCCCAGATACACATGTGCCAGGCACGTGCTATCTAGGCTCGGAGGGCGGAAGAGGTTCGGCAGAGGTTCGCAGTGCTTCCGCTAGGCTTGGAACCTGGTTCGAGCTCGGTGCAGGCTCGTGAAGGCTCGGGCGCTCCGGAAGGTTCGTCATTAGGCTCGGGTGCCCCAAGCTTGGAGGGTCGAAGACGAAGGCTCGGGGAGGCTCTGGCGTTGATGCGTGGCCGGTTAGCGGCCATTGGATCGTGACGATCCAAAGGCTCCTGGAATGGTTGCGTGGGCCCATCTAGACCGTTGGATGGTCGTTGAGACAAGACCATCCAACGGTATCTGCACCTCTGTCTTCTTCAGCCACTGGCAGCGATAATCGATCTCCGGCAAATAGGGTCCTCCTCCGCCGCTCGCCCTCAGCTGCTGGCGACCTCCTCGAAGCTCCATTAATGATCGTCGAGGAAGCTCGGAGCTCGGGGAAGGTGTCTGGCATCTTGGCTCAGGCCATCGGAGCGCTGAAGTCGAAGGCGACTGTGACGAAGTTGGATCCGGTGAAGCTCCAGCCATTGTGAGTTTGAAGATCAACATCGTTAGTACATAGCCGAAGTGTAGGGAAACATGTGCGTGAGTGAAATGGGAGCTCGAAGGGCGAAGAAGGCGGGAGCTCGGGGCTCCTCCGCTGTGGGTGGCGGAGGAGATGGGTAGGAGGCATTGAAAGGTATGGGAAGAGGGAGAAGGCGAGTGGAGGGTGTCGCGTGAAAGGGGGGACGGTGGCAGAGCTCAATGGAGGTTCCATGAAGGTCGAATGTGGCCGAGGAGGCCTAATTAAATAAGAAAAATAAGAAGAAAACGCAGAGAGAAGTCGAGGTGCTTACCGGAGGTATGGCGGGGCGATGGCTTGTGCTCGAGGTCATCGGAGGACCTCGGGGTCTTCGCTGGACCTCCTCAGCTGGTGGAGGCAGCTCGAGCGAGCACTAGGTGCCGTAGCTCCGCCGTGATCGGCGGAGGGTCTTCACCGAGGAGGTAGGTCGTCATCGCTCTATCCATTTGCCTCTCTCTGTCACAGAGAGGCGGAGGAGGGCTGGGCCTCCTCCCGCCTAAAGGGTGGACCCCGATGGCGGGCGGTGGGAGCGAAATATTTGAAGGAAGTTCGTCGGCGATTGGTTGGTAAAGACGTGGGTTTCGAGGAAAAAATGGGAGGTCCGAGAGGATATCGTGGATCGTGGAGGTATGCGCGAGGAAGAGGGAAGATGGGGGAACATTGTGGAGCTTCCGGGTAGTGGAGGTGATGGCTGGAGACGCGGGGGAAATGGAAAGGGCGAACGGGTTGTGCGAGGTGGAGAACGTGGGGATGAAGGGCAACCGAAGGTAGACGACGGAGCACAACTGTTGGATCGGGAGATCCAACAGTGGTGAGCGACGCGCGAAGGGGCGGCGTGGATTAGATCCGAGGCGCGGTGATCGAAGGGCACTGAATGCGCCACATGTCGAGCTGAGGCATGCGCGCTAGCGGATGGTAGTGATTGGATTAGGGAGTAGATCGAATGGATGATGGTGACTGCGGAGTTAGCAATGGAGATGGGTTGATGAGGTCGCGATCGAGCGGTCTACAAACCGCCACGTGGCGCGCTCTGCGCGAGGCGCTATCGTGCGGTGCAGATGAGAGACATAGATGATCAGACGGCCGTGGTAATGCACGGAGGTGGGGAGAGCTGAACCGTTGGATCGAGATGAAGATCCAACGGCTCAGAGCCACGGTGGATAAGTCAAGGGAGGCAGGCCACGTGGCTCACCCAGAACAGGCCACGTGGCCCAATCAATTTATTCCAATCTTCAAGTTGAAAAATAAAGGTCAAGATGGCCGAATTGGAGAAAACTCAAAACATGAAAGTTGTAGATCTCAAAGAGATCTACAAGTTTCATGTTGATCAAAAGTGGAGATGAGGCCATCTGAAGATACAAAATATTTTTAATGGTATTTTTAAGGCTAAAAATACCACGGATTTTAGTTTTGTCATTTTTTGTGGTTTTTAATTTATTGAGGACTCTGATAATTACAGGACTTTAACGGGATTTTATTGGCACAACTTTAAGCAAGGGGGTTAATAATGTAAAATAAAGATGATGAAATCGAGTTTCATCAGTCCCCGATCCCATCGGTTCTCATACTTACTCCTGTCCTATACTTGGGCTAACCAGAGCCTAAGTATGGGGGGGACTGCTGTCTGCCATGTTTATATATTCATCCATTTCTCTTCTTGACCTCGATCATTCCATTTTTGATCTTCTTTTACACTTCGGCTACCCAAAGCCTAAGTATAGGGGACGGGTTGACTTCTATACTTTTTGTTCTTTTCACTCTCCTACACTTAGCATGAGCTATGTCATTTGCTCGCTTCTTGTGCTCTGATGACGTAACACATGCTAAGTATAGGGGGCATGTATATATTATATATATACTTTACCCATATCTCATACTTTTACGTATTTTTGTATATATTATGTAATAATTATGAGATGGGTAAAATTGGTAAAAAAATTGGTAAAAAACAAAATTTCTTTGTAAAATACTTGTATACTTGTATATTATGTATATTATATACAAGATGTAAAATAATTATATACTTGTATAAATGTGTGAAATAATACTTTTGTAAAATTTGTTATAAAATAGGAGGTATACTAGAAAATAGAAAAAGAACTTTTGAAAAAAAGAGAGCTTATTATTTACTCTTGCCTATCATCCTTGCAATCAGTAAAAAAATCATTTTTGCACTTCATTCATATGCATTTCATAACATCTGCATTTCACTTGCATATCTAGCATATGCAAAGTGGAAAGATAGTGGGTTCTGAATCGAGTTATGAATAGAAGTCGAGGATGGAATTGACTTGACCTTAATCTACTTAATTTCATAGGAACCTTATAGGAATTAGAGTTAAGATTTTTCAGGTCGAGTGACTTAATTCTTTGAGTCCACAAGTCTATGTTCACATGTCATCTTGATTGGTCTAAGTAGAATATTTCATACACGTGCATGATTCTTTTATACAGTGACTAACTTGGACAAGCACCATGCATGTAGCTATTAATTGATGAGGTGGTGAGGAGGTAGAATCCTTTAGCTTGGGGAAACACATGAGTGGAAACATTCACAGTCACAGTAAGTGTCCAGTGTGTCTCAACCTAATCTAGTAGCGTCGATGTTAATGACGGGAAGATCTGGGTTGTAATAAAGCTTCAAAAGAGGGTTAGTCTACTGGCTCAAGAAGAAACACTCCTTATGTACATGTTGCACTAAAAAAAGGGTAAAATCTCCAAAAATGTTAGACTAACAAAAAGTAATAAATAAAAATTCCCATCAGAGAAAAATATGAATAAGCAAGGCATATGCTTCAAAGCCTCATACCAAGGAAGCCTGCAACTGGAGACTTGGCTACATTTGGTCAAGCTCCAAGGATGTGCGGCTATACTGGTCACAACCCATTCTCTTATCTTCTCTACCCGCTCTTCTTGAGCTGGTTGCAACTTAGAAGGGAATACCCCACTCCTCGAGGAAAGAGTTACTAGATCGGGGAATTAGGGTTACCTTATTAGAGGAGACTGTTTCTTTATCATTTCCGATGTGGAGAGTTATATTTCACTTACATAGTACAAGTGAGATTCATAGTCATCAAAATTTGCGTATGAGGATTTGTTCTGACCTGACTATTGAGGCGATCAGAATAGAGACTTGTGGAGCTTAAAGGCTGTTGGGTCTTAAATCCTATTCCTAATAAGGTTCTGCCACATTATTAATTCAAAGGTCGAGTCTAGCTCAATTTTCACCTTTTCTTCATGACCTTGGTTTGGAACCCAAAATCAATTCACTTTTGCATTTCATTTTAGTTGTTTAAGGATAAGCAAGGTTTAAGTATAGGGGGTTAATGAATATGTGATTCATCACCCTAAAAGTTGAAAATAGAGCTTTGTTCCCAAGTAATTACCTATATTTTTCTATTTATTCTGCATTACTATCATTCATGCACTTGAAGATAATTTCTGCATTTTAGCATGCATATTTGAATTAAATAAGAAGCCAAATTCCCCTGTAAATATCACATGCATATTACCACCTGTTCCCTATTTTTATCTATTTTTTACCAACTCAGAATTGAAAAAATCAACTCTATAGGGCATATATTACTAGCACTAATCAATGAAAATACCAAAAAATACTAACTTGTAAAATTGACCAATAAAACCCTAACCCTAGTTTGAGGCTGAGAGCTTTAAAACGTAAATATCTCTCTCATGCAGTCTCCTATGAACCCCTACTTATTTTTGAATTAATGTACATTAAATCACCTTTAAAAGAAGATTAAATTCAAAAGAATCGGAGTTCATATGCGAAACTTGTGTTTCAATCCCCTCATTGTATATTCTACATATGTCCTCTTTATTTTATTTATTTTATGTTTTTAATTATTAAAAATCCAAAAAATAGATTAAGTTGTCAATATTTATTTCATATTTTTATGATTTTATTTTATTTTTATCTTTTTGAAAAATGACAAAAATTTTGCATAACACAAAAATCCAATATTTTATATCTATAGGATATCACCAAAAATATTTTTTTACAGATGATTTATTTAGATTTTGGGTCCTTCACAAAAGTTGCAAATATCGGCGAGATGAGCAACATTTATGTTGATCACTTTTTAATTTGACTCCTTTTGTTATTTTTATTTTATTTTTCTGTACATTTAATTTTAGATTTTTCAAGGAGCGACACATGGCAGCTCCTGGAGCCTCCACATGTCACCCCCTTTTCTTTCCTTTTCTTTTATTTTCCTTTTATGGCTTTTCATTTTATAATTATTTTATTTTTATTTCATTATTTCATTATTTATTTCTTTTTTATTTAAGTATATTTATTTATATTATTTATTTTTATTTTTATTTTTATTTTTATATATTTAATTTTTGTTAATTTCCCCTACCACATAGCCACCCCAGTGCACACCATATGGCGCTCTCTCTCCCCCTCCCCTTCCACCCTCTCGCCTGCGACCCACTACGACGGTGCACAACCGCCCGCCTTCTGCGTTGGTGCATGCACACAACCACCCACTCCTCCTGTACCCATCCTTGCAATTCCGTATTACCTGCTCCCCCCGTAACCACCTGCGCCACGTCTCCCTATCTCTCCTCTCCCTCTTTCCCCTGCTCAACTACGTGCCGACCATCCCACTAGACTGCAACTGTCGCCCCCCTACAGGATCGCCTCTGCCATTCCCTCTCCTCACCCATGACCCAACCACATGCCCGCATCTTGCAAACCTCTTGTGTAACTGCCTCCGCGCCACTTCTCCTCCTCTCTCCCCCGACTTCCTAACCATATTCGCACGACCCCCGGCTTTCTCGGTCCTCCTATCCAACCACCTTCAAATAGAGGACCGCCACCCCCCATCGGTGATTATACGCCATCTACAAGAGAACCTCCATCTTTTCACCATCATCGGTGACAACATTAATCGGGTGAGTTGAGAGATGATGAGGGCAATTCCTCCACGCGAGAACTACGAGCACCATCTTCTCCTGTTGTAGCTATGGATCACAGTTGCTAGAGCTCCACCCTTGCCGAGGTGTGTGAGCTACGACTATGAATCTTCAAGATTCCACCTCCCAGGCATCCGATCATCACCATACAAGTAATCTTCTTCTTAACCTTAATCTCCTTCTTCCTTCCTCTTCTCCCCTTTCTCTCTTCTTCCTCGTTTTTTCTCTTCGCTTTCCTATACTTCATCAACTTCTTCTTTTCAATCATCTTTATCGTACCCTCGCCCTCACTTCGAGCTATGCTCCTCCGCTTCGACCCATCTTCTTTACCACTGACAACAACACACACACACACACCAAACATCCTTCTTCTGCCCTATTGATGAATCCGTGATTCATCACTCTAAAAGATGAAAATAGAGCTTAGTTACCAAGTAATTAGATGCATATCTCCATTTATTATGCATTATTCGCATTCACGCATTCAGAATTAATGTTCACATTTTAGCATGCATATTTGCATTAAATAAGGAGTTAAATTCTCTTGTACATATTCACATGTATATTCACTAACTTCACCTATTTGTATCTATTTTATACTAACTCCAAATCCAATAAAATCAATTATATACTTTATATATTACTAACACTAATAAAGGAAAAATATCAAAAAATACTAAAATGTAAAATGGACCAATAAAACCCAAATCCTAGTTTGAGACTAAGGATCTTAAATTGTGAATATCTCTCTCAGACCGTCTCCTATGGACCCTACTCATTTTTTAATTAATGTACATTCAATTACCTTCAGAACGAGACCAAATTGAAAAGAATAAGAGCTCATATGTGAAAGTTGGATTTTGGCCCTATTGTATATTGTACATATTTTCCAAAATACCCATTATTTTGTCCTTTTGTTTTCTTAATTATTAAAACACAAAAAATTAGATTAAGTTGTAAATATTCTTTCATATTTTTTATTATATTTTGATTTTTCTCTTATTTAAAAATGACAAAACAATCTGCAAAAGATAAAAAAACATTATTTTATACCTATAAGGTACCCCAAAAATACTTTTTGTATGGATGACTTCTTTTGATTTTCGATCCTTCACAAAAATTGTAGATCTCGTCGAGACGAGCAATTTATGGTGTTGATCACGTTTTGATTTGACCCCTTTTGTTATTTCTTTTGATTTTTTACATTAATATTTTGTTTCTTCTAAGTACGACATATGGCAGCTTCTGAAGTCACAACATGTGACCCCCTTTTATATTATTTTCGTATTTTATTTTATTTATTATTTATTCATTTTTATTTCAATAAATTAATTAATGATTTTAATTTTTAATTATTTTTTATATTTTTTCTACTTTTATTTTCTTTTGTATTCATTATTTTTAGTAGCCTACTGATAAATCCCTGATTCTCACTCTTTATTCTTTTATTTTAGCTATTAATCTTGCCAAATCATCATGTAAATAGGTATAAATAAAATAAGTTAACATTCTGCATGCATGTGTTAGCTTTGTGTAATTAACATGTATTTCTGCAATAAAAGAATAAAGGAAAAGAAAAAGGAGGGAGGTATTTAGAATAAATACAGAGTGACCCGAACCCTAAGAGAAGGCCAAGCCTTGACCTGATCGCCAAATAAAATCAATAGAGAGAGATAGGGCCTACTCTATATTGTACATATTACTTATTTTTTAATAATTATTTTGGATAAAATAAAAATAAAAATAAAATACTCTTTCTACCTCCTTGTATATAGCCTTAAAAATTAAACGAAAATAAAAGAAAAATCAGAAAAAATCCTTTCCCATTTTTACAAAACACATGTATATATGTCTCTCTCCCTATTTATTATATACCTGTAAATAAATAATAAAAATAAATAAAAATACTTGTATAAAATACATAGGTATATTATTTCTGTATATAATACTTTATATTGTATATAGATTAATTTATTTTTCATAACAATAACTAAAAATCACAGAAAAATTGTTTGAATAACATGGAGCGAAGCTTCTCCCCGAGTCCCTTTACTGTTTGTAGGCCACCGAGCGCGAGAGGAGCATCACCTAGTCCCCTTATTGCTCAGGCGGAGCATCTCTAGGTGGCCTTACACCTCCCTGACCATCTAGTCATCGCCATGTCCATCGAAGCACACCATTAGACACAGAGCATCTCCACGACGCTACAAACCTCTTTGGGTGCTCATCGAACCAATGGATCACCTCCAGCACCCGATTGAAGCTCACCCAGGAGCTGTTCTTCCAGCATCCTCGTCCATCGTCGGATTGACCTTCATGCACTAGATTATATACCAGTTGCCGACCGCCGCAGCTTTTCAACCATCAGATCTGACGCTACCTGATGCATCCGACCGCATGTAGGGGGACATACCCTGAACCGTTAGATCTGCTCCACCAATGATCAAGACCGTATACCAGAGCCGCCTCCAGAGCCCGCCACGTGCCCTCACGCATTCCACGCGTGCCCTATGAAGGGTATATTGCAGTATCTACCTTGTAGTTTCTACTTTTTATTATCTAGCCCCATAAATAAATTTGTAGTTAAGACATTTTATGATTTGGACCTTGAACTTTTAAATATTTACACTTTAGTCCTGTATATCTGTACTCATGTGAAGTCCCACGTGCTGGGTAGTTTATTTACAGTATTTTCCCTATATTTCCTAGATGTTATCATTTGAATGAAACTTTTTCATTAATTGCATTTACACCCCTATGAAGCGTGGTCACGTGTTGCGTGTGAGTTAATTAGACAAATTACGCATTTGGCCCCAAGTTCTCCTGCTATGTTATTATTTGGCCCGTAAACTTTTTAATAATTGCAGTTAGATCCCATATAATCTGTCTCTGGTGTTCTTGATTAATTAAATAACAATTTAATCCCAAAAACTAGCTTATAGTAATTATTGTGATTTTTGGTATTAATTTCATTTTGTATTTATTTTATAAAAAATAAAAACCCTCAAAAAGATTCTTGTATGTTTTATAAAATACATAAAAATTGAAAAAATTTCTTGAAAAATTAAAAAAAATTATGATTGCTTGTATATGTATTCTTTAGTTCCACTACCGGTTTCATTTCAAAAACCCTAATAAAAATATTAAAAATTACAAAAGACTCAAAAACTTAAAAAAATCATTAAAAATTCTAGAAAAATAAAAAAAATAGGATTTCAGTTGATGTAGTTAGATCTTTTTATTTTCTTTTTCATAAAATTCACATCATGACATCAAGGCATTTTTGATATTTTAAACTTGCCTTTTAGTTTAGGTTATACATTGTTTTACTATTTTGTTCTTCTTCTATTTCTATGAAATCATATAAAAATCAGAAAAATACCATAAAATCATCAAAAACATCTGCATATTTGAAAAACATAAAAATGTTTGTATTCTTCATTTTGGTTATTTTTGATCTTCATAAAAATTCCAAAGGCTTGATTGTGCTTTGATGTGCTTATTTACTTGATTTCCTTTTTCTTGATTTAAAAAATTATAAAAATTTGCAAAAATTTAAATAGACAAAAATATGTTTTTATTTCTCTGATTATCGACTACTTCGTACTTTTTCGTTCTCCTTGAGTTTGACACTGGGCGCTATACCAGGTTAAAAAAATAGCGGAGACTACTTACATTGATTTTGCGCTTTGATTATCTGATTTATGTGGTCTTGATTTTTCTTGTTGAGTCTGACTTGCTGCTTTTTCATACTTAACCCTAGTCGGTAGGCCGCTCACTAGAATGGTGCCGCTACCGAGGAGCACGGCTTAGTAGTCGATTTTTGGCCTTTTGATTTATTTTGATATCTATCTTTTATAACTATGTTCTAACCCATTTCTGTTTCTCTTTTTGTGCGAGGAACCGCCCGAGTATGCCTTGGAGGAGAACCTCATCCGAGGAGGAGCAAGAGCTGTAGCAGAGATAGTTATAGCTGATAGATTAGCATAGAGTAGTTTATTTCCACCAAACTCTCTATTATTGTAATTATACATGACCTTGGACACTTGGACTTGATCGTATATAGGGGTCTGTTTCGTCGAGTATCAGTGTGCTCGGAGGACCTCACTGTTGTTTTTCGCAAACTTTGATTTTCTTTGCTTTTTATTTTCTTTGATTCTTGATGAACTTGGCCCCTAGACTTAGGAATTTCTGTGATTGTGACGTAATTCATTAAGGCCCAATCCCTAAACTATTTGCCTGCACCTACAATTCGTAATTGGACCTTACTAAAAATCATTAATAAAAAGTTACCTTGGTCTCTTGAGAGGTCACGTGCTACTAGGGGTCGTATACATCGCGTGTAGGATCTGTTGTGATGGACACTGATTGGCATCAGAGACCAGACTTAGACCTCTCTCTCTCTGACCAGTTAGCCGTTGTTCTTTGTGATCCTAGGAATTGCTTATCTAAGGTCTTTTTCTTCTTGCATCATTTAGATTAGTTTACACTTTTGTCTTTAATTTATGCGCAGATCACCCTGCATGTAGAGTGCTGGAGTCAGGTACGCATTTCTTACTTTGCATGCATCATAAGTTTAACCGCGCATCGGCTTTTCGACTTCCCCCTTGTTTTTTTGGACTTTAAATAATCAAGAGATCAAAAAATTCATTAGGCATTTGTTTGATTATTGAAAAACACCTAAAAAGAGATAACCATAAAATTAGGACTACTAAAAAAACTTGATCCTAAAAGATACTTCGTTTAAAAATCTGTCTTGGGAGAGTCATCCTCTCATTGTTTGGTTTGCTTGCGCAAGAGAGTAACACGCACACACACTAGGCTAGAGCCACACCTGAACCCTCATCAGATTACTGGCTTCAGGGCTAGTCGTTCTCCAGTGAGGATCTCTCCGGTAACTGGTAAAGCAGACCGTGACGCCCTTAACAGATCGGGCTGATCGAGTAGCCGATAAACGGTTCGCAACTTGTACTGGCTGGGAAAGATCTAGCTTTGGGGTCGGGCTAGTCTTTTGAGGGCATCAGGTTCCTACCAGCTCACTTAATCTCCCTGCTAGACTGAATTATCACCTAAATAAAATTGATAAGATAAATGATCGAACCTTCACAGTCATCAGCTCAGCGTTGTGTAGGTGAAATTAGGGGTTTGATTGCTGATCTTGTTTGTTTCCAGATCCCATCCGCACTTCTTCCATATCACGATGATGGGCCGGAGATCCCTTAGACATCCTTTGGCTGCACCGCTCTCGAGCACTCCACCCCATTCATCTAAGCAGGTTCTGGGGAGCCTTGACCCGCTCTCCAAACCCGAGTTAGATTCCGCCATGTTCCCCCTCGACCACCCTTCTTCCAGTCTCGAGTTGCCCGAGCAGAGACCAGCACAACTATTTGTTCATATGATGGCACCTGAGTGCAGGTCTTTTGCCTTTGCAGAGACCCACGAGATGGCCAGTAGCGAGGAGCGCACTGATGGACAACCTCAGGGTTCGACGTATTTTCTAGATCAGGGCGCTATCAACAACACATTATTAGCCTCCATGGAGGTGATGTAGAGGCATATTAGAGACCAGGGAGCCTTCATGGTAGAGGTGCATAGAGCGATGGCACAGATGCAAGCTGACAAAGGAGAGCCAAACTGAGCAGGCGGTGGGGAGATTCCAAAGTTTGGAGGAGGAGACGAAGGACAACCATAAGAGCCGCAGGGACCAATACGTCCAACTAGGCCGATGAGGGAGTTGCACAACCTTGGTGCAACTCTTACACACCGTTGGATCCAGCTTCTGATGATTCTAGTAGATTTCATGCTCCCCCCTCAGACTATTCAGCTTTTGCCCAAGTTCCAAGGGCTTGCCACCGAAGATCCACATCTACACCTGCAGGAGTTCAAGATGATCTACAACACTATCCCTGAACAATACATGGACGAGGATACCATCAAGATGATGGCATTTCCATTCTCCTTAGTAGACAGAGCATCCTATTGGCTGAAGCAATTAGGGAGATATGTGACTTAGTGGGAACAACTCCGGACCGAGTACTTGAACAAGTACTATCCACTCAGCCGGACGAACGCAACGTGAGCTTTGATCAACAATTTCTCTATGATCACCAACGAGCAGTTCCATGAGGTGTGGGATCGTTTCCATGAGCTCATTGACCAGTGTCCACATCATGACATCTCCAAGCCCAATCTAGTACGTAGCTTATTTTGTGGGTTGACACCGAGGCTATAGGGGCTAGTGAATGCTTCATGTGGGGGCTCCTATTTTGCCAAATACAAAGACTAGGTCAGGGCCATCTATGAGGAGATGGCTGAGAACTGTACAGTGATGTCTCAGACCCAGCTCTACATTCAGGGGATGCCCTCACTCTAGATCGTGTCCTATCAGAGGATAACACAAGTTGATGCAGGTCCATCCACCTCATCAGCAGCCACAACACAGGCAGAGTTGTCTACCGCTGATATGGGCATTATCAGCGAAAAGCTGGATCACATCGAGATCATGGAGAAGAAGCAGTGCCAGGGCTTGACTCAGATTGATCAATTGGCATTGACCCTAAGTGACCTGAAGAGCCAGATCATGTGTCTCCACGAGGCACAGATGGCTCCTTAGCCCCGTCTCAGGTCACGTGCTGATCCTAGTAGCAGTGGTTCATCACAGCACTCCACCAAGTACCGACAGGCTCACCACATCCAGGTGGAGTTGGTCTAGCAATTGCAGCACCAATATTCTCAGCCACCACCATCTTAGGACACCCAGATGGTGGTGTATCAACAGTATCAACCATTGGTAGTTCTTCCTCCATCCCCCTACGAGCATGAGTGGTTGATGGAAGTCAACGTGATTTGGTATGACCGACAGCAGCCCGGGATCTATCGAGATCAACTCGGATTCTGGTGGTCGACCGGAGGTGCCTCTTCCCAGCAACAACCTCTAGCTCAGGGTGGACTGTTCGGTCAGCAACAGCCCAAGTTCCCTCACCAGCCACAACAACAATACTACCAGTTGGGTCCTCGTCAACCTCTCCCTCATCAGTTCGAGCAATAGCCTCACTTTCAGAGAGGAAACCCATCCGGTTCTCATGGGCTAGCCTATGAGAACCCAGCCCTTGACGATCCAGACCGCCTACTCTTAGACCATCAGGCATCCTTTAGGCGGGAGATGGACGATTTTCGCCAGGAGATGAGAAGATCATCAAGGGAAAGGCCGCCATACCTGCTCAAATTGAGCCCAATCCGAACAACCTCAAAAGGAAATCTGAGCAGGTACAGTTCATAGAGACCACCTCTCCTAGTTTTTTATTGGGTGACATTGCTTTGTATACATTTGATGTTGATTTTTTGTCACTTAGGAGCTGTAGGATTCTAGACGGCGGTGCCTCGTCTGAGCGACGATATCATGAGGATGCAGGAGCGCCAGACAAGGAAGATAGCGGCACTGATGCCGCTAAGGATAATGATGACGATGGTGTTGATGCCACCAAGGACGTTGATCCAGCCGATGGTACTGAGGCTGTCGTTTCTCCAGACACGGAGTGTTGTACTAACGCCACTAGATTCCCATATGTTGAGCCAGAGTGCAGTGCTGATGCCGAAACTTCTGATGCCGTGGGTGGTACTGAGACCACCCCTTCTATTCCAGTTGTGTCACCTCTAATTTATGTATCTCGTGACTATTTGAAAAAGAACAAAAAATAAATAAAGGAAAGGTTTCTTTGTCTTCGAGTCCATATGTGATGCATGATGATATTTGTATGGATTCCATGCCTTATCAACAACAAGAACCTTCTCCTGACCCTTTATCTGAGGAGGGCCCAACCATCCCCTTTCCTCAAGCACTTCGCTTGGAAAAGGGGAATACAAAAGAAAATCCAAAAAAATGATCAGGAGCTAGAGTATAGCTAGCAGATGATTGACATATTCCATATCCAGCTGACTCTACAGGAGGTACTTGAGCACATCCCCCTCCTCTAGAAGAACTTGAGAGAAGATCACTATCCGCAGGAAGAAGAGGAACCATCATGCATAAATCCATGTGCTGACCCGTGCTACCTGCTTCGCTATTCAGAACCATCTGCCATCCAAGAGGCCAGATGCAGGAGCTCCCTATGTCAGATTCCACATTTATGAGCAGAGATTCGATCAGACTCTATTAGACATTGGCTCTTCCATCAATCTTCTTCCGGCAGCCTTACTCGACCGATTCGAGTTTGTCCCTCTTCGATAGAGCATGACAATCCTCCAGTTTGCTGATAGATCTGTCAAGAGGCCGAAGGTGTTGTTGAAGGACGTAGTCGTCACAATATAGGGCCTAAAATTTCCTGTGGACTTCGTTGTGTTGAACATTGAGATCCCTGAATCTGTGATCGATACCCCCATCATTTTAGGATGCCCATTCTTGGCAACAACCAAGGTGGTGTCCAACCATGATAATGGGAAGATATACTTTCGCGTCAAGGGAGAGAGTATACAAATTGAGACGATCGATGAGACCCGAGTGTGAGACTCAGCTTGCTTAGAGCAGTTCAATGATGTAGAGCAGATGACAGAGTCAGAGCATGAGACTCAGCTTGCTCAGAGCAGTTCATTGATGCAGAGCAGACGACAGGGGCATGAGACATCCACCAGGATTGCGACTTTGTGATCACTGATGATGAAGCCACTTGGTCTGATCCCATTTCACGATCTCTTCTCTCACCTTCAGATGATGCAGATCCACAGTTTCCAATAGAGAAGAGTTCAGAGAGCACACTCTTGGCCGAGAACACTTTTGAGGTTGACAATCGCATTCAGTAGAGCGAAGCAGATTTTGTATCATGCGATTCTGATTCAGATCCCTCGGATTCAGACATAGGCTGGGCAGAGTTTGATCATTTATTACCTTGTCTGATGTCCACAGAGCCATCAGCTAGGGTGGAGACCGTGCCAACACCGAGTGTAGATACACAGCAAGGCATTCTTCATCATTTTTGCATGATCAACGAGAGTTCTCTCATTCAGATCTAGTTGCATTCATTCAGACTTTTCAGAGACCAGATTTGCCAGCTCCCAATTGTCCTGAACTGAAGCTTTTGCCACAGTCGCTGAAGTATAGATTCCTTATGAGTGAGCATGAGATGTAGCCAGCCATTATCTCAGCAGATTTGACTGGAGAGCAAGACTCTCGTTTGATGGAGGTTCTTGAAAAGAACCGCAAGGCAATCGGATAGAGTGTAGCTGATCTCCTGGGGATAAGTCAGGCCATGTGCTCCCACCATATCTATCTCGATGAGGACACTAAGCCATCGCGTGAGTTCCAGCGACGGCTAGACCTGAATCTACGAGAGGTGGTCATGAAGGAAATATCGAAATGGTGGAGCACCTATTTTATCTACCCCATCTCTGACTCCAAGTGGATTAGCCCATTACATGTGGTGTCCAAGAAGACGGGCATCACTACGGTTGTGAGCGAGTCTGAAGAGGAGATAGCTACCCAGGTACCCACTTCTTGGAGGGTTTGTGTGGACTACAAACGATTGAAGTAGGCCACCAAGAAGGATCACTTCTTGTGCCTTTTATTGATAAGATTATAGAGAGGCTAACCAGGAAGAGTCACTACTATTTTTTTGATGGGTACTTCAGCTACAATCAGGTGGCCATAGCACCCGAAGACCAGGATAAAATGACATTCACCAGCCTGTTTGGGACTTATGCTTTCAGGCGGATGCCCTTTGGTCTATGTAATGCCCCGACGACATTCTAAAGGTGCATGCTGTCCATTTTCTCTGACATGGTGGGTGACTGTTTAGAGGTCTTCATGCATGAATTCTCAATATATGACGACGAGTTTGATGCTTGTCTTGATTGCCTATACCATGTTCTTCAACGTTGCATAGAGGTTCATCTTGTCTTGTCTTGGGAGAAGAGTCACTTCATGGCGACTCAGGGGACGATGCTTGGTCATATCATCTCCAACAAGGGCATGGAGGTTGATCCGGCCAAGGTGGATATCATCAAGAAACTCAATCCAACGTCCAACTTGCAACATTTATAGTTCTTTCTGGGGCATGTCGGTTTCTATCGATGCTTCATTCACTACTTCAACAAGATTTCCCGACCGTTGACTGATTTGCTGATGAAAGATACTGAGTTCATTGTAGATGATAAGTGTCTTGCGTCATTTGAGACTCTTGAGAGCTTAGTTGAGGCTCCTGTCCTGTAGCAGCCTGATTGGTCTCTTCCATTCGAGATCATGACGGACGTCTCTGATTTTGCCTTAGGGGCCATGCTAGGACAGAGGAGGGATGGAACACCATTTGTCATTCACTACTCTAGATGTACATTGGATGCCACCCAGTGGATCTATACTGTCATAGAGAAAGAGATGCTAGACATAGTTTTTGCCTTGGACAAATTCCGATCATATATTCTTTGATCCAAAGTTACTATCTATACAGATCACACCACCATCAGGTACCTCATGGCAAAGAAGGATGCCAAAGCGAGACTGACTAGATGGATCCTTCTACTCAAGGAGTTTGATATTGAGATTAAGGATAAACCTGGAGTCAAGAATGTGGTGGCGGATCATCTCTCCCATTTGAAAAATCTTGAGGAATCCGAGCAGATTGATCCTATTATAGAGACCTTCCCAGATGAGGCGATCCTTGCTATCGCCTTGCTCCCATGGTACGCTGACATTGTGAACTATCTTGTTGCCAAGAAAGGTCCACAAGGTTGGCCCACGTAGCGACTTGCGACCTTCCTTGCGAAGGCCAAGTCTTACTATTGGAAGGATCCCATCCTTTATCATGAAGGAGGGGATAACATTTGGCATCGGTGCATTCCTCAGGAGGAGCACTACAGCATCCTCACATACCGCCACAAGCTTGAGGTAGGAGGACATCATTCTGGGAGGAGAACAACACAGAAAGTGCTCCAATCCAACCTATGGTGGCCTACCCTCTTCAAGGATTCTGATGAATGCTTGAAGAGGTGTACTGATTGTCAGAGGATGGGTACTTGTGGACAGTGTGATATGATGCTGACGCAACCCATTCACTTATGTGAGGTTTTTGATGCATGGGTCATCGATTTCATGGGTCCATTCCCTAAGAGTCAGGGATTTGAGTATATTCTGTTGGTTGTTGATTATGTGAGTCGTTGGGTTGAGGCCATTCCCGCCCGAACCGCAGATGCTAAGACTATTTGCAAATTTTTGAGGAAAAATATCATTTCACAGTTCAGGGTGCTTAAAGTGGTGATATCTGATGGGGGTCTCACTTTATCAACGACAAGGTGAAGGCCCTTGCTAACGAGTTCAGAATAGACCATCGAGTTGCCACTCAATATCATCCTCAGACCAATGGTATTGCTGAAGTATCGAACATGGAGATAAAGATGATACTGTAGAAGGTAGTCCGCCCAGATCGAAAGGATTGGTCACAGCTTTTGGACTCGGTCTTATGGGCATACTGGACTTCCTCTAAGACTCCTTTGGGTACGTCTCCCTTTCATCTCGTTTATGGAAAGCCCTTCCATTTACCTATTGAGATTAAGTATAAGTCACTTTGGGCTATCGACTGATATATTATTGGATCTAGAGAGTTTAGGTGATCAAAGGAAGGCAGAATTGGTAGCCCTGGAGGAGCTTAGAGACACAACCTTTTCAAATAGCCTACAATACAAGGAGCGAGAGAAGATATGGCATGATTCTCATATCATCCATAAGCAGTTTGAGCCAGATCAGAGAGTATGGTTGTTTGATGCCAGGCTTAGATTATTTCCAGGAAAATTGCAGAGTAAGTGGAAAGGACCATACCTGGTCCGAAAGGTGCATGACAATGGTAGTATTGACATATCTGAGATGTCATCTGAGTCCACCTTTCACGTTAACGGTCAGCGCCTCAAGCCATATCTACATCATGATCCGCTGATCGTTGGTGTCACCCCGATTCATTTTGCATGAGATGAGGTCTTTGACTCGCAATCACTATCTTCTTCCTTGTATAGATCCATATGTCCATATCATCTCATTCTTTAGTCTAACACCCCATCTGCACCTTGTGATTATGCTATACTTAGGGTGTAACTTACCCTAAGTATAGGGGGGTGTGAGATTCTTGATTATTCTTTTGATTCTCTTTATCTCTATGTTGTTTCCTATACTTAGGGATATTTTACAATAAGTATAGGGGAGGTAGACCATGTACATTCTCTCACTCGGTTTTCCTTTTGTGTCCAGCCTTCTATACTTAGGATTACTTGATCCTTAGTATAGGGGGAATCACCGAGCTCTATTCTTTATATTATTTTATTCGTCTTTGTAGTAGAACCTTTCTTTTCACTTCCCTATACTAATCACGAGTTATGTCTTCTTCATCGCTCTTTGATCACTCTGAGGACATCGTTCGAGCTAAGTATAGGGGTTTGTCGTATATCTTACATATATACTTTAGCCATAACTCGTACTTTGAGTGAGTGTGTTAATAAATAAAATGGCTAAAAATCTCTTATTAAAAATCACAAAATTTCAAAATTTTTCTTGTACATAAACTTGTTTCTTGCACATACATAGCTAGTTATAAAAAGTATTTTTGTATAAATGTTTGTAAAAATGTTTTGCTTGTGAAAAGTTTGTAAATATTTTTGGTATCAAAACTATGTATATAGTACAAATTTTTGTAAAATGTTTGAAAAATAAAAATTTGCGAAAACGCATGTGTAAATGTTTGTAAATAGTTTGTAAAAATTCTGCATTCATGCATGCATTCAAACATTTTCAAAAATTTTTCACACTGTAAATATTTGTATATTCTTCCGAATCATAGTTGACATTTAAATAGTCTGGAATTAAATTGGAAAATGGAGCTTGGTTAAGACCTTAATCCGTCTTATTCTCAGAGGAACCTTATAGGATTTGGGGTTAAGACTTTTCATGTTCATTGGTGACTTAATTCTTCGAGTCCACTAGGCTATGTTTACATGTCATCTTGATGAGCCTAAGTAGAACATTTAACAACGCACACATGACTCTCACAAACAATGGCTTTACTTGGGCCAACACTTTACACTCAGCTTCGCATGGATGAGGTGATGAGGAGGAAGTTTCCTTTAGCTTGGGGTAGCATACAAGGGTAGTACTTCTAGGCGGAACCTCTCGTCTTCCTTTAGGGAGGGAAGTGCGTCTCAACTTGATCTGGCAGTGTTGAGGTCTAAAGACAGGAGTTGTGGGTTGTAATAATGCTTCAAAAGAGGGATAGTCTATTGGCTCAAGATAAAAAAGTCCTTATGTAAATATGTTGCACCATGTAGATATGTTGTACATATGCACATCAAAAAATGTGCAAAAGAAAGAAAACCTCCAAAACAATGACAGTCCTGATAGAAAATAAAATGCCTATCGGAATGTATATAGCCAAATAAAGCAAAGCTTATGTTACACCTTCTCATCTCATGAATCTTACAGCGAGAGACTTAGCTACACTGGTTGGGCTCCAGGGATACGTGGCTACACTGGCCACAGTCCATTCTCTTCTTCCCCCTCTTCTTGAGCTGGTTGAACTTGAACGTAGAAGGGAACACCCCGCTCCTCGAGGAAAGAGCTTCTAGACTAGGGCATTAGAGTTACCTTGCTAAGGGAGGCTGTTGCCTTGTCATTTTTGAGGTGGAGAGCTACATATCACTTACACCGTACAAGGAAAGATTCTTGGTCATTAGAGTTTGTGTATGTAGACTTATTCTGATCTGTATTATCGAGGAGTCTTGACCATAGATTGGTGGAACTTAGATGCTGTTGAGTCTTAAACCTAGGTCCAAATAAGGTTTCGATAAACTAATAATCCAAAGGTCTGACTTAGCTCCATACATCAATTTAACGAAGACAAGTTTAATAATCAACCTTGATTCTCTTCCTTTTTCTTTTCTTCTCTGCTTCACTTCTTTTTCAAATAAATGTTTGCTAAGGGACTAGCAAAGGTAAAGTATAGGGGGTGATGAATCCCTGATTCTCACTCTTTATTCTTTTATTTTATCTATTTATCTTGGCAAATCATCATGTACATAGGTATAAATACAATAAGTTAGCATTCTACATGTATGTGTTAACTTTGTGTAATTAGCATGTATTTGAACAAAAATAAAAGAATAAAGGAAAAGAAAAAGGAGGGAAGTATTTAAAATAAATACAAAGTGACCCAAACCCCAAGATAAGGTCAAGCTTTGACCTGATCACCAAACAAAATAAGAAGAGAGAGATATGGCCTACTCCATATTGTACATATTACTTATATCTGTAAATAATTATTTTGGATAAAATAAAAATAAAATACTGTTTCTACCTCCTTGTATATAATCTTAAAAATAAAATAAAAATAAAAGAAAAATCTGAAAAATAAAAATAAATCCTTTCCCATTTGTATAAAACACATGTATATATGTCTCACTCCCTATTTATTATATACTTGTAAAAATATAATAAAAATAAAATAAAAATGATTTTATACTCCAAAAATTATGTTGTAAATAAAAAAAATACAAAATTGGGGTATTTGTGTAAAAAATAAAATAAAAATACTTGTATAAAATACATAGGTATATTATACCTGTATATAAAACTTTATACTATATATACATTAATTTTATTTTACATAAAAATAATTAAAAATGACAGAAAAATAGTTTGAAAAATAATAAACATTTTATTATTTTTTATTTAAAGTCATTTACTATTTTTTATTGATTTTATAAACAATTTGTAAATTCCTTTTTCTGATTGGTCGGGACCAGATGTTGACCTCGGGTCAATGCTCTCTTCTTGGCTTGACCCGACCCGACCCTGTTCGCTAGACCTTTTTCTCCCTTTTTTTCCAACCGGATCAAACCTCCTCTCGATCCGATTTTTCATCTGAGCCATCGCCTTGGATCCACAACCCTCGCGGATCCCTAGGAAGGTGCAGATCTTTCTTCCTAGGGTTGCACGCTTTTGCCTGATAATCCCACACCCCTGAGAAGCCTATATAACATCTCCCTCGACCTCCTGGCATCGTAACTCGTTCCTCGCTCCCACTTCGACCCCTAGCTACGTCCAACTGAGTGACAACTGCTCAGAGAGCCCCTTGGAGCTCGGTTTCGTGCAGTGATGACGCAGCTCACCCTTCGTGGCTGGAGATCCGTCACGAGCAGCTCCCCACCTTTTGCAGCGAGGTTGAGGCCATAAACCTGACTCCCATCTTCATCTGAAGCTCTGGAATTCATCCAGAACCTCAGGTATTACCCATTTAACTTCCATTGTATCTTGCGTCTGCCACACATTCACTTGCTCAGACCACCCTGATCAGAGCCTCGATATCCACATCCAGCCATTCAGATCGACCCGCAGCCTCACCTTCCATCTAGCACCGTAGCCTGATCATCCTTAGCCTCGACCTTCAGATTGAGATTAAGGCGAGGATCTCCCTCTATCGCCTTCGTCGAGATCAATCTTCACCCCCCTCCGCTTCTTTCATTTCCAGCTCTAATAACATGGACCGGAGCTTCTCCCCGAGTCCACTGAGCATGAGAGGAGCATCACCTGGAACTCTTATTGCTTAGGTGGAGCAACTCCAGATGGCCCTACACCTCCACGACCATCTAGCCATCGCCATGTCCATCGGAGCACGCCATCAGACGCAGAGCATCTCCACGACATTACAGTCCTCTTTGGGCGCTCATCGAACTGGTGGATCACCGCTGGCACCCGATTGAAGCTCGCCCAGTAGCTGTTCTTCCAGCATCCTCATCCACCATCGGATTGGCCTTCATCCACCAGATTATATCCCAGCTGCCGACCGTCGCAGCTTTTTGGCCATCAGATCTGACAGTTCCTGATGCATCCTACCACAGGCAGGGGGACTGATGAATCTCGTATTCATCATGCTAAAATTGGTCATTTAGGCTCTGTCCCCCATCATCTATTTGTATTTAAACATTAATAGAGCATTATTAGCCATCATGCATGTGTAAATAATATCCGCATTTCATCATGCATAAATTGCATTTAAAATCCCCAGTGTAAATTAGCCCAAAAAGCCGCTAACTTCTCACATTTTTAGTTAATTCATCCTAACTCCGATTGACCCCAAACCACTTCCATTGTGTAGATATTACTAACCTTATTAAATAAAAAATACAAAAAAATTACTAACCCCAATAAGTGTCAAATAATCCCAAAGTCAAATTTCACATCTGACAGACTAAAATGAGCATATCTCCCACATACAGTGTCCGATTTTGGTCTACTCACTTTTAAAGTACTCCATTTTCAAATACCTTCAAAACAAGACCAATTTCATAAAATTCGGAGCTCATATGTGAAAGTTGGGTTTTGGGCCTCTTTTGCGCATTTTGACTTTTTGCTAATTTTGACCTGAGTTTTTATGTGCATAATTAACTCTTTTAATTTTATTTCTTTTTCATTTGTGTCCTTTGATGAAAGTTTTAATAAGAAATGCAAACATTCAAATCCAGATTAAAACTGAGATCAAAGAAATTGACCAAGTCCGAGTGTCCGTTGTCGGTCTGCACAAAAGTCGTGTGATTCTGACTTCTATTTTATTTTCCTATTTTCTTATCCTTTAAAATTCCAAAAAAAATAGATTAATGTGTAAATAATTTTCTTCTATTTTATCGTATTTTTTCTAGAATTTTTATCCTCTCTAAAACCACCAAAAAAATACAAAATATCAAAAATACGGTTTTTCGTACACATGGAAAGCCACCATAAATACCACTTCTCACAGGTGACCTCTTTTGCTCCTGGGCCCTTCATGAAAGTTGTAGATCTCGTCGAGACGAACAACTTTCGTGAAGAAAACTTTTCGATCCAAGGTCATCTTCTATCTCTTTTTTCCCTTTAAAATTCTGAAATTTTTTTGGTGCCACGTGGCAGCTCCAGGGCGTACCACGTGGCACCCCGCCTCACTCTCTCTCTCCCAGGCCACCCCGGTCACGTGCCCAGCACGTGACCCCATCTTCTTCCCAAATCAGCCGTTTCTCCCTCAAACGCCCGCCCCACCCACCTCCGCCGTTACCCATCCTCCCTCGTAACCGCCGCCTCCTCCTCTCTGCTGGCCGTTACGAGGGCGGCCTATAAAGCCCTCTCCGCCACGACCGCCATCGCCATCCGCCCTTCGTCCTCCAGTGCCGGTGACAGCGGCAGCAACAAGGCGGCGTGATCCGGGGGTGCCGGCCACCCTTGTCGCCGATCTTCCTTGAAGATACGGCTGAAGCTTCGGAGCCCCCTTCGCCACCTCCTCGAAGCAATCATCGGAGAACCACCGCTTCTCCCCCTCCAGGAAAACTCGACACCCCCCCCCCCCGCCCTTTCGTTTTTTTGCTAACTCTTGCAGGAAGCATCGCCACCACCTCCGTCGCGCCTCAACCTCGCCTCCTCCATCCTGCGCCTCCGCCCAGGCATCTCGGCCACCGCTTCTCCGCCTCTATCCTGCCACGCGCCACCGCCACCGTCACGCACGGCCACCGCCACCGTCACCTCGGCCACCGCCACGCCTCCGCCCAGTGCTCCGCCGCCCGCGCCTCGCGCCGTGTGTCGGCCGAGGTGCGGCTCCAGCTCCTCCGCCTTCGCACGGAGGTGCCGCCCCGACCACCCTCCGCCTTCGCGCGGAGGCTCCGCCGCGAGAGGGCCTCCGCCTTTGCGCCCTGCTCCAGCTGCCGTTGGATCGGGCGGCCGAGCCCTTGATCCAACGGCCCCTGCTCTGCCACGTCACCCCCCCGAGCCTCAGCCCCAGGCCTGAGGTTCGGGCCCCCGAAGCACCTCCTTGCCGCCACCTAGGCTCGGGCTCCGAGCCTGAGCCTCGTCTCCCACGCCTCAGCTTCGGCGCCCAAGCCATAGGCTCGGGGCTCTCGAGCCTCAGCCCTGCCTCCAAACCTCCTGGCGCACGTGCTGCGCACGTGCGCTCGGGAAAAATTGCAAAAACGCCCTCTAAGGCTCCAGAATTTATATTTATGCCTCTGCCTGGGTAAATTTCAGTGGAACCCCTCTGACTTTTGGAAATTACAGATAAGTCCTCCAAGGGACCATTTTGCAAAGAAAACTTTATTTTATTTACATTTTAGTCCCTGAATTTTCATTTTATCATATCTTTGTCATACGGACTCCGATTTTAGCATATAATATGTCATTTCGAAGCTAATTCTGTGATCTACAACTTAGCATCATTTGTGGACAGATTTGAGGTTGTTTACTATCAATTATTTCTTGAGGATCTTTATTAGCTTTTGCAGGCTTATTTTGACATATTTGTGGCACTTTTCCCTTGAGATATTTGTGACTTATTTTGCAGGAATTCGTTGGAGTTAAATTATTATTTGAGGACTTATTTTATGCAGGGGTTAAATTAAGGAGATTGAGTAGACATATTGACTTGTAGACTGCAAATATCTTTTAAGAATATAATTTGAAGAATTTTGGAGATAAAATTGATTACAGGAATTCTCCGGGATATATTCACTCTTATCCGCATTAGGAATTAATTTGACACATATTTCTGGATTTGATATCTTCTGATCTGTGATTTATTTTAGAGGAAATTGATCATCATTGTTTGGATTGGAATTCTAGATCACAGATCCTGGGCATAAATTCGGTTTAATTCCCTTGCATCACATTCGCATCATTGCATTGTATATTTCTCAACACGGAAATTAATCGATTATTAAATAATTATTTAATTTGATTTAAGACCACGCAACTAAAAATCACCGTTCCCTGTGTTTGACCTTGGTAAACTTACCAAGTAAAAATATTCCACAACATTCAAAGCTTGTGGTTTTTGATCGACCGATTTTCACCTCCTATACTACAATTCATCGATATTAAAGAGGTGGATTTCGCGCTCATCAAATGGCGCCGTTGCCGGGGAACGACGAATATTTAGGGTTTTAAATCATTTTTTGTGATTAATTTTTGTAAGATTAATTTTTGTGTAATTTTTTTTTCTTCTGCATTTTATTTTGCATTTCTCTCTTACTTCTGCTACTAACCGCAAAATTTCTCTTTGCAGACTTCTGGGAGCTGGATTTTTAATATAAATCAAGGACTTGCGAAGAAAACTAATTTTTATTTTAATTTTGAGAGAGAGAGTTAGCATAGGTTTAAATTTCTGCATTATTCACAGGGTCCCTCTCTCCTTGTACCCTGTCAATTTGTAATATTCAGGACTGAACTCTCTGTGGCTTGACGTAGAATTTAGGAGCACATACGCTAGATTAGAATTATTTGATTGTGCTCGTAATTTTTAGGCCACACTTTTCACTAATTAAACGCACTATAGATCGTTCAACATTAGCCAAAAATTTCAATCAATTCTTCCCGCTAATAGAACTATCTGTCTAGGGTGTTTTTCATCTGTGCATATCATTTAGTGTAAATTTTAATTTCTTGTACTGCATCCCTCATGAAGAACGCGAGGAGTCACTGTAAGTCTTTCTCTTAAGCATGCATCATTGATTTACTCTTGCATTTGTTTTTTTTGATTCTCCCTCCTCAAGTTTTACAACTTAGGAATTAACGGAATTGAGACTGCTCGTTAGGCGTGAATTTCTGTGCTCACATAAACTACAGTGATAACCTTAATCTAAAATTGGGACTGCTAATCAAGGTGACTGCAAATAAACTGACCTAAAATTAACTCTTGTTTGGTGGAGAGAAACCCACTCATTGTTTGTTTAAGGACAAGATCGCACACCTTAGGGTAGAGCCAAAAATCGAAATACTTCATTCAGACTACTGATTTTAAAAACAATTAGCTACTTTTCAGTGAGGGTCTCGGGTAGCCGTTTACGGTCCGACTTCCCTTAGCAGAGTAGGTGGTTTAGAGGACACCGCGGAAGGCACCGTCCTCAAGTAACACGGGTAGCCGTTTACGGTCCGTACTTACACCTATACTGGCTGAGAGTAGGTGCAACTAGTTGTATGAACTCGGGACAGTCTTTGTGAAATATTTCGGCACCTAACAGCTCCGCTTAATCTGCAAGATTGTTTTGTCATTAAATTAAAATTGAAAAGATAAGCGGCCGAACCCTAACGTGCCTTCACCAGTGTTGAGTGGGTGAATCAACGTGTTTGTTTTGTGTTTGATTTGTGTGCGTCAAAGACCTTGCAATTGCAAGCAAATCGTGGTTCGCTGATCAGTCCATCCCTCTTGACAAGATGTCGGCACAGTGGTCTTCTTTCCCGATCTCCACGACCATGTCCCGATATTCTTCTTCCCCTCAGCCATCATTCTCTTCCCGCCCATACATCCCACCCTATGACCACTCTTCTTCTTGGAATAGTCCTCTCTCACATTCTAACAATTTTATGGACACGAGAGAGAGGCCTGAATCGAGGATGAACAATAGAGTGACCGCTATTGATAGAAGAACACAATTTCCGGTCACTAGGATATCACAACCTCTTGAACCATCCTCTACTCAGGATAATCAATTTTCCTTCGACACTCCACGAGAAAACCAAAGTCAAGGAAATACAACTCATGACCGGTCCATAATGTTTATGAACAATCAATACTCTCCTCGAGGATACATGCCCGAATCACGACACATGGAGACTGATTATACAATCACTAGTCATGAGATGTTTGAGGATGAGATTGCTCGGATTAATCATAGAGCAGACACTTTAACTATGAGAATATATGATCTCATCCAGTCAATGCAAAATTCAGAAGAAGTGAGGCCACCACCATGCGAACCACTGGATCATCACAATCAGATACAACCACTGACCTCTGACCCCCCGACTGACCATATTACAGAAAATACCAAAAAAATTGAAAATTTTGAAAATTCAAAAAAATTGGACAATTCTGAAATGGAAGCGTTTTGCAAGAGTCTGATCTTAGAGCTTCCATTAATCAAAGCCATAGAATATGTGCCCGATCTTAAGAGATTTGTGAAGAGTCGACTAATACCCAAAAAGACGGGCAAGAAACGATCCAGGACTGAATATCATGTCATATCTATGGCTAGTTCTTTGGTGATGAATCATAAACTCAAAAGCCGTAAAGTCAAGCGGTTGACTCGGGTCACATGTGAAATTGAGGATTCTATATTTACTCATGTTCGGTTAGACGACGACTCTACATTAAACATCCTCCCCAAGTCCGTCTTTGACCAACTCAAACTCGGACAACTCAAAAAGACTAGGGTGATCGTTCAATTACCCGATCGATCTACCAAAAGACCGCGGGGGATAGTTTCTGTCGTCGTAAATTTCCGAGGAGAAAGACACAAAGTGGACTTTATTGTCCTTGACATTGAGCACCCCGGAAGAATGTCTGAGTCTCCTATTATTTTAGGAAAGCCGTTCTTAGCCTCCGCTAAGGCGATTGTCGATTGCGAGACTCAGGAAATCAAGTTCCCGAACTCGGACCACAATAAACACGATCCCGATGACACATCCTGCTCTGAGAAAAACCAACTTGAAACCAACAGTTATAATCAGGAGATAAATATTTCACATTATCAGACATCTCCACATGACACACTGATACAAACCCTAAGAGAGTCACCTATGGGACTGACTGTTGGACAAACTTCGGATTCTCACCACCCTATCACTGCTCCTAGGAAAAATCATGATTTTGGAGCTTATGAGGAATTGGACCATATTATTGAAGATCAACATGATTATTTGAGTGGTCCAATCTTCGAGTCGGCAGTAATTCATGACATACTTGAACCTTATAAGGAACCGACTCCAGAAACATCTGATGTCACCAAAACTCACGATCATTCCGAAATGACATCAACACCCCCAACCATAAACCACAAGATCCGCAGAAACACTCTCCCTCGACCGAAGCAGTGCATGACCCTTCAAGAATTGGTCGACTTTTATGGAGATTCATCTGATGAGGAACTAACGAATGCCACATCGGTTACTCAAGACAGGGAGATGAAGACTGTCCAACTTCCTCCCAATACTTCTCAAGGAAACAAACCGATCAAGAAAGTCACCTTTGACCCTAGACATCATGTGATTTCTGAAGACTCCTCGTCTGGTCCTGATGTAGTTCATCAGATAAGTGCAATAGGTACAGCTCTGATCCAAGGGCACTTACCTCTGATCGATAAAAGTTGGAGATCCTCTACAGACAACTACTATTCTCCTGAGGACGACTCCGACGATGGCTGGTCTTCTTCATCGATCCCCTCTTCATCACACTCCACATCTCCATACTATCTCACTCCACACTCCCGCAAGAAGGTCCGTCGCAAACCTCCTTGATCTTCTACATCCGCGCATCTACCCGGTTCCCCATTTGTAATTAACCGATTATACTTAGGCTGACCTGAGCCTAAGTATAGGGGGACCGCTACCATTGTTTATACTTCACTTCTCGTCTTTTGTTTTTAATCCTTCTATATTTAGTACGAGCTATGTCAACATCTCACTTTGTGCCATGGGGACATAGCACATGCTAAGTATAGGGGGGTGTATTTATATATATTTTATCTACTTTATCCATAGCTCGTACTTTAATCGTTTTTATCTAACATCGGGGATGGGTACAAGTAGTGTGTATAATACCTGTTTACAAAAAAAAAAAAAACAAAACACACCAAAAAAAAACAAAGCTTTTTGAAAAAAAATGCATTAAAAAAAACATCACTCATGGTCTTGCATTTCATCAAGCATTTCATGCATTTCTTGGTTGATTTATTCCTGACACATCCACTATCACTCAAGGCTTGAGGATTTTTTAGGACACTTGATTTCTGAGATCTTGAGATTCTGCGTTAGCCTGCCTTAGTCATTAGGGTTTTGAACTTAATAATCCACACTTCCCTAGTCTGAAAGATTTGAGCGCTATATTGCACTCTTCATCTCTAACATTCAAAAAGAATATGATCAGCACAATCACTTTCACAACTGCATGATTGATGAGATGAGTTGAGATATCACTTGAGGAACTAGGACTAGAGATTTGAATTTAGACCCGATCTGATGATATTCGAGGATGGGATAAAGTTAATGAAGGCTGCAGAAAACCTGAGTGTCAGCAAAAACCCAGCCAGTATGTGAACAAGTTCATATGCTATCTTTTTGATATTGACCTAAGTGCCAGGGTGTGATGAAACTTAATGAAAATTGTTGATCAGTGTGCGCCAACTTTTGGTAAAAGCAGTGGAGCTAGCCAACAAAAAAAAAAGAAATGTCAAAGAAAAGCTCTATCATCCAAAGTCAAATTCTAAATGAGCTTCCACCAATGGCGAGCGCTCCCAAACATTTTCAAAGTGTCCACTTGGACCAAGCGCTAATTAGGACCAAGGAGTCGGGCTGACACCATAAAAGGGCTCTGCATCGTAAGCGATACAAGTCTGGGTGTAGAAGGTATCTTAGATACTCAAAAGAGACACACCCCGGTGTACTCCCAGAAAAACAAGTGCAGACGACTCCAAATTCTCTTGACGGACACATTGATCAACAAAATAAAATATATTTGTGTTGAGTAATAAGGCACTCGAGAGGCACCTTGTTCCAATGAAAGGGAGAGAAAATCAGACACAATCCTATGCCCTCCATCAACTGGCCGTCCATCTACACTTTCAAGTCTGACAAACTAATGTGACGGTTGACTGAAGCAAGAATAGACTTATTCCCTAGGGTTGAGGATCAGGTCTAGAGGAGAGTCTCTTGGATTGGAACTTTGGGTGATGTCTCAACTTGACTCTCATAAATGCAGTACACTAAGAATCATATCCTTATACTATATGTACAAAAAGAGAGTCTGAAAATTAGAGAAGTTGGGTTCCTTTTGATTAAAGCTTGGATGAGCTCAGAATTTTAGGATCACTCAAATTAAGGGTCTTCTCTGAACTAAGCCTTGAAAATTCACTTACACGGTCAGGGATGTATTCAACTAAGTCATTCATTCATGCTCGGGGACGAGCATGGTCTAAGTATAGGGGTATGATGAATCTCGTATTCATCATGCTAAAATTGGTCATTTAGGCTCTGTCCCCCATCATCTACTTGTATTTAAACATTAATAGAGCATTATTAGCCATCATGCATGTGTAAATAATATCCGCATTTCATCATGCATAAATTGCATTTAAAATCCCCAGTGTAAATTAGCCCAAAAAGCCGCTAAATTCTCACATTTTTAGTTAATTCATCCTAACTCCGATTGACCCCAAACCACTTCCATTGTGTAGATATTACTAACCTTATTAAATAAAAAATACAAAAAAATTACTAACCCCAATAAGTGTCAAATAATCCCAAAGTCAAATTTCACATCTGACAGACTAAAATGAGCATATCTCCCACATACAGTGTTCGATTTTGGTCTACTCACTTTTAAAGTACTCCATTTTCAAATACCTTCAAAACAAGACCAATTTCATAAAATTCGGAGCTCATATGTGAAAGTTGGGTTTTGGGCCTCTTTTTCGCATTTTGACTTTTTGCTAATTTTGACCTGAGTTTTTATGTGCATAATTAACTCTTTTAATTTTATTTCTTTTTCATTTGTGTCCTTTGATGAAAGTTTTAATAAGAAATGCAAACATTCAAATCCAGATTAAAACTGAGATCAAAGAAATTGACCAAGTCCGAGTGTCCGTTGTCGGTCTGCACAAAAGTCGTGTGATTCTGACTTCTATTTTATTTTCCTATTTTCTTATCCTTTAAAATTCCAAAAAAATTAGATTAATGTGTAAATAATTTTCTTCTATTTTATCGTATTTTTTCTAGAATTTTTATCCTCTCTAAAACCACCAAAAAAATACAAAATATCAAAAATACGGTTTTTCGTACACATGGAAAGCCACCATAAATACCACTTCTCACAGGTGACCTCTTTTGCTCCTAGTCCCTTCATGAAAGTTGTAGATCTCGTCGAGACGAACAACTTTCGTGAAGAAAACTTTTCGATCCGAGGTCATCTTCTATCTCTTTTTTCCCTTTAAAATTCTGAAATTTTTTTTGGTGCCACGTGGCAGCTCCAGGGCGTGCCACGTGGCACCCCGCCTCACTCTCTCTCTCCCAGGCCACCCCGGTCACGTGCCCAGCACGTGACCCCATCTTCTTCCCAAATCAGCCGTTTCTCCCTCAAACGCCCGCCCCACCCACCTCCGCCGTTACCCATCCTCCCTCGTAACCGCCTCCTCCTCCTCTCCGCTGGCCGTTACGAGGGCGGCCTATAAAGCCCTCTCCGCCACGACCGCCATCGCCATCCGCCCTTCGTCCTCCAGTGCCGGTGACAGTGGCAGCAACAAGGCGGCGTGATCCGGGGGTGCCGGCCACCCTTGTCGCTGATCTTCCTCGAAGATACGGCTGAAGCTTCGGATCCCTCTTCGCCACCTCCTCGAAGCAATCATCGGAGAACCACCGCTTCTCCCCCTCCAGGAAAACTCGACACCCCCCCCCCCCCCCGCCCTTTCGTTTTTTTGCTAACTCTTGCAGGAAGCATCGCCACCACCTCCGTCGCGCCTCAACCTCGCCTCCTCCATCCTGCGCCTCCGCCCAGGCATCTCGGCCACCGCTTCTCCGCCTCCATCCTGCCACGCGCCACCGCCACCGTCACGCACGGCCACCGCCACCGTCACCTCGGCCACCGCCACCGCCACGCCTCCGCCCAGTGCTCCGCCGCCCGCGCCTCGCGCCGTGTGTCGGCCGAGGTGCGGCTCCAGCTCCTCCGCCTTCGCACGGAGGTGCCGCCCCGACCACCCTCCGCCTTCGCGCGGAGGCTCCGCCGCGAGAGGGCCTCCGCCTTCGCGCCCTGCTCCAGCTGCCGTTGGATCGGGCGGCTGAGCCCTTGATCCAACGGCCCCTGCTCTGCCACGTCACCCCCCCGAGCCTCAGCCCCAGGCCTGAGGTTCGGGCCCCCGAAGCACCTCCTTGCCGCCACCTAGGCTCGGGCTCCGAGCCTGAGCCTCGTCTCCCACGCCTCAGCTTCGGCGCCCAAGCCATAGGCTCGGGGCTCTCGAGCCTCAGCCCTGCCTCCAAACCTCCTGGCGCACGTGCTGCGCACGTGCGCTCGGGAAAAATTGCAAAAACGCCCTCTAAGGTTCCAGAATTTATATTTATGCCCCTGCCTGGGTAAATTTCAGTGGAACCCCTCTGACTTTTGGAAATTACAGATAAGTCCTCCCAGGGACCATTTTGCAAAGAAAACTTTATTTTATTTACATTTTAGTCCCTGAATTTTCATTTTATCATATCTTTGTCATACGGACTCCGATTTTAGCATATAATATGTCGTTTCGAAGCTAATTCTGTGATCTACAACTTAGCATCATTTGTGGACAGATTTGAGGTTGTTTACTATCAATTATTTCTTGAGGATCTTTATTAGCTTTTGCAGGCTTATTTTGACATATTTGTGGCACTTTTCCCTTGAGATATTTGTGACTTATTTTGCAGGAATTCGTTGGAGTTAAATTATTATTTGAGGACTTATTTTATGCAGGGGTTAAATTAAGGAGATTGAGTAGACATATTGACTTGTAGACTGCAAATATCTTTTAAGAATATAATTTGAAGAATTTTGGAGATAAAATTGATTGCAGGAATTCTCCGGGATATATTCACTCTTATTCGCATTAGGAATTAATTTGACACATATTTCTGGATTTGATATCTTCTGATCTGTGATTTATTATAGAGGAAATTGATCATCATTGTTTGGATTGGAATTCTAGATCACAGATCCTGGGCATAAATTCGGTTTAATTCCCTTGCATCACATTCGCATCATTGCATTGTATATTTCTCAACATGGAAATTAATCGATCATTAAATAATTATTTAATTTGATTTAAGACCACGCAACTAAAAATCACCGTTCCCTGTGTTCGACCTTGGTAAACTTACCAAGTAAAAATATTCCACAACATTCAAAGCTTGTGGTTTTTGATCGACCGATTTTCACCTCCTATACTACAATTCATCGATATTAAAGAGGTGGATTTCGCGCTCATCAGGGACATACCCTGAACCATCAGATCTGCTCCACCAGTGATCATGACTGTATGCCAGAGCCGCCTCCAGAGCCTGTCACGTGCCCTCACGTGTTCCGTACGCACCCTACGAAGGGTATATTGCATTACCTACCTTGCAATTTTTACTTTTTATTATCTAGCCCCATATAAATTTGTAGTTCAGACATTTTATGATTTGGACCTTGAACTCTTAAATATTTGCACTTTAGTCCTATATATCTGGACTGACGTGGAGTTCCACGTGCTATGATGGTTTATTTGCAGTATTTTCCCTATATTTCCTAGATGTTATCATTTGAATGAAACTTTTTCGTTAATTGCATTTACACCTCTGTGAAGCATGGTCACATGTTGCACGTGAGTTATTTGGATAAATTATGCATTTGGGCCCAAGTTCTCCTGCTCTTATTATTTGGCTCGTAACCTTTCTAATAATTGCATTTAGGTCCCCTATAATCTGTCTCTAGTGTTCTTGATTAACTAAATAGCAAATTAACACAAAAAATTCCACGGAAAGTTCTATAAGCTCTTGCTAGCTTATAGTAATTATTTTGATTTTTGGAATTAATTTTA